>JAWZYV010014373.1:600000-1157579 GCA_038373885.1 Cheiracanthium punctorium | reverse complement strand
AACTTAAAAATAGTTCATGATAAGATATTTATATAAAATCAAAAGAATACTAATAATTTTGATTTTTAAATAGGTTTTATTTTAAGCATAATTTATTCAAACTTTCTTTTCAACTTTATTACAATTAACAAGTCTTTTTTTTTAATTTAAATAAATAAGAAATGAACAGGATTGAATTGTTATCGAAAAGAAATTATTTGAAATTAAATTTCAGTCATTTATACGAACAAATACAAGAATTATGAAACACGAAAATAAGTTAAAAGAGTAATAGCTATCCTTTAATTGAAAACCAAAAAAAAAAAAAAAATTAAATAAATAAACTAATTGTTGGGTAAATCAAAAATATAAATATATCTGCTGATAACCTCTGTTAATGTACATATCATGTTTGGAAATTTAAGAGAATACCTATTTTTCTATTCTTCCCCCTCCCCCCAGAAAAAGGAATAAAATATTTCTAAAATGGAAACTACTTTATATTGATTGATTTCTTTTTTTGTGAAAAGGGGTAAAGAAATATTTTTGTGCAGGCCAATACATAAATAATATAAATCAAAACCAATTATTTCATAATTCCCCAACAATGCCCATTTTGTTGAATCCCCCCAGCATTTTTGTCTTGTCCAAAAACCATTATTTAAGGTTTAGAGGCATGAGCAAGAATACAGGTTAGAATCCTTAAAAAGTTCACCACCCAAGTCAGCCCCCCCAAGAAGACACCCCTCTTGTAGACTTGCCATAACGCAAAGAAATAATTGAAGTTTAGAGCATGAGGGTGAACCATATTAACCTCCATAGATAATGTCTGGGTGAGGGGGGAGGGTGGTGATTCACAGAAAAAGATTTTTTTTTCACCTCTTAAAAAACCAAATTCCTGTTCTGAACATAATTTATACATACTTCAAAATAAAAGCCATTTCTTAATTTTTTAATATATATACACATTCATTTCTTTATTTATTTTTAAGTGTGATTTTATTTATTTCAATTTCACTTTTACAGCAAAATAGCTACAAATTACTTAATCTTTTAAAAACTTTAAATTGAAAAAAAAAATTCTTTTAATATAGATTTTATGCAAGAATTATTATACTATTGAAAACAGATTTAGAACAATAAATGAAAGTAAAGCCAGAAAAACTCATTAGTATGTTAGAACAAAGTTCAATTAATACGAGGGCCAAAAAAAAAAAAAAAAGAAAGAAAAAACAGTTAATAAAAATATATAAGCAAAGTCTTAATAAAAACATGAGTAATGGAACTTCCAAGTCCAGAGTAGTCTTCAGCCTAGCAAATTTTAGTTTACGATGCGTTCTAAATTGAAAAAAAAAATTTAAACTATTACAGAACTGCAGAAGTAAAAAATAGCCTACGAATTGAAAAAAGTGGAAGATATCTCTTATTGAGACTCATGCAGGTTTGAATGAATTATAAAAGCAATGGCAGTGAACACACAACAAATTATTACAAATTTGGTTTAATTGTATTACATTGTTACATTTATATAAAATACAATCACTGGATTCAATATGAGTACTTCAATACTATTTCACATTCAGGGATTCTTCTAACAGCATCTGGAAGATAAAAATTATGACTTCAACAAGTAATTACAGAATTAAAAGTTAAAACATAACTGCTATTCTATCCTAATAAAAAAAAGGGTACCCTCCCCCCTCCCCATAATTTGAATAAGACTGAAGAAAGGCTCAAAATCAGAAAGAGTTGGCAGCTAGAATATACTAGAGCATAAACTAGATCTATGTTAAATACATACAAAATAAAATTAGTTAAAATTAGTTTTGTGTGTACATGGATTAGTGTCAAATTTAAATCTCCAACTAAAGCACAAGCACAGCTTAACACTTTCAACTAGGTGATGAATTTACAGAGGAATAAGTCAGCAGTTCTTTTCATTTGATTCAGAAAACATTTTGTTTATAGTTTCACTAAAATCGGAGGATAACTTTATAATAAAAAGTCTGCAAATCTACATACATTTTGGAACACCTTTAGGAGCAGGTTAAATACAATTTTGGAACAGCACAAAAGCATACCGAAAAATGGTAATAATAAATACTTTCTTATTACCATTTTTCATATTACCATATTTATGTACGGTAATAATAAATACTTTCAAGTAACATTTACATATACTGTAACCTTCTGAGTAAGAGAGGGAAGGGAAACAGGGTTCCTACTGTTAAAATTGTACAAATTATGAATAAATGAATAAAATAAAGATGTAGAATTTAAGCTGCCTTTTACATTTTAATTTTGCCACTGAACATAAAAGCAAATGGAAAAAAAACTGCAATAAAACTTAAATATAGCAGCTCAAAAAAAAAAAATCTATTTTTTTTACCTGCAAAAAATAAAAGAAAAAAAACTTTAATTTTACAGATAAGAAATGCTTGTACTGTTTTATAAAATAATCTGTTCTCTATGTTCTATTAATATTAGAATATACTGATATGCAAAGTGATTGAGAGCACAAAATACTTTATTAAAAGTAAGGAACACATTGTAGGATTTACTTCACAAAATTTTATTTTATGAGGTAAATCCTCTGAGGTAACACAGAAAAGAATAATTGGGGACAGTATTGAAGCGAAAATCCCTTATCAAAGCAATTTGGAATAAAATTATCCCTGAATCACAGTAACCTGTGCGTAATAACAAACATCAAACTAATAGTGACAAAATAAATATTAAACACATTACTTACTATTGGTGAGTTAAATTTGCAAATTATTACAATCAATTAAAAAATAGAAAATATTCAGGACTTGTAATATATTTTAGGTACATCAAAAATTGAGTAAAAAATAAAGTGATAACTTTGCAATAAAAACTTTTCATGCACAGCAAGTAAAATATCATCAAATAACAACATTCTTAGCAAAGATCACATCTATATGTGGAAGATAAACAAAAGAAATAAATAATTAAACGGAAGTTTGAAAATACTTTTCATACCCAGTCTGGTAAATTACAAGGATTCAGTGCTCAGAAGTGTAGCTAGAGGGGGACATTTGTCCCAGGGCATAGGATCCAAAAGGCACCAATTTGTATATAAAACTTTTTCCAGCGCATTTTGGTAAACAAGAAGTGATGCAAATTTGTTCTCGGACACTGAAAATTCTTGCTACACCTCTGAGTACTGACCCCAATTAATAA
Source organism: Cheiracanthium punctorium (assembly GCA_038373885.1). Lineage (NCBI taxonomy): Eukaryota > Metazoa > Arthropoda > Arachnida > Araneae > Cheiracanthiidae > Cheiracanthium > Cheiracanthium punctorium. The sequence continues at coordinate 1,154,396 of JAWZYV010014373.1, read as the reverse complement.
CCTAGATCTTCTTGAAGTCAGTTAAAAACTAGACTAAAGATATTTTTGAGTAATATTCAAATATACATATGACAACATGTGAACACTGACAAGGTTATTGCACTTTGTTAATACTGCAGGCTTAAAAAATCTGAATTTACTAAGGAAGTAAAGTTTACATTTACATATTGTATTAGTAAAATTAAAAAATAATATATTTCATCTGTTTTTACCACTAATGGTGGTACATGTAATATGGTGTCAAAACTGGTAGGCTAGTTTTCGATTTGGTTTGTACCAAAGTACAGATATGAGATTAACAAAAAAGGAAAAAAAGTCTGAAAGAATGTCCAAACAACTTTTGAGCAACTATACTTATGAATTTCAAGAGCAATAAATATTTTAATTTTTATTGATACTAAATCTATCTTACTTATATACAATTTTGCCTTACTGAAAAATCAGAAAATTTTTGAAAAAAATGAAAAAACTGAATTCTTTATAAACATTGAAAAAGGTCTGAATATTAAACTAAATTCTTAAATCTCATCTCTGAAAGTAGCATTTTACAGTTTACATTTTAAACAACAACAGCAGTGACAACATTAATAATAATAATAATAATAATAATAATAATAATAATAATAATAAAAGTTACAGGAGTTTCAAGGTTTTACTTACAACATATTTTTAAGAGGTAGTGAGGGTGCAGAGTTAAAAAAATTAATCTGAAGGGACTAAAAATTGATTTTTATACTTTATTCAGGGTGGCTACAGAAATTGAGAAAAAAAGTTCCCTGATTTTTCCATGATTTCCCTGACTATCTTTATCAAATTTCCAGAACTAATTATACACATACCATAATCTTTCATGTAAATCACCATTCTGTATCATGCACCAACAGGTGAATGCTTCATATAGGGAAATAAATAATAGAAAACCACAAAAATGCTTAATATTAATAAAATTGTAATTCAGTTTCATAAATCCAAACATAAAATTTAGTTAACTAACAGACACTAAAAGACACTAAAAGAACACTAAAAGACAATATGTAGCAGAAAGTTTCCTCGTTTTATAAAAAAATAGTGTTCAATTTTACGCGTAAGGATGACTGATCAAAATAAACTGGCCACCTAGTCAACTTATTTTATTTCAATCAATGTATCGTTTGAAATTTTTAAAAATGTGTAAAAAGGCTTAAAAATGAGCACTATCTATTAAAAAAAATCGTCTTGCTGGGGATCTTAGCAGGCATCACTCAAATGTCCCAACACTTCAAAAAACACAACGGTGCAGTAGAAGACTAAATCATCTTTTACCATTCATTTTACCTATGACTTTAATCAGGAAGCAATTCACATATGCGGTTTCTTGTATGATCCGCATCTTGGAACGAGTCCGAATACATGCCCTTTTCCGGATTCGTATAGTGATAGTGCCTGCATCACTTGAGTCTCGGATTCATATTTCTATGTTCTCGTATGATCTGTATTTTGGTTTCGGATTCGTAAAATGTCTGTATCTGTGCATCAGTTGAGTATCGTGTGTTCTAGAACGGAGCCGCGCATCAGATTGACAGTTAAAAATAATCTAGTTCACTAGGCAAAAACGAAAGTTCCCTGATTTTTAAATATTTTTGCAAAATTCCCTGATATTTCCATGATTTTTGCAGATCGACAAAGTACCCTGATTTTTCCATGATTTCCCTGATTTCCCTGATCTGTCGACACCCTGTTATTTCATTGTTACTTCATAAAATGTTGCAAATAAGACTTGATTTTGCAAGCAATTTATTAACTTGGTGTCAAATATGCAACTTGACATAAAAAATTTACATATAATAGAGATTAAATAAATGACAGAATATAGCATAACATAAAATGATATACTAAAGAGTTGCCTGGGTCAAATGCTTTAATAAAGAATACCACATTGAATTTTACTGTATAAATATTTATTGTTTTACTCATTGATGTAACTTTACCAAAAGTTATACTTTTTTTTTCTTTTAAGAACAGCCCTAATAACTTTCTCAATTTACATGAAATTTATAAAATTTAATACATAGTCACTAACTGCCCCAAAGTAACATCACTTTAGGGGAAAAAAAACTAAAAAAAAACATATAAATCAATTTGGAAAATAAGAAAAAAATAAACTAAACAAAAAAGTAAACATCTCAAAAAAAAAAAAAAAAAGTTATTGACAATTATGAAATTATGCGATACAAGCTTTGAAAAAATTAGACCGCAGAGATCAAAAGTATGCAGACTTTGAACTAGTAATTAAGAACATTTAAAGAATAAATAAACAAATAAAACAAAAATATGAATACCACTTATAATGCCAATAGTTTCTTCTCTTTTACAGCATGCCACTGACAAAAATTCAATGGTTTTCCACAGGACCAGTTCAGAGTACTAGAAAATAAAAAGATAATAAAGTGATAAACAGCCAAAATCAATCAGTTTTTCTTGTAACATATTTTATTCATCACATGGCTCTGCAAGCTTTAAAGAAAGGCTTCTCAAAAACTCGGTATAATTCAGAATGCTTCTTCATAGACAGCATGATGAACTTTTATAGAACAACAAAACTGCAGGTCTTATCCCATTTTTAGGGAGAAATTCACGAAAGTGGAAACTGTATCTGATGGCTAATTCTCCCTCTATTTTGGACAATACAATATGTTATAAATTTTTCTCTGAGTATTTCACTTCTATAAATTAACCATTTGTATTGCCATAAATACAGCTTGTGAAGAGAAATTCTGAATTTTCAAATTTCTGACTAAGTTTTTATTCTGACATAGAAGAAATTCTGACATAGTTGAATTCTTTTAAAACCTGTTCAGAAATTGCATTATTTCTTGTAAAAAAAAAAAAAATAATAATAATAATAATAACTTGATTGAAACATTTTGTTTCTACTCAGTGAGACACTTAATGAAACACAATTTTTGTGAGAAATCTACTACCCATCTGATTCAGTGCTTAAGATATACATTCTTCTAAAATGGGATGCTTTGCAATGCAAATAATAATAATAATAATATAAAATTCACACAGACATGTGTATAAGGAACATTTATAACATATGATATGAATATAAAATTAACTCCCAAATTTAAAAATACACTGAAACAGTAAATAATTAAAAATAAATACATACTTATATCTAAAGACATCCAAAGTAGTATTCACCCTTATCAAAGGTTCGTGAAAAATCACCCAGTCATCGCTGTTATTAACTCTCCTATATTTCAAGAAAATGAGTATTCAGTACATAAAAAACATTCTAAAAGTTTCGTTTTCTAAAGCAACCAATTTATATGAATATTCATTTATTATCAATTTATATATATTTAACTAATGACCACCCAAGGTAGGAGTCTTCAGTTAAAATTTACATTTAAACATTATCACAAGAACAAATGATTCGGTGGTAGATCGAGGGGTAATGGGATGAGTGGCTATAGGGCTTCAGTCCCCCCCCCCCCGTTCTCAAATCCAGGCAGCAATTATGACATAAAGTCGCTTGAGTCAGAAGTATGGGTCTAAATGGGGGCCCCCTTACATTTTGTTTCTTCACTAACTCTGACAATTGTCTTTCTGTATTTTCCACAGTATTTACCCGTTTGCCCATGATAATCAGGGAACAATCATATTACATTAAATTTTTCAGTAATATTTGACTTATTTATTAAGATATATTTTTCAGAAATTTGTACATGAATGCATTTAAAATTATTTCAGATTTTAAATGCAAAAATAATGTGTAACAGATAAACAGTGATAATTTGCAAGTAATAATATATTAAGATGCTAACATATCAAAAATATATACTTGTGCAATATATATGAGGAATATTTGAAATATACACCCAATATTGTGGATACATTTTAAATAAATTTAATTTAAATTCATTAAGATTGACAATATAATGGGTAAATATTAATTTGCTACAATTTACATTAGTATTTATTTCCAATTTAATGATAATATTGAATAATTAAGTATATGAACATGAAAAAATAAAAATACTATAAAATTAATTACTTGTCAATATTAGGAATACATTAGAAATATTACCAATGTTTACCTAATATTGTGTATACATTTTAAATACATTTGGGCTAAATATTAACTTGCTGCTATGTAAAAATACTGGTTTGGGTTTTCAATGTTTTACAATCCTGTGAGGTGCTATTTGAAAGTTTATTGGTAATGGAACTACTTCAGAACTACTTCCAAAATATAGGCAATATTGCAGATACATTTCATTTAAATTCAGTAGAAAAAGGATTAAAATTATTTTGAATTTTTAAGTAAATTTTACCAATATCATAAATTTATTTACCCTTAATGATACCCAGTAGAAGACCCAAACTCTGAAATCCATGCTGTCTGCTTTCTCAACAATGTCAATAAATAATGAAATCTGTTCTGCTACCTGCAAGTTCAGAAAACCACAGAATAATATTAAATACTTGAAAAATATAACATTAATGATATGGGCACCCATAAGGGGGGGGGGCTCAAGGTAGGGAACTTGCTCCCCCACCCCACCCCCTAGGAGAGGAGAGCAGGGGCAGGGACATACCGCAAAAAAAATTCTGGGAGTGTCCAAAAATTTCGGAGGGGGTCCAAACGATGAAAAAGGCAGAAATTTTCACAAAAAGACTTCACCATTATTGCTTTGTTAATAAAAACTGAAATTTCGGAGGTGTTACAGACCCCCACCCCCCTTCCTGGGTACGTCCTTGGCCAGAGGGTGACTGGTGGGGCTTCAGCCACCCTCGAAATAAGTAAACATAAGAAATGGAGAAAATTACATATTCGTGGGTAATTTTGAAAGTTCAGCTTGAAATTTTTAAGGTTTAGATACGTCCCTAAGCCAAACTCATCCCCCCCCCCCACTTAAGTATGTTTTTTCAATCTGCAAAGATATGTTCTGATTAAATGAATTTAAAATGAAATATGCTAGATAAATTTTAAGTTTATGAACATTTCCTATGCAATATGTGAAATAACCTTTATTAAAAATGAAGTCTTAAAAAAATGCAACTCAAAGCATGGCTTTTTCCATAACATTACAGAAATAATTCAGCAATCAAAATTAATTGAATGTCAACAATATTATTTGAATTGTCTTAGACTGAACAAGTGTAAAGTAAGCTTTATTTAAGGGGAATAGATGAAGTGAATATTATCAAATACAATGAAGAACCGTTCTGATTATACCATCTTTAAAATAAAACAAACTACATTAAAATCGGCTCATCCATTTGGGATCTATTTTGCCACACACACATCCAACTTTTAGAAAAAAAAACCAGGCTTTAGTATCTTAGAATGAAAATTTAATAAACTAAATTCATATTCTGAAAAAATTTAAGGACCCCTTAAAATGGGGTGTCTGGGGCATGTGCCCGCCTTGCTCCTGTGATAATCATGGTCTTATCATCACAGGATTTTCAGTAGTATTTGACTTAATTATTAAAATATATTTTTCAGCAATTTGTACATAAATGCACCTAAAATTATTTATCAGATTTTAAATTTTGAAATAATGTACAGTAGATAAACAGTCTTAATTCACCATTACTGTTATATTAAGATGCTGACACATTAAAAATATTTGTTAGTACAATATGAGGGAAATTTATAATATACACACAATACTGTGTGGATACATTTTAAATATATTTAATTTAATTCATTAACATGGACAATATAATGGATAAATGTTGCTAATTTTTACCAATATTAGTTTTTATTTCCAATATAATAACAATGTGAAGGATTGAGTATATTAGCATTAGAAAAATAATAAAATGGTATAAAAATATTTTTAAAAATTACTTGTCAATATTAAGAATACATTATAAATATTTCGAATTTTTACTTAATATTGTGAACACATTGAAAAGATATTTGGGCTAACTACTAACTTGCTACTATTAAAAACTTTATCAGTAATGGAATTACTTCAGAAACATTTCCAGTATATAGCCAATATTGTGGATATATTTCATATGTTAATTAAATTCGATAGAAAAAAATTAGCATTATTTTGAATTGGTATCTAGGCTAAAAGGTAAGTTTTACCAATTTGAGAATTTTATTTACCAATATTGATACACAACAGAAGACATAAAATCTACCAAACCAAAATCTGCAAGGCTCTAAAATTAATACTGTATTACTAAATTTAATATTGTAACACTTACCTTTATTACCAGTAATATTAAACTTATCCGTTACTGTACTATTGAATTATCCTTAAACAGTATACAAACTTTTCAATTCCAAAAATCTCGCATTTAACACCAAAAACAATAACTTTTTTTCCGCGTTGAATCAGTTTACCAGCATATTATCCCTTGTGTTTTTCGTACTACTAATGAAAGCTCACACATTCTGAATCACCTGCTACTTTCAGCTGGTTTCCCTGATTTAAAAGTGGACTTTCCTGAGGCCATCTGGGGTGTTCGATCGTAAATTATCCACTTTACCATATGAGAGAGAGGTTTGTGTATGTGTAAAAAGTGGAGAGGGAAATATTACACCACAACAACAGAGCGGTTATTTTGATCTAACAACGTATATATGTATAGTCTAAGCGTGAATCTGTGCTAGAGTGTGCAATAAGATAAAGTGATGCACATAGACATATTGAAATTTAATCACAAAATATTTTTTTCCCACGTTTGTAATTTATTTCAATATAAATTGCATACAATATATAATTGATCATTATTTTCTGCTTTTGATTTAAAATTTTGTTTATACTATTTGCAACAGGCGCGTATCCTTCCTAAAAATCTGACCCTTTACTTAGTTTAAAATTTGATACTGAGGCTACAGTTGAAACAGCTTGCTTACAATTTGATACACAGGTTAGAGCCCTCTCCACCCCCGAAATAAAATCCTGACTGCACCACCGATTTACAAACACGCATCAAAACATGCTCAAATATTATATACAGAAACAAAAAACGAATGCAAGATTTCAGCTATATAAGCATAAATAACATACTACGATCAAGTATAGAGGCGGATCCAAAGATCAATTTCTCGGAAGGGTATAAAATTAAAAGAAGCAGGCTTGTTTAAGTCTTAAAAACAAAATGTATAGTAAAGCAAAATGTTAACCCTAACCAAAGCAATGTCTGTCGGAAGAGCTGGAGTCCTAATGGATCCGACACTGAATCAATGTATCTTATATGTTGTGAATTATCAAATTTTAAACTAACATTTACAATAATTGAAAAGTTATAAGGTTTTACTTACTTGTGTTAGCTAAAAGTATTCCATTACTTGTATGCAGTTGGTACTTCGCAACTGCAGTCCAATTCCAATATGGCGTCGTTTGTGTGTGGAAGCAACGCACTCACTCCTGCTGAAGTGAACGCATCATGGGAAATGTGGTGACTCTCTCACTAGAGTGAGCAGATAGCGCCTTCACCCTTACTCTAAGAGTGACATTGTCTCACTCTTGCAGTTAGGGTGACAGAATCCTATCGATGAAGAGTCATAATGCAGTTTTCTCACTCTTATCTCACTCTATCTGGGATCATTTGCCGGTGACTTTTTGTAAGAGTGACAATGTCACTCTAAATTTTTAAGAGAGTATTAACGTAAGATTACCAAATTTGACAATAGAAAGTCTACAAAACTCTGATTAACTTTAAAAAAATTGTGTATCTTGTTGCAAGTAAATAATATCCGGAATTTGGCTATTTTTCTCATAGACTAATTATTTTAGTCTAAATGAAAGCAAAGGATGACAGGCAAGTACCGACAAATGCGCTTGATTTTCGATTGCGTTGTAATAGCGATGACTAAAAGGAATTGAGATTGTTTTCCAATATTCGTTAAGCAATCATACATGTACATAGATAATAATTATTATGTCCGAAAAGTATGTAATAATCTGTGAGCTTGACATGATTTATTTTTCTTGTTTAACCTGATGTAACTTATATTTTCTCCAAGTATTCTATCACTTCATAAATTGATTGCATGCCACGTAAACAAGTTGAGAGTTTTTAAATTTTTAACACTTTTTTGTACCATAAGCCCCCAATCCCCCCGCTTACACACACATAATCATTAAATTATTTTTATAAAATGAACGATATACTTTCAGGTTTAATTTTCCTTTCCTTTTCATAAGAAAACACAGTCATTTTCATAGCTTTTGCACAGCAAATTAAAATGAACTATTTGCGTGAGGGAATTGAAAAATTTTTAATGCTGTAGTGTACACTCTTATAACGATAAACTTTTGCGAGTTGTAAAATTTTAAAGAAAATTCTTACATGTAAAACTACATCGCAAAATCTTCTGAAATGAAGTTCATTTAGCAAACTGTTTTCTATTTGAGAATATCTTTTGAAAGTTTCATAATTGGGATGCATATTTGTAGTTTCTTACAGTGTATATAGTACAACTCAGCTCGTTTTCAAGCATTTCATCTGAAGTGTTTGTAATTATGTATCTATTCCTTTGAACGATTGGAAATTAGATAAATCGTTAAATTTTAAGTATAACAGTTGATAAATATTAATTACTTTTTCTGTAATTTATTAAATTTGATTGTAAAAACAAAGCGATCTTGACATTTTAAGAAAAATTCGATTTTCCTTTTGCCATCGTCAATAATTTAATGCTAAAGTGACTAGATTTCTTTGTTTTAATTTGTTCTTGATCCTTTGCTGTTCCAGATTTCCTCATTTTTCGCTTTGGAAGAGTATTTGTCCAAGAATATATACGTTGATACAGATATTTTATTTAAGAATATACGTTATTTAGCATTTACTATATTTAGTTACGATCAAAGGATTATGAATGTAAGCTCTTGTTGATGTTTAAACTTTTTCTTGTTCTTTCTTTTTTCAACTGAGGAAGGCCTAACCTTCTGTACCGGCTGAAATGATCGTACCATTTATGAAGTTTTTTTTTTTAATACAAAGTTATTGTTAATTTACATGGATTTTATTTCTAAGGATATGCATACATTATTTAGCATTTACCGTATTAATTTACAATCAAAGGATTGTAAGTGTTATGGTTTACGTATAGGTAATTCAAAAAGGCTCTTTTTTTTTTTTTCTTTATCGAAGTAGAATCACAAATAAAAATTTTAATACGTTAAAGAGAGTCTGGAGCTTTCGGGAACGACTAACCATTAAGTTATTTATGAAGAGAAATTCTAGAAATTGTCATTCTGAGATAATTATTTGATTTAAAGTGTGCTCGTACATCATTTCTTCATTTCCCCAGAATTCGTAATCTAACTCGAATAATTGCTGCTCTGTACTCTTGAATAAATGACAAATAATGCATCTTTAACAAATCTCTTATGTGCTAATAATAAAACAAATATTATTCCTAATAAAAGCATATTCCGCCATCAATTGAACACATTTTATTTGCGAAAAATAATCTTTTTTTAAACTATATATTGTAGCTATGCGTCTATTTTAGATAAATTTAAGCTTAAATGCAGCATTTATTTGATTTTTTTTTATTTTATCGCTATTGAACAATTTTGTATCCTAAATGCAAGAGATGTTTAAAAACTGATAATTTTACAAGTGATTGGAGAGAGTCTCCCCCCAAAAATATATTTTGCAAGAGGGAAGAGAGGGTCTCAAACTTTTAAAGTACGAAAATTTCCAAGACATGAGTAAATTTTGGATGCTGACAACAAGTTGAATTTAACCTTCCCTTTCTTTATTATACAAATCTAAAAATGATTTGTAGATTTTTGAAACTAGTATCTTGCATGCCAAAAGTAATGTTTATATGCATATGTGTTCTAGCAACAAAACTTATGTTGAAATTTAAACCTTTATTTTTAAAAATTCTTATACTTGAGTTTTTCATTTAAACAAACCTCAAACCTTACAGGAAATATTAGAAATAAACTAGAAAACACTCTCTTGAAAAAAGTAAGAAAAAAAGGGGGGGGTGTAAATATTTAGAGCTTTAATAAATAATTAAAAAAAAAACTAAACGCAAAAGTATCGATAAATAACAGAGTTGTAATTAAATTATTTTCTGACAAGAGCAGGTGATAGGAAGTTTCTTCCACAAATTACAATTTTCTTTAACTTGCATTTTCTTGTGATCTTGCATTTTACTGTCAAATTTAATTATTTTACCATGAAAATCAACATCACAAAAATAGAAATAAATCACATTTTCAAATTTAAAAGTTCATAGAATAATTTCCTTTTTTATTTTCAAAATCCTAATAAAAATATTTTTTACTATTTATTTATTTATTTCATAAAAGAAATGCACACTACAGATTACAATCCATTTACAGTGATGCATAAAGGGACAAATTACATAAGACAAAATTAAAAAAGATCAGTCATGACTGCAAAAGTTCAAAACACTTAACTCTAAAGACTTTAAAAGACATGTTAAAAATATCCAAATCCAAAGAAAACTTATTATAAATTTTATAAAATTTATATAAAGAAAAGTATATGCAATTATATTTTATAATTGGATCCACAAATAAATAGCTATTACGAAGAGACCTGCTCGGTACATTTACACAAATACTTTGAAGAATATCACTGCAGTCTACCATAAAAAAATAATAAACAAAATAGATCACGACGAGAACTTAAACTAGGAAGACCAAAAATACTGCTCAAGTAAGATGAAGAAATATTCGGAATGTAAATAGGATTACTTTTGTAATATAAATAACGAGTAAACTGAGTCTGCACCCGCTCAAGAATTTTAATTTTATTTTTATAATACGGATCCCAAATAAGACTACAATATTCAAGATGAGAGCGTATCAAACTAAAGTATAAGATTTTTAATGCATGAAGGTTAGAAAATTCTTTAGTTTTGTACTTAAGAAAACCAAGTTTTTTGTAAGCCTTAGAGATAATGCTATTGATATGGATTGAAAATTCAAGTTTCCTGTCAAACACAACGCCCAAATCAGTTATGGAATCCGAACGAAATAAGGGAAGATTATTAATATGATATGAATAAAAGTTTGAGATTTACGAGAATAACTAAGAATACTACATTTCATAATATTAAGAAGTAATTTGTTGTCAGTGCACCATTCATATAAACTAAGATCACTGTTTGAAAGACAAGCATCATTAACAGACCGTATCTCTTTAAATAATTTCAGATCATCAGAAAATAAAAGATACTTAGAAAATTTCAAAACTGAACACAAATCATTAATAAACAAAATAAAAAGTAAAGGTCCCAAATTAGAACCTTGGGGAACACCAGAAGTACAGGTAAAATTCCCAGAAACAGCACCATTAAAATACACAAAAAGCTGTCTATTACACAAGTAAGAAAAAATCCAGTCAGTAAGAGTAATGTGAAAACCCAAGCCAATTAATTTCTTAAGAAAATTCCAAAGTCAATAGAGTCAAAAGCCTTGGAAAAATCGGTATAAATGACATCAAGTTGATATACGTTTTCAAACGAAGAAATAATATTGCTATTTAAACAAAATAAATTAGTAAGCGTAGACCGTTTAGGAATAAAGCCGTGTTTTACTTTAAATCATAAACGTATCTTACTGAGGGCAAAAGGGGTCAATTGCCTCTCTAAAATTCAAGAAAATTCAGATATCACCTACTTGAAAATGACATTTTCTACAATAGAAAGCCTTTTGCTCTCCCAATGTTACATGCCAACATACGCCATGGCTTTAAATGCCCCAGACATCAGTTTCTCTTAAATAACAATAACAACAAAATAGACCTTATATTTATGATTAACATTTTAAAAAAGAGCCTTTGAAGTCAACCCCATAAAATTTCAACAATTTGAATGTATTCTTAGATTTGAGACATTAAAACAACAACAATAATAATAATATCATTACAAATAGAGAAATCACTAAAATAAATTTTATTTTGTCGATTTCTATGCTCCATAAAAACGTTACCCTCGACTAAATCTTCGATGTTATTCCAAAGAATAAAAGTTTCTGATAAATCCTTCAGCGACAAAATGTCTGATCTTTACCAGACAAATTTCAAGGAACGACCGACTGCACAACTATGGTCTGTCGCAACATGGAAAGCCGATTTTTCGCTGTCTAGCCGGGCTATTTCTTGTAATCAGTTTGTCTGACTAACATAGATTAACAGAGTTTTCCTTTTTCTTTTTGTGGTCAAGCTCGTGTTTTTGAATTTCCTGTTTCCTTCTCACTGCCGGATATTCTTTTTATCATGTTTTTCTTCTTAAACTCTTGGCTATTAAAAAAAAAAAAAAATCTCAAAATGAATTTTATTGCAAAACTATCGAATATTTTATTTCCTTGGAAATGTTCTGTTTAAGAATAAGATTACAAATGTACCGTCTTCAACACAGTTTTTTTAAATCGCTTAAAAATATTTTTACGCAAAAAGAAGAGCCAGCTTTTAAGAATGTTCTATTTAAGAAACACCACAACTTCTAAACACTTAAGCACACACATACACACGAGTAGGGGAAAGTGGCTGAAAATGATCCCCTTAAGGGGAAAACTTGCATAAAATAACATAAATGTTCAATAAAACTTTGAACTTTGGCCTTCTGCCACAATATTTTAGACTATATTTTGCATCATAAACATAATTTTAAAATATTTTAAACCCAAACTTAGTAAAAAAAAAAAAAAGAAAAAAGAAAAAAAAAAAAAAAAGAAAGAAAGAAAGAAAAGAGAGCGATCCTTCATTTGATAATAATTATAAATTTCTTTTTATCGGTAAATAAAAAAAAAATTAAAAGTAATTATGACTATACGTAATGAAATGAAATAAGTTTTACAGTCATACAGTATGCATAATATATTTTATGTAAGTTTTTAAATAAAACGTATCACAGAGAATAAAATGAATCATTTCAAAATTATAATTCAAAAAAATGGCCTACAATAAACGCAGAAATAAATTAAATAATGTAATGGAGAGTCACGCATTTTGAGAACGTCTGAAAGGCTGCCATGATGGCTAGGACCCGGTACTGGAGTTTCTTCAGTCGATGGATCATTTTACCCGAGAGTATGGCAGCGCACTTTAGGTCATATTACTGGAACACGCCGAGAAACTTAACAAACTAAACAAGTGCAATTCACATCTAAAAACATACTCCATTCAGTAAACCAAGTCATATTCCAGTACAATAAAGACTATATTTCTAAATAAATAGAAAAGTTAGAGCTTATCTTATGAGAGATATGATAAAACCCAGTTTTTTTTTTGAAGAATTCTATGCTCAGACACGTAATACACCGATCGCTTAAATATCGCCTTTGCTTCTTCTTGACTCGGTACAACTAGTTTATGTGTTACCTACTTGATAGCGCTGCCTGTCTGGAAGATAATATATGCAGATCGTTTTGCCCGCTAGGATCACTTTGAGCCACCTTCCTCTCTATATAAATGCTATCCGAGACTCGTTGGTCGAAGTCGAAGTGTCTATAAGCCACAAACCCGAGAGAGTTATGAAACATGCAGGAAAAATATCAAACAGTATTTTTATGTAATTCTGTAAAATGCTTCAGAAAATTTCATAATATAATACCTTTGCAGATTATTTATTTATTTGTTTTTGACCATTGCATCAAACGTATAAGCTTGCATAATGGGCGCACGTGTTCGTGAAGGAATATTGTAAATTTTTCTGAGTTTCTGGCACATCATTCGTTTGTCTTAAAACTGTTTAAAAGCCATAAAATGAGTACAGTTTTTAAACTTCTTTCTTTCTTTCTTATATTTTTGAGAATAGATTTGAATTGGGAGTGGGGGAATCATACTTACAAAATCTACTAACTAATGCATGCAGAGTGTGCAAATGTCCCACTCTAAAGTTTGATTATTTATTTATCTATTTGCGCTATTAGCTTCAAGAGGGGAATTATTATATAAAAATAATATTGTCGAACTCTGATATAACGCAAGCGAGGGAATTGAGACAATTTGTGTAAGTGTTTTCGTTCAGTGTTCGTTGTAACCGGGCGTACTGAAAATTCAAATCTTTTAACATTAAACCAACCATTTAGTTAAATTTTTCTCGTTATAGCCCGAACTAGCAAGAAGCGAATTCGACTGTAATAATGAAAACTTTAATCTTTTACATTTTTAATTCAATCTCAAAAGTAAGGGAATGAAGAGATAACTGAAAATTGCCATGTGATTTTATTCTTTTTATAGAAAATTTTTAGAACAACGAATTTAGTTCAAGTGAATTTAGCATGAAATATAGAAGTTTATCCCCATGGTTAATTTGAATTTTTATTTTAATTAGAAAAACATCCTCTGCAGAACAAAGAACTGCATACGTTAAAAAAAAATCAAACACAGAATTATTAGAATTATTTTGTTAAAAATAGAGAGTATGAAAGGTATATAAAATTAGAACATTGTTAAAGCATAAACTTTAATAACAACTACGATAATCAAACTTTATTTTGTTCTGCTTTTAGTTTCATTGATTCACACACACCCCCCCTTTTGAATTCCTTATTTTTATTTTTATTTTCTTATTATCTCTTTCTTTTTGATGTTTCCAAGAAATTAAGCTGCAACAAAATATTTATTAAATTAAATAAACAACAGTCAGACATTTACATTTTTCACATGCTTGTTTCCAGTTCACCTGGGGTCAGATCAGTATGTACACTATATTGTTCCATTTTAAATGGGAACTTTGGTACAAAATATACTGAAGAATCATTGATTGTGTCAGTTTCATAACATCCAAGGTAAAGACTTAACCGATAGCAATTTTCAGATTAAGAATAATCAACGAAATATAAGTAAAAAAATATTTTTTAATGAATTTTTTTTAAGATTGACTAAAAGGCATAAACAATTTTTGAGAGGCATTTCAAGCTCAAACAAGCAAATAACATTCAAATGTATTCTTGTTCACCGAGTAGCGACGACGGTACTTATATAGAAAATTCAATAAATGTAAACTAATGTACAATTCATAATGCACTCCTTTGACATATGGGTATATGTATTGATGCATTTAAGATTTCTAGTGCGGACGTATATAAGAGAGAGGGTTTAGAGATCTGGACCCCCCTCCCTTCCTTAGTATAAGCACAAACGCTGTATAGTCGAATATCCACCGTTTGAATCTATCTTAGAAAATAGTATACGGAAAAAAAAATGTATTTCAACTATACATAAATTTTGAAAATTACATTAACTTGTAAATTCTATAATTCAGTGCGGAAAAAATAAATAAATAAATAAAAACACGCAATTTGCAACAAAGAGTTTCACTATTGAAATTTGTTACCAGATATTTTTGGTTAAATTTAGTTAGTCATATTTTATAGTAAGAATGGATCCCCCCCCTCCCCTCTCGAATAACTGTACCCTTTCCATCAGAAAAGTATAGCTATAGGCACGCGAATTCAAGCAATCAATTTCATGCATCCAACCCCTTTTCTGGATATTTTTAAAAACTTCATTACCGGGTATCATTTTAAAGGTGCTGCAAATTGCTTTTTTCAACAGGACTCTGTACCCGGCCCAATAATCGAAATCTTAAGTACGACCTCACTTACTGATGCATGATTTTGTTGACTTATTGATATGTTTTCATTTCCACAGCACGACGGATATTACAACAGTAATTCCTCCCCCCCTCCCCTTTAAAGCTGTTCCATGGAAATCATGCAACTTTTGAACAGCTTAAAAAAAAATTTATTGCTCTGAAGATTCGGAAAAAATTAGAGTATATCTTCACAAGCTGTACTGTGAACTGTTATAAACAATGAGAGTAAGAGTCACGAAACTCTGCTTTCGAAACATGAAGGAAAAGTGCCGAGGGCCCTCGGCAATCGTAGACCATCCGACCTGGCCAGTCTCGGCCTGAATTGGACACTTGTGGTTCCCTCAAAAAAGTATTCGACTTTCAGAGGTGCCCTAACTTTCAGAAATACGTAGGCCAGTCAGAAAGTTAGTTGCATCCCTTAGTAAAATTTTTCTGTCAAAGACTATTTCAATGAAACTGTCTGGCAACACTTCAGATATTTAGCTGCATCGTGTGACGAAACGGCTTTCACGAGGCACGTGTAGTTTGTCCGCTAATCAGTCGTAAACATGTCTGGACAGATGCAAGTGGCGCCCAAATTGGAAATGCGTGCAGGGACTCATTTTTTGTGGGCGAAAAGTTGTAACTGTTGTGAAATTTATGGGCAGTAGCATGAAGTTTATGGTGAAAATGCAATATCACGTCAAGATATCGCGAACTGATGCGGATTATGGACACTTTCTGTTCCCAGAAAAGTATCCAACTTAGAGAGGTGTTCAAGTTATGGGGCATCCAACTTGAGAGGTTCCACTGTATTGCACATACAGAAAGATTTTTGAGTCTGATTTTTATTTTAAACTTAGTCGCAAATTACAGAAAGCAATCTCGTCTCATTGATTCTTTCGTTTGAAATCTTTTGTAACGGAATCGTATATTTTCGAATTCTAAACTATACTTTCAAAAAAGATTATATTTTAAGAAAGAGAAAAAAATTGAATTTAAGAATATTTAAAATTGATATGTAATAGCGACCAATGGAATTTTAATATAGAATTTCGACAATATTTTCATGGCTCTAAGGCAATTTTTTTCTTTTCTTTCCGGCTTGGAGATTGAATAAAACGTAAGATTGGAACATACACTCAATTAATTTTTATCAAATTGTTGACTCAACTAAAATCGAGTGATATATCAAGATGATTCTACTAAAATTCGATTTGTGCGTGAGTACCGATATCATTTCCACTCCCCATAATTTTCGAATCTTTCACAGCGACGAATATTTAAAAACATACCATATTACGCTTATTCTTCTGACAAAATTGTTCTGTCACCTCTTTTGTTGTTTATTTTACGTTGTAAAATAACATTTTGTTGTTTATGTTTAGTCGGCTTGTAATTTAGTTTCAAAATTGTAACTTCGAATTTACGACCAAGAATGCTGGGCTAAGGAGTGCGACTCTATGAAAGGGAATAAATAAATATATAAATATCTAAAATTTAGCAGTGCTTTCTTAAAAAATATCTAGCACACGTATATTAGCTTACAATGCACAATAGTATTTCATGGTTATTTTTTATTCACTTACTTAAACTGTATTAAATATGATTGATTTTTTTCTGATTTATGAAATAGTAATACTTGACGTATAAATTCATTTTGCCATATACTATTTGACCCCTTTAGTATATTTCAGCGTGTCAAAGCAAGTTTTCGTTTACATTTTTTTTTTTTTTTAGTTTTTTACATTATATTCACATATGTTTTAGTTGTTTAGTATAATTTGAAAAAGAACAAAACATCATTTAAATGCGTTTTAAACAACAGTCTTAAAGAGCTAGATTCATTATATCCCATTGAGTTTTATTTTTAAATTTAATTTTTAAATGATATTCACCTGCTTTTGAATAAGAAAAAAGGTTTTGCAAAAGTCAGAAAACATATAGTAGGCGTTCCGTGACATCCAAACATAGTAGTAGAATTTTTGCTAGGAAAAAAATAAAACGAAATGAAACAGCCGCAAGGAACAAGCAGACAAAAAAAAAGCCATGCTCAATTATCGTTTTTAAACTTGAAAATTTCAATAAAAATATAATGCAGTAATATTTCCATGTCGTACCCGAAGATGCATAGAGATGGATGGCAGGTAAGATGATACAGAGAATTTTAGTTACAATACGAGGCGCGAGGGTCTTTTTTCTTGCCTCGCATCCATCCATTTAGTGACCATGAATCAAGTGTTGCAACATACAAAGATTTAATTAGACAGAGAAATGTTAAAAGAAATTGTTGAAACTATAAAAAAAAGCATCAAACTTTTGTCTAGTTCTTTTCTAACATTTTTTTTAATTGAAAAATAAAATACAGTAAAGCACCATTTATACCTCTTTAAAGGGACCGACATCAAACAACACATAAATGGAGGCACGTAGTGAAACATTCATAAGCCCAGCCACTTTGATTATCACAGGTTTAATGCTACTAATGCAAACTTACGTAAATATAACAACTTTAAGTTTTTTAAGCTACTAGTAAATTACTTCATAACACTAGTCTTTGCACCATAACAAGTTTTTACACAGAAAACAATAACTAAATTTTAAAACGAAACATTTATCTTAAAAGTGAAAGAAATGAAATGTACTATACCATATTTTGTACAATGCATATTTTTAGTATTAATGAAATTATGCTCCGATTTATGTTCCTGCAGACATTGAATTAAGCAAATTCTCCATAGTCGTCTGATGGGCTGATTGTCTTTGAGTATTAATTATAACATTCAGCAGTTTGATTAATTTAAGGTAGTACCCGTTGGTTTTCCTTATAACTCTTAAATTTGACGGATGTAGCAACTACTCTAATACTGAAGTATAACTGTTTGAAGCTAAGCTTGTTTAAGTTGGAGTGACAACTTACAACACTGTTGGATTGTCACAAAATAGTACCCGTTGGTTTTCCTTATTACTCTTAAATTTGACGGATGTAGCAATTATTCTAATACTGAAGTGTAATTGTTTGAACCTTGTTTAAGTTGGAATGACAATTTCCACTGTTGGATTGCTACAGCTTTATTTGTGATCTAAAACGCACACGGAGACGCACAATGTTACTTAATCCTGTGATAATTTTATTTTTGAAAAACATAAAAACATAATTCAATTTTTTTACATTATCATTACTTTCAGCAAATATTGAAAATGTATGCCACAATACTG
Organism: Cheiracanthium punctorium; assembly: GCA_038373885.1. NCBI lineage: Eukaryota > Metazoa > Arthropoda > Arachnida > Araneae > Cheiracanthiidae > Cheiracanthium > Cheiracanthium punctorium. Next base: position 1,135,645 of record JAWZYV010014373.1, on the reverse strand, counting down.
AATGCAAACATGAACACGTCGAACCAAGTTTTTTTGATACCCTTCGCAACATTGTTGGTAATACTGACGAAATTCGTCAGTTATGATTTGATTCGATTCATCGTCGTTTGCAAGAATTCTCTGGAAAACCTTATCTGCGAGGGAACATTTTTAAAATTTGCTGTAAGGAATGATAATGTAAAAAAATTTGAATTGTGTTTTACAAAAGTAAAAATATCGCAGGATTGAGTAACATTGTGCATCTCCATTTCCGTTTTACCTCGTACATAAAGTTGTAAACAGCCCAACAGTGTTGGAAATTGTCTCCCGCACTTAAACAAGGTTCATCGAATTATATTTCAGTTTTCGAATAGCTGCCACATCCGTCAGATTTAAGGTTAATACGAAAAACCTACGGGTACTCTTGTAAAGTGATCAGCCTGTAGTTTAAATTAAGCAAAATATAGTTCGAATTTCGGAAAAAGTTTTTTACTTGTGTTCTGAGAAATAAAATAATTTCTATGGTTTTCGATTTAGTCGATTGCGTCTTTAAAGGAACGTGGAGTAACTTCTTCACATTATCCTTCATAATCGCTTAAATTAGAACCAGGTAATTTAGCAATATTCACCCCCCCCCACCCCAAGTAAGATTTTAAAGACAGGAAATTTTCAAATTTTAGGAAGGTGAAAAACGACGTATAACCGAAATTGTGCGTCTTATGAACGAAGCATTATTGCATTAAAATGAATAGGAATGAATCGGGACTTCTCGAGAAAGACGTATAAATGCAAAAGTCGCATAAATGAGAAACGTATAAACGGTGCTTTACTGTATTTATTTATTTTCATTTATTTATTTAGAGAAGAGCTACAATATTTTCCTAAAATATTCTATATTTTGGGACAAAGGAACACAAAATCTACAGTAAAAAGTCTATTTGTTCTTCGTCAAGATCAAATAGAAATGCAACGCTTTGAAGATATTCAATGAGAGAAAAATTAGCAATAAATCATAAAACAAAAGTATGATTGTTTTTTTTTCTGATTTCTGTGTTAAATTTTTGTTATCAAATCAAAAAACTCTGAGCATGCACATTGGTTAGTATCGCAGTTAACGTTCATATTAAAACTTGTTAATAAGTTATTTAGTGAGCTTATTAATAAGTTACGTTACTAAGTTAAAATAATTTTTTAAACCGTTGTTTGAAATTTGTGGATCAATCAGAGAGAAAGATAAACACCTTATTGAAATTAATATCATTATATCAGACAGTTTCTATTTCAGAAAATGTGTATACCGGAAATTCCAAATATTGATAGAGATTGCTCTTAAAATTTATTAGACCTTGAAATAAAATAGTGCAAACAATTTTAGATTTTACTGTTACTGTGATTTTTTTTGACAGTGTAAAATCATATTTTGAAGATGTTATCGCAAGTTACAAGTAAAGTAGGATAAATTATCACTTTCATGATGTTAAAATTTATCTTGATTTAATTTTGTTGTGATCTCTCAGTAATACGTTTTTAAAGGGACCAATTTAAAATCGCGTATAAGTGAGAGCCGTGTGTAACTAAAAGGTTCTTATTTTCATGCTCTACATCTAACTAGAAATACAAAACAGTTGAAAAAAAATGCTTAATAATATTTTTTCAATTAAAAAGAGAAATATTATATTTTAAAATATTTAACTGTATAATTTAATTTAACTTTTAATTCAAAAATAGAATGTAGTACGAATAATTTCCCATTACATAGGAGAAACTTTAATTGTATAAACATTTCTTTATCAGAATGTCATCGATACTATGGTTTATTTTTCTTTAGGCCGCGTTTGTAATACAATCTCTTCTCACTCATTAAAAAAGATTATTGTATTTGAAGTTCAGTCATAATTTTACAGATGTCTCAGGGCTCTATTAGATGGGACACAAAGATTAGTTGCATCATTATCATCTAATTTATCAGCATCTTCACCTTCATAACTCAATCAAAAACAGTTTCAGTGTCTTAATTTATACTTGATATTATATTTTCATCAATATTCCCAACATTCGTGTTTTTTAAACACCATGTCTCGTGGACGACGACGGCGAAAAGTAGATCGTGTGGCAGGCTTTGTGAATTGCGCTGTTTATTGTCGCGTTTGACTGAGAGAGACAATTCAAAGTGGAACGCTTATAAGTGAGAGACCTATATCATTATTTTCCTGTACCTCGAGACCGAGATTTTCAGAAATTCGCGTATAAAAGAGAGACACGTATAACTGAGAAGTCACTCTACTGTACACTTATGAACTGTGATACCTTTTCCAACTCAATGGAATAAGGAAGACAAACGGGGACGGCACATGGATTATGATACGCTTTTAATATTAAGTCCTTTAATGCGCAAAATATGAAAGTGTTCAATTTAAAATATGAAAATGTTTCAGATTTTCTTTCTTTCTTTCTTTCTTTTTTTTGCATAAAAAACTGGCAGCTTCACACAAATAATTGGAAGGTGGGCGGAAATCCTTTTGTGGATGGGGGATTATCTATTGACATACCACTGTTCTAATATTCTAAATTTTGAAATTCAAGCACACTGATTACAGATACCTGTTAGGAAAACACTTTTTACTTACCGTTATAACACATATAATTCTCTCCCATATTTTTTCACCGCACATAAGTGATAAATGCATCACTGGACTTAGCCTGAAAACGAAAAATTACAACTCTATTTGGTTTTGAAATGACGGACACTTTTCGAAAGGGTAATGACTTTATGGTTTCTAGATTTTTTAAAAGCTTCTGCTGGTCATAATTGCCATAATCTACTTTATAATCTCTTAAAAATTTAAATCTAAGTTTAAACAAAACATTAGACACAAATATTATAGCGCATTTTTCATGATATATATATTTCATAGTTAACTTCAAGTATTCTGAAAGTAACAACTGTAAAACTAACAATGTATTTAAAATTGTAAAAAGAAAAAAAAAAAAAGCAGGTTTGAGAGTTGTGTGTTCAAAGTTATTTGGCACAGTGGGAAAAATTTTGAGGATGGCTATATTAAAAAAGTTCTGACAAGGTTTTGCTTTTTCTCTCACACTTAAATATTTTTAAATTCACTGCCGTAATCACCGTATTATTTTTAAAAAGTAGGGTATTTATGACATATATAAAAGCACAGTAAAAAAAATAATTCTGACTAGGGAAAACACATGCCTGTCTTACACCATAAAAGTATTTTTTTTATTTATTTATTATACTTAATTTGGAAATAAATTATAAAATGGAAGTTTTGGTAGTGATTATTATTAAAAATTTCAAATGTTTATATTCAAAAATACTCAAAATTAAAACTTACTATCATGGCCTGTAAACAGAGTTAGAATATTTTCTAAGACATTACAAGTGTACCAGATAAGATTTTGTAATAAAAATAAATGAGACATAAAGGGTAAACCGACCTATAAAAGAATAGTAAGGCGCAATCCGTTTCTTTTTCTTTTCTTTTCCTTTTTTTTAAACATACGTATTTTTTAATGCAGCTTTCTGTATTTATCTGTGTAAATATATTTTTGTTATTTGCAATTTATGTAAGAAGTTGCGGAAGCTTAGTAGTTATTGGATTTGCGTCTTTTAGGGTTCAAATAAAATGCAACACACTAGACCAGTAAATGAGCGGATATTGACATGGTATTACTCATTTGCTGGAATTGCATAATATTCCAAGTAAATGAACATAATACAATGCACATCATCAAATGTTTATTTTTAAGGGAAAGAATGAAATCAGTCTACAACTTGTAACTTGATTTCATAAGACCAGGGAAACAAATTCAGAGTGAAATAGCTTCCAGTTGCATGGAAGGAAATTAGTATTGCCAATCCATAGACTGAAAGGCTCTTCAAACCTTATTTAATACATGTGTATTATGTATATGCAGAATATTTATTCACTGGTTCTGTTCACTCAATGGTTAGATTATTAATTTACTGTAAATAAATAAAAAACTATTGATCGTTTTTTAAAAACAAAGAATTACTTTTTCATAAAAAAAGGACAGCTTCACATTACGTAACAGAGAACAAATTCTAAGCAATAAAGCCAAAGGAAACAAAATTTTAATTAGACGTTCTTAATACATCATTGTCTCCCTAGTTAATTAAAAGAATATTTTCCCTAGAGTATAAAAAAATGTTAAAAATTTACTAAATTAAAATTTTCAGAAATTACCCCCCCTCCCATAATTACTGCCACGTGATTCTGCATAGATAATTCGAATGTTGTATTTAATTTAATGTAAATTAAATGAACATAAAGTAAACGACACATAATTGTTATAGTCTGCTTCCGCAATGAAAATGCTGTCTTTCAGATATGGTCTCACAAAATAAGATCTCAAAAATAAGCTTAAAAAGTAATAACTGAAAGCTTGATTTCATAATACGTGAAAATAATATTTTTATCAGAAAGGGTATCGACGCAGTCATGAACTCAATAATGTAATACATTCATTATTTTTACTATTGTTGTTAATTTGAAGCTCAGCCATATTTTCTACATGTTCAACCCTTTAAAAGTGTCTCTTTTATTAATTAATATATCTAAACAATAAAATATACATCAGTAGCGAAAACTTTCAAAAATGAAATCGAATAAATTCAATAAATAATGTTTAAAATAATACTTGAATTCCGTATTCAAGAAAATTTTCTTCTTTGAAATTTAAATCTAGAATAATAAAATATACATAAAAAGGACTTTAGATTTTCTTAACCTAAACTTATTCTAACACTTTCAGAATATTTTCTTTTTCAAAACAACGTTATAGCAATGTTTTACTCATCTTAAATACTGCATACAAGAATTATTTTACAAAAAAAAAAATAAATAATTGTATGTCGATATATTGAATTGTATGCCGTTTTAAAGCAAAGTTTCCTAACTGAACTAAACTCAGCAAATTTTAAAAATCGATTCTGAGTTTAACTTTTTTTTCTTCTAATCAAGAATCAAAAGAAATCAAGTGGTCATAATATTCCAATGGTGGTCGTAACTATGCCCCCCCCCCCCAATTTTGTGGATTTTGTTTGGGTAATTATGACTACCCCCCTTAAATTTTAAGCACATAATTCTACAGAAAAAAAAATTACGAAACGTTCTTTTTAAAAGTTCAAAGTTTCCCTCTAATTCATCAAAAGAATATATTTTCTATAGTTAAAAGAGCTAAAATTTCACAAAGTTGAAATTTTCAAAAAGTGGTCCTAATTATCCCCTCCGTTCCTAAATTATACACACTCAGAAACTCATGGTGTGAACTAATATTAAAAATCTTCTTTGGAAATGCAAGTATGTGCTTGAAGAATTGGCGCGAAAACAGTGGCAGAGTCAAAAGATCTTACCTTTGAGAGCCCAACATATAGTTGCCCATGGGTTAAAAACTGATTTTTCTAACATGAAGCAAATTTTGTCAAAAGTTTTTCCTTGTGATTTGTTAATAGTCATTGCAAATCTTGGTGGATATCAAATTAATTTTTTTTAAGCTAGGAAGACACGTTTTTGTCAGCTGATATGAGTGGTATCTAGGTGAAAGGAGTTTTTCCTAGATTTCTCCGATATTCTGGATGTGAAACAGATATCGAATTGATCCGAAAAAGCCCAGAAATGGATAGATACCTCATATCCAGAAGATATCAGATAGCTGATATTATAGATGTTTTTAGGTCGTTATAGAGATACCACCTCAAACCTCTAATAGCGCTCCATTTTAAGTTATCAAGAGGTCCTTGGGCATCTAATAGATATGCATATACCTTGCAGTAAAATTTGTTCGATTAGTACATGCACGTGCAAACGCGTCAGTTTCTTAACTATCTTGAAGTATTATTTTCTGGTGCTGACCCTGTTAGCCGCTTCCACTGTAAAAATTAATCAAAAAGCGACAAGCTGTAACAAAGCTTTGTACATTTTATTTATTAATAGGGATGGACGCGAGACGAGACAGAGATTTACAGTTTTTTTGAGAGACAAGACGAACATTTTTACATTGCGATATAGGGATTTTGCGAGATGAGACAAAGATTTTAGCCTGCTTTGCGAGACGAGAGATGCCAATTTTCAGTCTCGCGTCCATCCCCATTTATTAACAATAATTATTTATTTATTTATTTATTTTTAAAAGAACAATTTGGACATATTCTTGGGAGAGACAGAAAACTGGCACTACGCATGCCGAATGACAAAAAATATACCGTGCATAGAGTAACACTGTACAAAACAAAATATACTGTTACTAACTTTGAGGTGGATCTGCTCTTATAAGGTTTAATCTATATAAATAAAGCAATGTGTAATCTGTCCGTTTGTCTGTCTGTCTGTATCTCGCGTAGCTCCGAAACGGGTGATCGTAGACCTACCAAATTTTGTACGGAAATTCTCTAAGACGGGTCTCGACACACCTCGAAGCGATTTTTTCGAAATTCGAATTAGAAAATCCTTTTATTTTATGTTTTGTCCGATTTTTAGCGATTTTTCTTGCGCAATACATAATAACGCCGGTAATTGCACTCGCAAGAAAACGATATTTACATCATCGTATAGAGTAGAAAATTTTCTTTTAAAAACTGTTTGTTCAGACTGTATAACATAATTTGCAGATTTTTGGGAATTTTTCAAATAAAATTAAATTTGGCGCTAACTTTCGTAAAATATTTTTAAAACTGCTGCATCTTGAATTCTATCAGTCATAACTTTTTTATATTTCGGCAAAAGGCGGAGCTAACAATTCGCCCACTTTTAAAAGAAGAACGGAGGAAAAATATAAATTAGGAGAATTTTTACGAATTTTTAAGTAAAGAAGGATTTTCATTTCAGTAGCAGCTGCTTACAAATTTCGGTTTGATATCTTGCGGTTTGGTTGTCCTGGATGCAGTAACAATGATTAAAATTGCCAGTTGAAAAAAATAAATAAAAACGGGTCCCGCGCCATATCTCGAAGTGATTTTTTGCGAAATTCGAATTAAAACATCTGTTGTTTATTGCCTTAATGCGCCAAATACTACTGTTATTGTGCAACTAAAAGTCAAAGCCCGTTGTGAAGCAATTGAATCGGTGAGTGCAGAAACCACCTCAGTCACAAAAAGGAAATTTTTTTCAGGAGAGAGGAAAAACTTCTTAACTCCTCCAAATTTTCAAATATTTAAACTTATTTTTTTCCTCTGTCATAACATGCATTTATATTTCTGTCATGCAAATATTACCTAATTTATGAAGTTTTGTGAAGTTTTTTCTCTCTCCTGAAAAAAATTTCCTTTTTGTGACTGAGGTGGTTTCTGCACTCACCGATTCAATTACAACGAGCGCTCTTCTGAAAACGTGAAAAAAGTTTCTCATTCCGAAGATTTCGTTTTTTGTACATAGTTATTCTTATGTCCAAGCAGACGATTTCTTTGCTTGGCTCGATTTCCTTTTATAAATACTGGATTTATTAGTGAGAAGAAAAATTAAACTGCATAATCTAGAAAAACAATTTTAAAGTCTGTATAAATAGCGCAGTCTTATCTCTTTTCTTTTTGTAAAGGGTTGCAAGAGAGGGTGACGTACGTATTTTTAAAATAAAAAAAATGTCCATTTCATGTAGTGTTTGAGATATTTAACGCTAAAACGTGAACCTAAAAGACAGCATGTCTGCGGAAATAAGACATTTTGAAAGTGAGAAGTTCACTGCAAACGGTCCATTTTCACTTTTTTGATACCGAATGACGCTGACATATTGTTTTTTTTTTTTTTTTGTGTGTGTGTGTGTGTGTCATTATATTGCAATGATCTCAGGTTATTACATATATGACGCAAATTTTAAGTCAAGAGTGAAATAATTTTGCTTTTTCTAGGTTCCACATCACTGGAATTAATTCGAATTACACATGTGAGGAAATTTTTCGTTTCCTACCGTGCGAAGAACGGGCACGCAGATAGTTTAATCTAAAATTATGTTCTGTGCATTAAGTATTTAAAGTTACTATTGCTGCAGGTAAATAGCTTATTTAAGGCGCGAGAAAAACATTTTTTTTTTGAGTAACATTAGGATCTTACGATTGTAGGAGATATGACCAAGCTGGCTTCAGTTTTAAGAACTTATTTTTAAAGACACATTTAATTTAGAGATGTTTCGCCGAATCTCTGTGCATAATTTAATGAGATGCATGCGACCGTCGTCGGATCATTTATTATTTTTTTTTACTTGAGTAACTCAAACACATGATTTATTATTTTTTTTACTTGAGTAACTCAAACACATGATTTATTACTTTTGTTACTTGAGTAACTCAAACATAATTGATTAAGTATAATTGTAAATAATTGATACAAACTGAGTAAAAGGTTATAATTTCTATTTATCGAATCAAAATAGCTAGAGATGGACGCGAGACGACTTTTTGCGAGACGAGACAGAGATTTACAGCTTTTTTGCGAGACGAGACACGCATTTTTAACATTACGATATAGGGATTTTTGCGAGACCAGACAAAACTTTTAGGCTATTTTGCGAGACGCGAGATGCTTATTTTTCGTCTCGCGTCCATCCCTAAAGCTGTAAAGATGCGTTAAAAATTACTCTGTTTATGACAAAAACTATTGAATTGTAAGGATAGTTGGAAAAAATTGAAAGAAATTGTACTCTTATAAAGTAATGCTGAATTTTTCAGAACAAAGGAAAGTTTAAAAAAGAAAGAAAGAAAAATAAAGTCAAAATAAATATTGAAGACTTGAAAACAGAAACTGCTCCTGGGATGTCGTCTCTCAGGACACAAGTTTTACAATAAAGCTGTTAAAACCATGTAACTTGCAGGGCTCTTAAAAGATAGTAAAATTATATGCTTGCCTGCTTGTAAATTCTCATTGTACGTTTGTGAATATAACGCATCTAAGAGTTCACAATAGAAAAAGATTCTTAAATCTTCTTGATTCATGCGGAGATAATAAACGTGAACTTTTTGCTTTTACGTACGCGTCAACAATATATGGATGAAAAAAGCTGAAACTGAAGCAAATTGATAGCATATATGCAGTTGCGTAGCCAGAAATTTTTCATGGGGAGGGGGGTTACGACTTCTGCAACTCATGAGTTGCAGAAGTGTGTGATAAAGGAGTGAAGAATATACATTTTGTATGGCAAAAAATTCCTCATGGGGGTTATGACCCCTAACCCCCATCGCCTCTGTATATATGCATAATACTAATTTTGATTTACTCATCCGTTTAATTCAATTTCGTTCTTCAACCTTCTCTGAAATGTAATACCAAGTGCTTTCTCATCTAGGGAAAAGCAAAGAGTTACACCATCGAATATCAGTGAGCTGACTAAATGGAGAAATATTTTTGCAGTTTTCACCGGTGGGATAGATACAAATATCTCTATAAACAGATGGTTTATAGAGATTATCACTAAAAAAATATTCTCGTAATTTTTGTTCTATGACCGTAGGTGCGATTTTACAATCAGTATACCATGATATCAGTTTTCAGCAATTTCAGCCTTTTTGCATATTGGCAAATTCTTTCAGCACTTCCCCATACTTCCGTTACACGGGGGCTAAAGCTGGAGAGTTAGATCTGAAAAGCTTTAATAATTGAAAATTGTCATTACTGAATTAAAATATTTTATTTTTAAAAGTTGTCTTCAAATTATTTCTAAAATATCTTTTACCTCCCCCCCCCCGCCTCACCATGGCACAGTGGTTATGTCACTGGAAATGGTAGACGGGCGCGAAGTGTGAAGGTCCCGGGTTCGGGTCCCGTCGCGCGTCCGTCGACCTAACCGTTCGGAGTTTTCCGTGGTTTTCTCCGAAACTTAGCGTAAATACGGGTTAGGACCCCTTAGAAAGACCTCCACGAAGGGCACCCCCTTTGTGTTTTCCTTGTGACGTGGATTTATAAGCGGGTTCAGGGCCAAGCACGCAAATCCAAAATACATGTTACACAAACAAACAAAAACCAATCTTTTTAAATCCTCTCTTTTTACTTTCTTTCTACCTGCCACACATCTAAACAGGGGCGGCCTGGCACGGTAAGCATCGCATCGCGGCGCCGTCTACGAACGGGCGCTATTTCGAACTCAATAACTAGAAAAACTTGATCTATAACATAAGAACGGGCACCTTAAAAAAGCAGGGGGGGGGGGAGCCACGGACCATAGGGCCACTTCTGGTGTTGTCCTTCTGACGTAGATTTATAAGCGGGTTTCAGGCGAAGCACACAAACCCGATATACATGTTTACGCAAAACAAAACAAACACAAACGAAGATGCCCCCCCCCCCCCAAAAAAAAAAAAAAAAAAATGGACGTCGGTTAGTGTATGAAATGCAGTTAAACTCTTACTTATATGGGAAACCACCGGCCCGCCACGGCTTTTGATCCTGCTCACGGAACATATAAAAACCCATATGAACCATTCAAAATCCCACATAAATACTAATTATACGGCTCGCGACTTCGCTAACATCTTGAAGTTTGGCCCGCAACTTTTCAAAGGTTGCCCATGACTGCTCTAATTACAACGCCACTGAAAAAATTAGATAATTATTTATGACTAACGAGTTACGTTGATAGTGTTCTTGTGTTCTATGGGCCAGTGGTGCAGAATATTCTGACGTTATAAGAGAGTTATTACTATATTCGAGGTCCATGTAACCGATTTCATGAGTATTTGTAGCCTTAGGACCCCCCCCCCCGCCCCTAAACTAAAATCGATGGGTGCGCCACTGCCTCCGTATATCCAAATTAAGATTTTCTTCGAAACAGAAAAAACCATAATGGAAAACTATTTTTACACATGTATTGGGCTGTGTTGTGGGATTAAGGCCAATTATCTGCAAGAGGGATCTAGGCATGTGGGTGGGTTGCCCTCCGTGGCGGTCTTTCTAAGGAATTCTGACCCGTATTTACTCTATGTTTCGGAGAAAACCATGGAAAACTCCGAACGGTTAGGTCGGCGAACGCTAGGTATAATATACGTCCAATTTATGGAGCGCGTATATGAGATAAAAAAAATTCGCATTTTTTTCTTGTAAAATGCAGGGTATGCGTTATACACACGTGCATGCGTGCTATACACGAGTAAATACGGCGGAGATTACTCAACTAGCAATTTTGCTTGAGTTACCACCGGTCCAAGTAGCCGGCCGATGATTGCCCGAACAAAACTGCTAGTAAGCTAATCCGTTTGTCGCATTTTCTTCACAGCAGTATACTGTCGCGTCTTTCAAAAACTTTGGTGGGCATTATTTTTGTAATATTTCAATGCACGAATTAAATTCATTTTATCCACGTAAAGAACAATGCTAATTTCAGTTTATCATTAGAGTAAATGTCATTTCTATAAAGTTGATTTATAGATGGTATTTTGACGGATTAAGACTTTTAAGATTTTTACTTTCATGTATCATGCAGGGAAATATTTGTAATCATGAAAAAATTCGACTCGGACATTTTGATATATTTAACCGTTTTGAGGCATTCTGAATTCATTTATGTTATTATTTTTTTTTTTTTTTTCGTGATGCATGCATGTGTGTGTATGTGGGCTACCAGGACGGAAATTCTTGAAAATGTGCTAGCGTCTCAAATTGGGTAGGTATATTATTGGTCCCGGTCACATGAACTGCGTAAATTTTGTTGAGTGTACAGCTGATGATCTGTTCATGCTAATCCGTTCACTGTCAGTATGCTAGCGTGTATATGGTGCATTCCATTGAGCTTAAAGTATGTACACATTTTATAAAATCACTGTCTTAGATGCTGTACAGATCTTGGTTTGTGTAGGACTTACAGCTTTTTACAGGTCTACAAAATCGTATTATTATGCATTGCGGTCTATGCATTCAAATTATTTGAAGTGCACTAGCGTCTTAACACTGCGATCGATTGAGTTGAATCAAATTTATTCAAATGCATGGTAAAGATCAAGCGTTCAGAAAGTCGAGTGAAGTCAATCCAGATTTTTGGTACATTTTCCTTCTTAATTATTTTAAATTTTTAGCTGATTTGTTCAACGGTGTTTGAAACAAAAATCGGTATTTGTGGAGGAAAATCAGCCCCGCAATTTTTGAAACGGAACTTAAAGAAATAAAAGTTCTAAATGCTATCGAAAAACAGAAAAACACTTCTACAGCTGGTATAGGAGATCGTGTAATACAAAGTTTTATCTCGATTCGACGTTAGGAAATCTACTAAAATTCGAATGCAAATTCTTTTTCGTATGGTGTTGAAACACAAAGTGTTTCAATTTGCATGGTAGTCTGCTAATCCCTTGACAAGAAAAAAATAAATGGAACAAATAAAAAATAAAAATATGAACTTGTTTAATTTAAACAAAAAACAGTCGGGCGGATCTATCCGGTTATTTTGCTTGCAGAGAAACTATTTATTTAGAAATATTGCGAAAGCAGATTTCTGTTGTTCATTTTGTACACACACACACAAAGTGGAATTTCTTTTCCTTTAACGGATTTTGAATACATTAGAGTTAAGTTTGGCTAAAGGCTCTTGCCGTTATGTCAGTAGAGACGGTCATCTCGCTATGAGTTTGTAAAATATTAACAGTGCAGTATTTTCTGAATTTTGCTTATGATTTATCCTTTGGAATTTCTCAAGGCCTTTTTAAAAGGAAAAATTCTCAGTTTGACTGAAGTTTATAATTTCATAAAAAATACTTAATTTTTTTAAATTATAAAATGTATATGGGCGCCTTTACATTTAACTGAAGTTTTAAGCGTCAGTTTTTAGAATTTTGTTAAAGAAAGAAAGAGATAGAGAAACGACGATATCATCTTAATTCGAATGACATCCCCATTGAATTTTGTTCTTACAGCTAAACTATCTAGCAATGCAAGTCTGTCGCAAACCTTATATTGCAAAAGTAACTTTTCTTTTTACTAATACGATGAAGACATGTCAGAACTGGTGAGCAAAATGCATTTCATTTATAATAATGATAAAACAGGAAACACATTTTTTAATTTTTGCGCTTTCGGATAATTTAAGCGACTTTTAAAAGTGGAATAGTCTAATGTTTTCCTTTTCTATAATTAAATAAAGTAGTCGGAATAGGAATATCTCTTTCGGAAAGCTGTATCTTTGAAAGAGGTTCAAATCTTTTCTTTTTCTTTTCGAAATCTGATACCTCTCAACTGATGCAAGCTGTTCAAAAATTGTTAAGCTGAAGTACTGTCTCAGTTTCGTTCGTTATTGAATCTATCATTTCATGCAGACTATTAGCTCTGTGACATAATTAAGGGTGTTCCACCTGAAGAGTGATCGTATTCACAAGATCTTTAAACAGCTTTAAAAACAAACCATTGATGCTGAACACTCGAAAAAGAAATTATTAATGCTTCTTCACCCAATCCACTATGGACTAATAGTAACAGTAAAGTTTGTATGCCTCATGCTGAAAATTCATATAAAAATTCACAGGCACAATAATCGCCTTCAAAAGTGGGCCAAGGAGTTAGCTGTTTAGGAAAATATCGGAGAATTCAATATGCTTAGCATTTTTTTTTTCTGAGTGATTCGTAACTCCTATAAGTTCATTGTTTGTAACAGTTGACAGTACAGCTTGTTAAGATAAATATTCTAGAATTTACTGAGTCTTTAGGGCAACTAATGTTTTTTTTTTTTTTTTTTTTTTTTTTTTTTTTTTTTTTTTTCCAAAATTTGCAGGATTTCCAAAAAGAACAGCCTTAAGGTTAAAAAAAAAAAATCATTGAACATAAAGCAGGGTCTTAATCAGAGTCACCCAGAGTCAGACTAACGAATTAGAGACAGACTAACAGAGTCAGTCTTTCTGCCTGTGTGGAAGGAAGGAGGGATTTTTCACAGTTGACGAAGGGTGGACACTTCGTAACCACTCGATTCGGTCTGTACTGTTTTATTTGATACCTATTTCTGTTATCTACAAATTTATTTATTTATTTCAACCACTTAAAACAAGTCACTTAGAAATTATTATGATTAAAGTCTTTTTTTTTTTTTTACCACCTTCCAATTCGCTTAAAATATTTTTACGACTTTCCAATTTTCGTAGATGGAGAAGTGCAATCGTTCTTACTGCCCGCACACACATATAAACGTTGCTCCAATAATTCTGAAAATTATTGGAGCAATTACTGGACCCTTTGTAACCACCCGACTCGGTCTGTACTGTTTTATTTTACACTTATTTGTGTTATCTACAAATTTATTTATTTATTTCAACCACTAATATCAATCACTTAAAAGTTATTACAATTAAAGATATTTTTTCTTTTTCTTTTTCACAGCCTCCCAATTCTTTTAAAACACTTTTACGCCTTCCCAATTTTCGTAGATGGAGAGGTGTAATCGTTCCTATTGCCCGTACACACATACGACCGTTGCTCCAATAATTCTGAAAATTTTACTCTTATCATTACGAAAAAAATATAATAGAATTTAATCGTTGAAGACACATACATGCCATTGAAAAAATTGCATTATCACGAGATTGTATAGCAGTCTTTCAATTTTCCCCCCTTAGAACAGAGTTCTTGGTAAATTAAGTATCAAATATGAATATGGTATCCAAAAAATTCTTAATAATAATTTTCAGCTCATTTTCATATCGGCATGTTTGGATTATTTCCTCAAAATAAAACTGAATGAGCTGTCAAAACATAAAGTAGCACATATCAAAAAACAACCGAGATGCATTACCTCTTAGATTTGTTATCGAAAGATGGCAGCACTATCTGAATTCTTTGTAGCTGCATAAAAGCACACCCCTCTTTTTGCTGTTTCCATTTTTCCTCAGCTAGTTGCTTACATTATTTTCCTAATGATTTTCTGTGTTAATTTTTTTGTCCAAGATAAGATAAACATTAAAAAGTAAAAATATTGTAAAATTGAAAACATGACCTTTTTTTTTAAGAATGCAAATTATCTACCAGTAAAATTATAATACCCGAAGTTTTTTTTTTTCTAGGAAACTAAAGGTTTCTTTTTTCCTAAAAGAAATACCTTGCAATACAAAACCATTCTAGAATAAAATGCAGCTACAAGGGAAGTTTAAAAACTATAAATTAAACTTTTGATATTACTAGTAATCTGAAAAGAAAATAGAAAATATATATTTATAAACATCACTACTCGTTGAAAGTACTTAGTTAACTATTTTTGTTACTATCTGTAATCCTGAAGTGAAATATTTTTATGGGCGAAGGGATCAATATATGTTTTTTCTTCAGAAATATGTTCGCATCGCATTGCATACGTTAATTGACTTTTTCCTAAAGAGAAATTAAACTTTAAGAAAGTGGGATTGGATAAAACAAAATACCCTTTCTGCAAAATGTCCTTCATAAAAATTGTAGTAAAATTTACACATTATTACATTATTCATTCAAACTGTAACTTAAAATAATCACTTATAAGATTCATTTTATCAAATAATTGCGCAGCAGATGGCAGCACTACACTAGTACAGTGTAGTGATTGATTTTTGTACGAAGGCGCAGCAAGACCAAGCCAAGACTGATGCAAATATTTAACATATAACCTGTTGCTTGAGGGGAAGTTCGCATTGACGGGCAGTGGCGTAGAGACAGGGGAGGGGTGCAAAGGGCTCTGTCATATACCAGGCGACTCTCGCAAAGGGGCGCAAAATCGTCCCCAAGGCAAAGAAAATTTGACAAACAATAGGAAGGGAGGGTGCCAAACTCGTATCGTGCCCTGGGCGCCAGTTCTGCTCGCTACGCCACGGTTGAAGGGATTGAGTTTATGTCCCGATGAATATATTCGGTCACAATATCTATTATTCTATCAAACATCAAGAAGTTTAAAATTGAAAATGATTACACTGGATATTTAACAAGAAACACTCAAAAGAAATTGGTCTTTAAAAAATAAAATAAATAATATAACACGCATAAAAATACTTTTTATGAGTGTACGCACGTGATTTGATTAAATATATATATTCATCAGTACCAGTAGAAGCCCATACACAGACTGGGACTCGGAAGAGAAAAAGTAAACAGAAATACTTAAATACTTTTTTCTGTTTATTGGTGCTGATCAAGTTCGAAATTTTTTCGATAGAGGCGCGTATACACTTTGATACAGTAGCGTAGCCAGGATTTTACTTCGGAGGTGGGGGGGGGGCTGGGTTTCAAGTTGTAAGTTAAAGTTCCATTGTAAGCTAAATATCAAATTGTAAGAGCTAATTAAAGTGTCCCATTTGGGGGGGGGGGGCGCAGCCCCCTCAGCCTACGCCCCTGCTTTGATAAGTACCTTTTATGCGTGTTATTTTACAAAGTTTTATTTATTTTATTTTACACGGGTTTTACTTTATTTTTCTGATGATTTTAGTGGTACAATCAGAATTGTTTTGCATAATACTTGTATGTTGTACATATTAAAATAATTTAATAGCTTTCATGCTATAGTCTTCTCTTAGTTATCTTTCTGCAACGCATTTTTACTTAGCAATAATGTCCTTTTAAAAGAGGTAGTCTGATCTATCCCTCTATATTGGCTTGTGCATGGACTGTGTTAAAACGGTTTTTGGACTTTTCAAAAGTTAAAAAAATTATGGATCAAGAGATTTAGAGAAGATGTCTCAGAAGAATGATTTAAAGGCTTTCAAATAACCCCACAAGATTACAATTTGCGATAATTACCAGGACCTGATTCAGGAAATTCTCGTCTATAGGCACAATTCGAGAGAGGGGGGGGGGTCACCTAGCACAGTACTGATGTAGGCAGGAAGTTTCCACACACAAAATGATGATTCTGAAGGTACCGTTTTACCAATAATTGACTATATTTGAATCATAAAAGCCTAGAATCGAACATTATCAATAACAAAAGACCTTACATATTATTAACTCCATCATTAGCAAACTTAGCAATCGGGAAAAACCTATTTACAATAAAGTACAAAGTAATTATTGTAATATCTGTATATAATAAGTTACAATCCCTTATATAATTATTACTTATTAATATCTTTTATATCCCTTATGTACATATGACGAACTATTCATATAACTGTACATACGATGAACGGACCAATAATATCAAATTTCTCATAAAGGGAGATTGGAAACTCCTTTAAGAAATTCTTTCAAAAAATTTAAAGGATATATGAAAAATTGCTATTGAAAAAAGTGAAATTAGAAAAGTATTGAATGAAAAATGTTTCTTTTAAAATAAAAATTTCGGAGCCCCTCTCAACAGGCTCCATAGATCCCGGCCTACCAGTTATAGTGGAAAATCAAGGCCTGCCTGCTACTTTAATTAACCGCATTATAAAATTCATTCATGTTAAAAGTTAATGTTCATAATAACCAATCGCGTATTTACTGTTTGAAACAAACTTAGGCACTAATCATCACTGAGCTCCCTTATATTAACGCTCATATACAGAGCCTGTTCCCCCGGCACATACTTAGCATATTGAATTTTTGTATTGTTTAGCATTATAAAGACCTGAAATGAGATCCCCCCCCCATTACACACACACTAAAATTACCCGTTTGGGCACACATGTGTCCCTTCCCTTTTTCTACTTCCACAACACCTCTTTATTGCCTTTCGTAGTGAAAATTAAAGAACTTGTAGCTCATTTAACCATACGTGAGGGTCTGGACAAGCATAGTATATTGAATATATTTACCATCTTTTCACATTCTTCGCACTAACGCTTTCTGAACTCTTCCTCTCTTTTACGTAATTTTGCCCACGTGCTGTGGGTTGGTAGCACTGTGAAATTTGAATGTGCCATTCGAAGAAAAAAAATTGCGTGCAATTCCATGTTTAACATTTTCTCTGAAAGCTTCTTAAAAGGCACAATTTTTTCATATATTTAAGTGTGTAGCTCAGCTTATAAAGATCATCCTGATTTTTTTTTCGATTCTTTACCGCAACCAGCTTATTTTCATTTGTGAAGATTATTATTGTTTTTTCGAACTACACCCTTAAAAAATTACAAATGTCCAATAGTAAATAATAGTAATAACAACATTAACAATAATAATAATTAGCCAAAATAAAAGGCGTTTCAGCGTTTATTCATATTACTTGGCAGGTAACAAATATCATAAATGTCCATTTAAATAAATACAGTTGTTAAAATTAGAAAACCAATGACTGCATGTTCGCTGTGTTATCCAGACGTACAGCCGAGGGGAAAAAAACGCCATACGTTTTTCGGACGTCGTCCGTCGTACAGCAAAGTTGCAGATATACCAATCGTTTACGATTCATGCACACTTTTATTTGTTATATATAAAATTTGCATAAGCGGCCATCTGCATATTAAAATTAGCTCAAACTCCCCCCCTCCCTCCAATAGCAGCCCCTAGATTTCACTTCGTATTTCAAAAATGCAGCTATTGTAACCCCATACACCGATTTTCAATAAATTTGAACTGAAAATGGGTAAGTTATAAGCTTCCAGAATCCTCTTCCCCATGTGTTAAAATAATTTTTCATACTTCAATTCATATCTCATGTAATATTGATAATAAGAAGCTGATTTTTATTCCTACTATTAGAACTAAACGACCTAAACATAATTTACTATTATTATAATTTTTAATAAACCATTAATATGAATCACGAATTATGCATGAATTATGCACCAAAAAATTATGCATAAGGTCCGAGCCAAATTTCAATGGAAATAGATGGAGAAAGTAATATTACATGGCTGTGCAAAATTTCAAATTCTCACGTTCAGTAGTTTGATTTATCTTATAAATAAAAATGAAATTCTGTTTGTTTGTTTGTTTGTTTGTTTGTTTGTTTATTTGTTTGTTTGTTTGTGGATTTGAGTTGTATACAAATCCACAAAAATGGACATATCAGCCTGAAATTTTGCACAGATATGTAAAATAATATAGAATAAATCATAGTCCACTTTAAAACTTTGAAAGTCCACCCGTTCCCGGAATTTAAGAGATTTTTTATGCTCTCCACGCAAAAAGCTTTCCGTAATTGTAACCCCTGTAGTGAAAAATGTGTGAAATAAGGATCATGGTTGCCATGTCTGGCGATTTTGCCGAATAAGATGTTTTAAATTCTCAAAGTAAAAATAAAAGAATAATAATGATTTTTTTTTGTTAGTTTATATTCGTAAGGCTATTTTTTTTTTTTAAATTATAATATCGTGTGCATGGGAAATCGGAGCAGGAATGAAATGTTTTATACGCAAAACAATAAAAATTGAAGGCTAATAGGTAATTTTTTTTAGTTTGGCGAAAAAATAAAATGGCTCAAATGCTGATTTTGAGAAAGTGAGTTCTAGCGGTTTGCACAGATTTCGGCTAGGCGCAATTTATTGAGAGCTTAAGGAAATACATTTTTGAAAACAAGTGTAAAGGTTTTATTAGAATACAGCGTTAAATTTTAATGATCCGTGAAGAAATAATGCAGTTGTTAAGGGATTTCAAGCGATCTATCTCCAGAATTCTCGCCAAATGAGTACATTGATTTAAGTTGGGGGAATTTCGCCAAATTTCAGAAAATTTGAAATCTTCTCATTTACTACATCGGAGTAACGATGAATAAAACGCGTTATAGTTGATAATTTAAAAAATTTCGGCTGTATTAAGGGATTCCACTTTTGAAATAAAGGCTTGCTTTACTTTTTCGCGGTCGAACCATTTCCCATGTTGATTGCTGCTAAGTCAATGTTTCGAATGATTTCCTGAAAAAACGCTTGCACAATGGCGTATGTTGGCACTTTGGCGAGGCTTAGATTTGAAACTGGATTTTATTTGAGACTCAGATATATAATGACAATGGTTATAGATAAAAATGAATGTTGGTATGTGGTATGAGGTTGAAAAACTCTAGACAGTTGCACCATGAAATTTGGTTCACCTAAGTCTTTTATCATTGAGAAGCTTTTTATGCTATCCGTTTTCCTCTAGCTTGCCACTAGGTGGCGCAGCAGAACGTCGAATTCTATTCCGTTTATCCGTTTACTATGCGAATATCGTCCAACCGATTTCGATGAAATTTGGTACACGCGGATATTAGAACACGGAGAATATTTTTCACTATCCATTTTGCTGTAACTTGCCGCTAAATGGCGCTGCAACGCATCAACTTCTATACCGTTCGACCGGTCGGCATAAAATATTTTTATACATACACATTTGAGCACGAAGAATATATTCTAACTGCGTTCCTTTTGATGTTACTCACCACTAGATGACACTGCAATGCTTTATTATTTTAACTCGCCACTAGATGACGCTGCAGCAGGCCAAATTCTTGACCATTCAAACAGTCGCTGTGAAAATCAGTATACATAGCTATTTAAAGAATGAGAATATTTTAGCGTTATCCATTTTGCTATAACTTGCCACTTGACGGCGCTGTAGTAAATCATTACTTTAATTGACCACTAGATGGCCCTGCAGTGTATCACTTTTTGACTGTGCAACTAATCGCTATGAAAATAGGTATACATAGATTTTTGAACACGGGGAAGAGTTTGGCGCTATCCATTTTCCTACATAATTTGCCACTAGATGTCGCGTCAACACATGAACTTCACAGAGCTGTCCAGCCGATCGTCCTGAAATTTCGTATTCATCGATATCTGAATGCGAAGAATATTTCTGCGGTATCCGTTTTGCTAAAACTCTCCACTAGATTGCGCTACGCCGCATGACCTTCTGCACCGTACAAACGATTGCCTTGAAATTCGGTATGCATGGTTATTGAACACAATATAAAGCGATATCCATTTTGCTATATCTCTTTATTACAATAAATAGTAATCACCACAAATCGTAATATCAAAAAGTCCATTCATTCCCGTGCGAAGAACGGGTACTTCAGCTAGTATTAAATAAAATATTGTGTTATTCTCATGAGTTGAGGGACCATATATAAATTTATTAAGTGACACTTTTTTGAAATTGCGTAAAATAAATGTAAATTAGATTTCTTTTGTTCAAAAACAGTAAAAGATAGCGGTATTGAAAAAATATCAAATTTTGAAGCAACTACATTAGTGGTTTTTACAGTTTGATGGTGATTCTGTAAAGCGTCTATCGGCGCGCCCGCTACCATATCCCCATATACCATCCATAAAATCTTTTCTATTTTAATATTGGAATGATCAGGTCTTTGGACTTCTCCATACTTTATCAAACATTCGAAATCACGTTTTTCTGTCTAAATTTTCATCTGACTGTAAATTAAAAGTACCGCCAAAAGTCTTATATTGCACATTTCAGACTATAATATTAAATGTAGAAAGTGAAATAATAAACGCAGTGATAATATTGTGTCGGCAAAAAAGTAATTGCGTTTTTTACATGAAATTCAAACAAATAAATTTTCAATCATGAAACCACCCTTTAAGTTCGACCATAGCATTCATGCTTGTAGTCAGAAGAACAGAGAACAGCCTCTCACTACTTGCAACATTTCTCGTGTCTAAGATAACCTTCAAGAGAAATACTCAATAACAATTTCAAAATTAGAAAGATTTTCAAAATCATGAGCCGTCGTTTTGCATTTTTCCTCTAAATCATGTGTTCGAACCAGTGGCGGATCCAGAAAGTCTGTTTTGGGAGGGGCTACATTTTGAAAAAAGCTTATTTCAGCCAAACAATATGTACAATAAAGCAAAATTTTAGTCTAAACCAATGTAAAAACTTTTGGGAGGGGCTAAGTGATTAAAAAAGATCACATTACATACTCAAAGTGCATAATGAAGCAGAATGTTACCCTTTAGAGCCCTTTAATGTTACCCTTTTTGGGGGGCTGAAGCCCCCTAGCCCCTCCCCTGAATCCGCTACTGGTTCGAACCAAGGAAGTTATGGACTCACTTGTCATTTGGACCACTGACTAAATATTCTAATTTATACCCCTGATATCAACAGTATACACTTTACGGCTAGAAACAGTATTTTTCGTGAAAATAATATTTATTTCTTTTAACTCTCGTGTGCGAAATGAATGGAAGGTGAAAACTTCGAAACCTACAAATTATCATTTTTCAATTTGCAGAAAGTCCCTTAAAATCGCGCAAAAAAAATAATTCGCAACATCTCAGGAAATTATCATAGAAAATTGGTGAAAATTTATATTCAGGATAATTTGAAGGTTTTCTTTCGTTTAATAAAGCCAAAATACAGTGTTGCCATTGAGAAAAAGGAAGTTGATGCAGAATTAAATATGAATACGGCCTCTTATACAAATTAAATTAATAGTAAATTAAAGTATACGTTATTTTCAAAGGAATGGTATATATAACTTTGCTGTACGGCGAATGACGGCGAAATAAAGAGCAAGTGGGCGTTTTTTCTTTTTCTTTTCACAGCTGTACTTATTTTATTGGTGAGAAAAAATGATCAAATACTTATTAGTAACAAATACTAGTTTATGGCATTCCTTGTTATTAGAGTTTATTAATGCATTCAATGCTTAGCAATGTATCAAATAAACACGAAACAAGACAAATCTAACCTAGCCATCACATCCTTTCCTATAATTCGTGTACTCGTATTTATGGTGCATTTTCATTTAAAATTATTTCATTTAAAAATGAGATATCATACTTTTTTTTTTACATAGCTGTCAAAATATTCTATTTTATTAGCCTAAAATATTTTTACAATTACTGAATTAACAATCTTACCTGAAATATTAGAGTAGAATAAAAGTCCCTTTGAAACAGATGAGCGATTCCGAAAGACAGTTTAACAATGACTGCCTGTATATTACATTATACGGAAAGTCTTTTGGATGACCGTGTAAATAAACTACACGCAACCGAAAACTTCACCATTCTACGGCTAATCGATTTTGACATATGTGAGATACACAGGGAAGAGCGAGGCACAGTAGGACAATTTTTATTTGTTTTAAAATAATTTTCTTCCTTTAAAAAAATATAAAAAATTAAGTAAAGACAATATTTCAACAACTTTCAGCTTTCACTGTTGTTCCCCCCCCCCCTCAGAATTTACCTTATTTTATTCTTTGTAAAAAAAATTATTTTTAAAACATTCTGAAGCTGTCACATTGCGACCCTTTACGGGGCACGATGGGGCAGAGATTTGGGTACAGTAGGACAATGAGTAAAGGTTGTAAAAGCGTTACTTTTTTCAGTGTCGGTCCTTCAGTGTGGGTAGGATGGTGTGGCATTTAATAAATTCAAGAAAAAAAAATGAATAAAATACTGAACCAATTTACATACGTACAAAATATCAGTTTATTCGAACCGTTATACAACATCCCATCATTACGTACTTAATTCGTTCTTCGCTGGCTTTATTTTTTATACTCTCGACCACTGCTTCCCACAAATTCTTAAAATCACAATGAATGAGCATTGCCTTGTCAACCTGGAACCAAGGATCTAGCAGGCACAAAAAAATCGACTGCATTATGGAAACACATGATTATTTTATTTTAATTACACGTTAATTTATTTATTTTATTTACAAGTAGAGATATTCAACGCAGGAGATATTAAAGCAGTTTTCAAATGACAAGACATAAAAATAGTTATAATGATTAAACATATTTAAGCGTTATAAAATTCTTTGCCGAATAATGTATGATGAATTGAAAATTATAAAGTAACATCAAATTAAACAGTAAACAATAATAAACTGTTTTCAAAAGTTCACTTTATTGTGGAATAAGATAGGAAGGTTATCCGAAATTATAATTGTGTCACTGTTCTTTCTGTACTTTCACAAGCCATAAGTTTACATTACAGTGGGCACCGTTCCTCTGCACTCCAATTAGGATGTCCCACTGTACTCCCAAGAAATCTTTTTAAATCCAAACTCAAAAGTTGCACAAAATTTATCAATAGAGTAAAAGTCATTATCTGCATGCAATTAAGAAAGTTTAAGCTTTATATCAAAGCAAAAATATTGATTATTGGACGAGAGTTTCACTGCTCAAATCCAAAAAAAGTAAAACTTTTCTGATTTTCCAACAGTGGTAGTAAAAACAAAAGTGGCTGCAACTTCCATATAAGGTGAATTCTGACAGAGGCTAGTTTCAATAGTGTCGCAATACAGCTCACCTAAATTATAGATCCCCCCCCCCCCCCTCCCTAATTTTTGAGCTTTGGAATCATAGTAGACTACCTACCGTCCCACTGTGTGCATGCACTCCTTTCCCCGGCGTATGCACAGTCGTCACACCAGAACCTGTCACAATGATCTTAGGGATGGTCAAAATATGTACTGCCGTCAAAATTTAAATACCAAAGTTTTTTTTGCGATTGCAACACTTCTTTTATTTTATACAATGAAGTAAAAATCTAGATGTCATTGAAAACAAGGGACACGATGTGCAACAATTTTTGAAAACGACCCATAAATATTTTTACTGCACTTTTGTTCACGGTTACAGGTTCAAAATTAGTCTTTTCACTTTAAATTAGAAAAGTATCATAAAAAAGAAGATATTCTATCGGCATGCAAAAAAAAAAGATCCTGAGTAATTTGAATGTGTACAAATGTACACAAATTTAGCCCATACATAGGAGAAATGCGTTGATAAAACAGAAGTAATACTTACAGAGTTCTTTTAGTAGAATAAAATAAAATAAATAAGAAGTTTTGTTTTTTTACCTGCTTTGTTTTCAATAACAATACCATTCTTACTTCCATTAATCATAAAAATACCCTCGATAGAGTATCAAATGTTTATCAAAAACATACTCCATAATTTGACATAATTGTGGACGATTCAAACACATCCACATCATAAAAAATACGGAGTATTTATTTGGTGGTGGAGATGGATAAATGTTATTACAAATCAATCAGTTTAGTGTTATGTATAGTCTATAGATTGCTGTAAAATCAACATTGTGCCTTGCTGCCTAATTATACGTAAAATATACGATGTTAGGTTATTGATCTCTTAGTACATCTCTGTTCTCTGTAGATTAACTGCTATTTAAATTCCATGAAAATTTTCAAAATAAATGTTTGCATCGACACTATTTCGACTGACAGACGAGGATTTCAGTACAGAATTTTGGTAAAGTAAATAAATAAATAATAAAGACAACTTTCGTGCTATTACATTTAAACTTTTAAACTGTTTAGCAGTGTCAAGAAACGAATAACGTTGATTAATACTTTTCCGTTTTAAGCTCATGACTTAGTTTAAGCGGAGCTTTGCGATATTAAATGTAAGTACTTTTAATTTATCTTTCTATTTCAAGCTGATTCTTTATTTGAGAAAGTGTATATCAACTGTAAATTTAAGAGGTGCACTACCATTCCATTTAATGATCTTTTCGACGGCATTACACAAGTTACTTTTTCAATGCTAAAGTTGTAAAATCTATGGGAAACAAGAACCAACGATAAGCAGGCCAAATGATTCTTGAATCTATATAGGTAACTGTTACCCTAGTCGCCGGATAAGCTATTAAGCCGTAGAGAAAATGCCAAGGAAGTTGTCCCTCCCCATTTCGGTAATGCAAACTGTCCTCGCTCCTGGCTTTAGTAATGGTACACATTTTTCATATCTTGATTAAGAGGATGGTTCAAAAATAAGGTAACAAGTCCTTTACAATAAGTACAAACCTAGCTTGGTGCAGATGTAATTAAGAAAACAAAGTATCCAACACCAATAATTGAAGATTCTTAGCATGTCGAAACCGGTATGCTAAGAATCTTCAATTATTGTTGCTGTATACGTTGTTTTCTTAATACTTATTTAAAAATTCCTTTAACCAAAAAGTTTATTCCTGAAATCCAAGAAATTCACAAAAGTCTGCATTATATGATGAAAGATATCTTCCATCTTTATACCAATCTCTTGAAACCGGCATTGAAGAAATCAGGGCCGTAGTCGCTATGGGCCACTTTGCGACGGCGTCCTGAACTTAGACATCGTCTTTGGAAATGAAGTCCTGCCAATTACTTCTTTAGTGTCGCTATGAGATGGAAGATGGAAATCAATCGGTGTGAGAGTCTCTAGAGATGTTCCATTATGTTGCATCGGAAGTGCTGTAGCCAGCCGCATGGCATTTAGTGGCATTTAATTGAATTGCCTGTTGTACCCAGACATGGTATTTCATTTGATCGGGGAATATATGCATCGGTGCAAGCTCTTGTTACTTTACTTTTTGAACCACTGACGTATATTCTTTGATAAACTCAAACTTCATTTAACCCTGAAACAATAATATATATTAAAAAAAAAAACTACTCACCTATTATATCCAGTTACGACTTCGTTCTTCGGAACATTAATCCACAGCGTACAGAGCAGCACCCAATCACACACACGGAAAAAAAAGGAGAAATACCGAAACTTCCATGCAAGGTAAGTAAGCACAAAAGACAACTTTAGTCCGTAAAGAATAAAAGAGGATATAACAGCTAACTAGCCTGCACGATTGACACGCTGGATCCACAGATTAGCTAAGATCATCAAATGAAGATAATCCTCTGCGGTCTTCTTCATCTTCGTGCTTTTTTTTTTTTAGTATTTTTTTACTTTCTTTGAGGAACTTCTTTGGGGCAACTTCTTAATCCGGTTCGAGGTGCGATGAAAGATTCCCGGATTGGGGCTTTGCTGCGGATAGATGCTTTAATTAAAGTCCGGGAAGATAACAAGCAGCAGAAACCTTTCGCTGTATGATGTTGATGAAAAAAATCGGGAATGGCCAGGGAGATCCATTTTTTTTTCTTCTTCCACTTTCCTATAAAGGGGGAAAAAAAGAGAAGGGATTGGTTTATTTTTTTTTATGTAATATCGGAGGAAAAAAAAAACATAAATCAAGATTTTAGTTTAGTTGTAAAATTTTTTTCTCTTCTTAATTCGGATAAAATGTTTGTACGAGTTTATCTAAGGACAGTCTGAGGTATATATCATATCAAATATATGAAAAGACATTAATATTATAAGTTTGCATTTTCTGTAAATTAATTTAACAATACAACTTTCCTAATTTATTATTTAATTTTTTTTTTCATGAACTTCCAACTGCTGTTTTAAAGTCAACAGTCGGTTTGGGGAATGGTTTGTTCAGGCAACAGGACTTTTAGGTATCGAAAGTCATCAGGACCTTAATCTTGAAAAAGTGCTGCTGCATTTAGACTAGGGGATTACAACTAGAACATTGAAACAATTTACTACAGAAGAATAGGGAGTTCGTGCAAAGCAGTTAATCACTAAAGGAACCTCCACGCAAACTGCGCATGTGTACAAATAATCGGAAGGTAACATCAAACGTTCGGGTAGCGATTTTAGGGTGCTTTATTACAGTAAACGTTATTCATAAACAAGATGGCCGATAAGCGAGTGCGAATTAACATTCCTAGTATAATATGATTAAATATAGCAGACAAAGGAACGAGATTTACTATAAAAGTTAACTTATTAAAGCTACAGGAGTTTTCTGCCCGAAATCATGACGAAAATAGTATTGGATGAGTTTATTTATTGAATTTCGTTCGAGCATCTAAAGCCATTGAATCAATTATTCTTTTGGTATCGCCATTTGTTGGCAGGAAAATAAATTTTTTGTGTACTTTTTCTCCGTATTTGCATTGCATTGCTTTTAGAAAATATAGTATAAAATTTTAAATAAACTGAATTTATAGAATTAATGAAATCCTCAGAAAATAGTTATAAACAAATTAGAACATAATTTTTAATTTTAAACAAATTAAAATACAAATTTTAATTTGCTTAAAATTAAAAATGAACAAATTAATTTTGTTTATTTACAAAATTAGTTTCGTTAAAAAAAACTAGTTTCGTTAAAAAGAATTTTTAATGAAACTAATTTTTAGAATTAATAATACCCCCCATAAACTAATTACTTTTTATATTTCAAAAGCAGTAAGAACCACTGGATACAAATCCTTGGCCAAACATATACATGCAGTAAATAAAAATAAAAATAATTATTAATGAAATAAAAATCACTGGTTCTATGATTATTTTATTAAAAATACAAGTTTGTAAACAAACCTGAATTTTTCATAAAATAATTATAGGCGGATTAAAAATCCAGGTTTAGTTACATGTAATGCTCGCAGTGGGCTTAATTTTTTATAAAAATTTTATGAGGTTCTAATTAATTAGTAACTATTTTCTCGAGGAATTGATAATTTGTATAAAATATTATCATCAAATTCTTCGGAACTCACATCTCCTGATGCAGGAATTTTGAATAAATCTTCCATGTTTATTTATGATGTGATATGTTATATGTGACGAACGCTTACGGGAGCAAGGAAGACGAACGTTATGCAAAAAGTCTCATTTGGAAGTAGTCTAGATACGGTAAACTTTATACGTACGCTGCATACTGTCCCGCGACGTTTAACGTTAACGTTACCGTGAATGAAACCGGTATGTGCAAACTCCCTAGTATCATTAGAACGGTACGAATCACTTAATTAAATTTCCCTCATGTACTTCAACTATTGCCAACTTCGAAGACCATTTCCGTTGTCTATATTTCAAGAAAGTTACTTCTTACTGTGCTTCCTATAAATCCTTATTAAATGTGATTTATTAAGCCATTAACTCTGATAGAAAAATTTGCACGAACCGGTATACTCGGTGTGCTGCTCTATTCGATAACTAATTTTAATTTTAATATGGTGGCTTTAACATTTCTGTAAGAAATGTATGACAAGTGATCTAACTACTTTTAATTAAAAAAGAAAAAGATTTTGGTCTTTAGAACATTCAATGAGCTTAACCAGAAGCGAAAGTTTTACTTGCATGGAGTTCAAATCATAATAAGCTACATGAGCATGCACTCTTGTGTGACAAAACATAAGCGCCCGACTATTTACATCACATTCTCCAATTTATGTTGATGCCTGAAGTGATAGATAAATGTACGACATTTGTGGGTTATGAAGTATGTATTTCTTTTTCTAAAATCACGAATAAAACAGTGAAAGATTCGCATTGTACTTTTTTTTTATAGCTGCTTATTTTGCGGGGAAAAGATCAGGGCTTCTAACCGTAGAATTTTTCGTTCCCGTTTTCGTTCCGGGTCAACTAAAAATAAATATATAGGTTTAATTCCGGTTTTTGTTCCGCCAAAAATAACAGTTTTCGGTTCAGTTCCGAATGAATAATTTTATGTATATTCTTGTTTGATCAAAAATATAATTATATCAAAACAAAAATTGTAGTTCTGTCAAAATTTAAAAGTTTTTTCTTTTTTAAATTGGTAAGTTGGCAACAGTATACAGTATTGATAAGTTGGTTACAGCAACAAAATGACTGAAGATATTTCAAACCCCAATAAACCAACATTTTTTTCTGTTCAGTTCCAGTTTTCGTTCCCACCAAAATAACAGTTTTTCCCGGTTTTTCGGTTTCCGGCTCATTTCCGGTTCGAAGCTCTAGAAAAAATATTATTCGTGAATATAAAATAAGAAGATAAATAAAATGCTTATGCATGCTTGTGACCGTCCTAAAAAAGGACGTTGGGCATTAATAGATTAAACAAGTTGCTCGAAGACAAATTATTACCTATTCTGCTACTTTTCAGTTCCCTAAGTTTGAAAAATGTGGTTTTGATCCAATTTTACATCACCAATTATGATTGAATGATTCAATCGTTTTATAGCATGTACAGGGTGGCCATAATTAAACTGCACGTGTTCAAGGGGTGCTGGAGAGAAAACTACCGGAATATTCCAGTGAAATTTGGTATCTACACGTTTCAGAACATGCGCAAGTCAAATATGAAAAAAAAATCGCCATTTTTGCCCGATAGATGGCGCTGTATCGTATTTCAACGCTTATCGGCGGCATATATGCAAATTTTAAGCTCATCGAACAGTATAAAAACAAGACGACATTGAGTAATGGTCAATCATGACTCTGAATAAGAAGGAACGTGCATTGTTAGTGAAGATATTCTATCAGAATGGTAGCAGTTATGCAGCTACTCTGAAAGAATACCGGCGTATGAAACGATTAAGAAGAGGTCCAATGAGTGTCAATGAGAATAAATAATGAATTAATTGTTTTCCAAAGCGTCTTTATGAATTGTTTAATTTGGGATCTTAATTTACGTTAATTTTTGATTACATGTTACTGTAAAAATTTAATTACTGAAGCGAGTTGTATGGAATTTTGATAAACTGTAAATAATGTTTTATATTGTTTATATGCCTCTTAGAATGTCATTATGCTCTGTCTATTGGTTTTGGAAGTTGTATATGCCACCGGGGAGCGTTGAAATACGATACAGCGCCATCTATCGGTCGAAAATGGCGATTTTTTTTTCATATTTGACTTGCGCATGTTCTGAAACGTGTAGATACCAAATTTCACTGGAATATTCCCAGTAGTTTTCTCTCCAGCACCCCTTGAACACGTGCAGTTTAATTATGGCCACCCTGTATATTCCCGGAGGTGGAGATAACAATTTCATAATATTCCCGTGGATTTCCTCGTTATTGAGCCTCTTCTAGGTGAAATACTTTTGTGAAAACGTGGGGGTCATCCCCTCTTTTTTTTCTTCTGATTATCTAAAAGCACTTTAAAAATTGAGAGTGATTTTCTGTTAATATATATATATATATATATATGTGTGTGTGTGTGTGTGTGTGTGTGTGTGTGTGTGTGTGTGTGTGTGTGTGTGAGTGTGCAATCTTTGTTCAGCATGAAATTACATAGCTCATCAATAAATCCCAAGAAATCAATAAGATATTAAGCCGTATAACTCTTATTTGATGCAAACAGTAAGTTACAGAACAAGTAAAGGAAGACCAACATTTGTTCAATAACAAAAATCCTAAACTGTTAAAATTAATGAACACAGACTAACCCCAGCAGCGTATATTTATCGAGTGATGAGGCAAGATGACAAGACACAATTTTGCTGTTCTTTCGGAGAGCCATTTTTGATTGTTTTTACGTTGCATGTCACATACTTGATGAATGATTGTTGTTGATCTGTGTGATGTCCACCAAAAGACACGCGGCTAAAGCAATAAAAAAAGTATTTTTTTCCTGATTTCCTTCAATATCAGGAGTAGATGATACTAAATGTTAGATTGATGGATGGACCAACGAACTGATTCTTTTTCTGGTGTCTGTTTTTGTTATTACGTAGAAATATAATGTTCTGAGATGTTGACTAATTTAAGTATCGATTGGTGTGTATTAGAAAAGAGCACATTTTTTCTGCAGAAAATGGAATATTATGTTTCATTATTAATTATTAATAACAATATGACTATTATGTTCGATTCATTTTTTTCCTCTCTATAACTGGTTTAAATGGTGAAATTTTCAACCATTTGAAAAACGTGCACTTCGTAGAGACTCATAAATTATTTTGAGCCTATGCATGTGAGTTAGATTAAATTAACTCACGTGCTAAGCATTTATATACATATAAAACTTATTAATATGTATATAAAAATGTATAAAAAATTAGTCGAAATGGGGGATGGGGATTCTTGCACACTTGCTTCTTTCACTCAGAACTTAGTTTTCACACTTTTTTGGTCGCAGTCGGTAGACCATTCCAACTGAAGAAGGGAAACATTTTTCGCCCGAAACGTACGCCCTGAACGATAAGTACTTTTTATGCGCGTTACATTACAAATTTTAAAATATTTCTTTTAAACACCAATTTTTGTTGAGTAATTTTGTCAGAAAACGTGTAATTTTCAGGGTGATCCTACAGCGATGGACAGATCTACTAATGCTTTTTTAGTTTTTTACAGGACCAAACTAAAATTATTTAAATTTTTGATAGAATTTGTTGAAAACTAAAACATAAAATGAAAAAAAAAACAGCATTCGACAGGTCAAATCAAGGGATTGTTCTCCAAACTTCATATTTCGGCGTATTTTTAAAAAAGTCATATCGTTACACGCTTAATTTAAACGAGCGAAATTCGATCAGTTGGTCGGGCGAAATTTTCGGTCCTTTCCGTACTTGAAAGTGCACTTCTCCTTTAGGAGCGTTTTTCGATAATTGATCAGAGTGAAATATTCGGAGCGAACGTTATCAGTATTTTTGTAAACAGGAAGGGGGGCGTGGATTTCTCGGAAGAGGAGTACTTAAAGAGCATTTTTGCGTTAATACTGTGGGTTTTGTTGTAAAAAGGTCAAAACGACAACTTTTTCTTTCTTAGATCGTTATTTTCGCTCCTTTGAATTACGCGTGTTCTCCCTCCCTCCCTTTTTTTTTCAAACTTTGCCTAGGACTAAAAGATCCTTTGTCACTCTATATAATTCCCGGGCACTATATCCAGTGCCTAGGCAAAGAGTATAACAATTCTCATGTTTCATACTAAGTCGGCTTTTCTGACACTGTCAGTTGCACATAAAAATGGAAAGTGAAACTGGAACATAGAGCCATTTCCTCAACGGTTCCCTATCTACTGGGAGACTCCTTTTAGAAGGGGTCGTTTTACCCTCTGAGAAGATTTTTAGAATTTTTAATGTGCTGTTAAATGTTTTTTTTTCTTTTTTTTTTGTATCCTAGTGTCCATACACGAGTATCGCACAACACGCTTCATGTTCACCACTGCGGTAGAATCCCCGATTCAATACATTCTATCCAATTTTATTATCATCATTATTATTTTTTTTATTAGTAAAACATCTATTCAACTGATACAGAAGAAATTAAATAAAAATAAATTTTTCAAAGACCCTGCGTCAAACGAAATAAGAATCACATTTAACCCAATACTTTATAACAGCGATTACCAAACTTTTAATATTGTGCCCCCCCCCCCCCCCAAACAAAGGTTAACTTACGATTGCGCCAACCTTCCCCCACTCACATTCCTCAGTATACATACAGTTTTTTGCTCTTCAACAATGCACATTTAGTCGCCTTTTCTACAAAATAATTTTATCGACAAAGTTTGAATAAACATTTTGAACGAAAATAGATAAGTGTTGGTGTAAAAGTAATAGTAAAAGAGATGATTTTGAAGCATGCTGTTTGCCTATTTTTTTCGCTCCCTCTCCCTGAAAACGCCCTATTCCCTTTAGTGTGGGGGGGCACACTACCCGTTTTGAATCCCTATTTGTAACACCATTATACTTTTCAAGGGTGTTTTTCAAAGAAACAAAATTAACTCACAATCTCAGTACAAAAGTTAAAACAAAGTGATTCCACCAGAGACTCAAAAAGTTTCAGGATAATTCTATAGGAGCTGCGGTATACTCTGAAATAAATGAAAAAAATGGCGCTTTTTACGAATTTCTAGAAAAAAAAAAAGGAATTGCCTAGAAATATCTCTAGAAGAGCACTCAGCAAAGAGTATTTTCCTCAGGTTTATCTTTCAATTCAGTGTACAGCACAGCTTTAAAGATACATTCTAAAAATATTGAAGCGCTTGACATAATTATTATTTTTGGTCTTGTGTACCAAAATCCCACGACTTTTATCAAGCTATTGTCTTAAACAAACTACTACTAAACCTTAAGATGTATGATATAAAATACTTATGCAGTTAACTATTTCTCACAAAATATAACCAGTACAATAAAACAGCCACTCTTTCTTTTCATATCCAGCGACATGTTCTGACATGTCAACAGAAATAACATTTCAGACGGCTTACTCATCTGAAATGGGTGATTATTACACGATTAGTCAGGACAAGTTCTCTTTGCACCCATCCACCTTCACATTCCCCACAGGTTCCTCGTAACCAACTGCGGTACATCAAAATAATCCTTAACACAGTTTTCTTCGTTATTCCGGACAAAAGTGGCAGAAACTTTTTTTTTTTTAATCTTCTCTTTCTGTGCTCAGCAAGAGCCTTTTTTCTTCTTCATCATGTCTCTTTCTGGGAGAACAGTACATGTGATTAATCTTAACCACAGACTTAAAGTCCGTCTGTCTGGAGTCTGAGGAGGCATTTGTGATGAAATGATGAAATAAGTTTTTCTCCGAGAAGGTAATAGATAAATATTTCCCAAGATTTCTCAGCCTGTCATAAATCTCCCTTTTCTATCATATGCACACAAGTAAGCGTATAAATATAGACGTAGATACAGATTCTAAGGTGCGAGATGTTTTGCAGAATGATTTCTTAAAGAACGGGTAATTTGAAATTAAGGCTGTTTGTTCTCTTTGAAAATCATGCGACATTTGAACAACTTTTTGAAGAACTTAATTGCGCTAGAGCTGCGTTTCTCAACCTTTTTTGATTGACGGCACACTGAAAATATCTAGAATTATTTGCTGCACACCTGAATATAAAAATTGCATAAGTTGTATGATAGAAAAAATGATAAATATTAATAACTATAAAAAATTATTTATTTACAGTAAAAAAAAAATCAATGAGAGGGCTGGCCTTAATTTACCATGGGTCTTGATGCAAACAGCTCTTTTAAAAATCGGCAGAACGGTTTTCTATACTATGAAATAAAAGTTTCGCGCTTCATAGCGTAGAGTGGGTCAATTTTTAGATTTTTAATTATAATTATAAAAATATTTTAAAAACAGAATATCAAACTAATTTATTATATTTTCTGATCTATTGGCTATCCTTATTAATTTTAGTTCAATTCTAAGAACACTTTTTGTACAATAGAAAACCATTTTTCTTAAATACTTTTTGTTGACCCACTGTACCCCATAAAGGGGTACACTGGGTCAACGATTGGGTAAAGTGAGTCAGCTAACGAGAAACACAATAACTTTTTTTTTTCACTCGATAGTGAACAATTTAAAATTTTTTATTGCCTGGCAATATTTAGTATGAAGTTAGGTATTAAAGTACCT
The DNA here is from genome assembly GCA_038373885.1 of Cheiracanthium punctorium. Classification (NCBI taxonomy): domain Eukaryota; kingdom Metazoa; phylum Arthropoda; class Arachnida; order Araneae; family Cheiracanthiidae; genus Cheiracanthium; species Cheiracanthium punctorium. Next base: position 1,100,889 of record JAWZYV010014373.1, on the reverse strand, counting down.
ATTGTTTATAAGGTAAATGTTAATTTTATGGTTCTGAAATATACACTCACTAAATGAAATTAAAGAAAGAGGTTCTAGTTAGATAATATTTCTTTAATTCCTATTAAGTTCTACAAAATTTTAGATTTATAGTTATTTTTAAGACATTAAATCAAAAACTGTTATTTTACAATAATTGTTCGGCATTATATAGCTGAAAATCTACAGCAAAAGTCATATCACTGTTCTCTGAGAGAAAAGTTTATCACTGTTCTCTCACTTCCTTGCATTCATTTAGTTTTGGCAAATTTGTCAGAATATTTTTACTATCTGCTGTATAAATGTCTATAAATGTCTGCCTCATCATATATAAGCGCATAACTTGGCTGAATATCTTTCATGTAGTGCACTTCAAATTCATTTTCATTTTTGCTTATAGAACTTCAGTAACACAGTGTTTAAAACTGCATTTTTTCTTGCCGCAGACCTTGAATAATACGAAACCTCCATCGTCAACATTAAAATCTTCTACGTCTTCAAATTCCAAATCCTCAAAGTCAGATTCACTAGAAGATTATTTTCATTCTTCCTCTTCTTCAGTTGAACTATTATTGTAATTGCTTGCACTTTTTTTTTCTCTCAGGCTTCATATCATTAGGTCTTTCACTCTTCCTTTTTTCCAATCATCTCATTTTAAATAGTGATTTTTCACAGGTGTATCTGTAAGAATTTCTGATTTTTTTAGGTTGCCTTTCAGTTTTTTTCTTTTTTGGATCAGCCTTAGGAAAAGGCTTTTACCATCTCTGGGGTCATTTTTTGTTTTCCATAATTTTCTTGAGAAATGGAAGATTTATTTAGATAAATTTAGATTCAAACATTAAAAAGTAAGAAAACTACAGAAAGACAATAAATGTATAAATGGGGACACAACTGGTCACTGTCCCACTGTACCCCATTTCAGGTGACCGTCCCATATGATCAAAAAAGTTATTTTTCCCCTCTAAATTCCAAATTGTTAAATTGTTCATTTAAATACAACATCATAGAAAAGAAGGTAATTTAGACTATATGAACATACCAGATAACTCATCTAATATTTACTTGACAAATTGCAAGTGTCTTAACATAGTCTTATTTTCTTCAAATTTCATGCAGATGATCAGAAAACAAAATGGCTCTTTCTTCCCGCCACAATCAAAGTGAGATGTTTAACTTTTTCCACAAAGTTGCTTGATACCTACTTTAAATACTTTTCTCATTTGAAAACTATTCACTGAACCACAAATATCATCAATGACCCACTGTACCCCGCTCTCCCCTATAGCTGAGTGAAAGTGAACAAGACAGTACATGTGATAAATAGAAAATATCATATAGCTAATACGACACCACACAGTTTTAATAATTTTTCAGAAACCCTTGCGGCACATTAGACAATCTTTCTCGGCACAATACTGTGCCGCGGCATACAGATTAAGAAACACTGCGCTAGAGACTCGGAAGAATTTAGCCTCCTTTCAAGTTGTATTGTGAACTGTAGCAAAAAAATAAACCTGTAGGAGTTAAGAAATATAGAGAAAAAATGCTAAAAGTACGGAATTTTACAATATTTCCCTAAACAATAGCCCTAACCTCAGCCCATTTTTTGTGCTTTTGAATTTTTTCTGAAAGTTGCTAAACCCATGCAGCTTAACTCGTATTAGTCCATAGTGCATTGGTGAAGAATTATTATTAATTTTTGGGAGTGTTCAACATCATTGGTTTGCAACAACTCAATGTTATTAATAATAGTAATTTAATAATAAATAAAATGTTGAAGTGTTGCTTAATTCCATTACCTAGGTTTTAAAGGCTATGGATGTGTTTTCTAAAATTGCATAGTTCAAAATAAAACTAGCTTTTTCTAAAATATTCCTTTTGCTAAATATCGTTTACAAACTATTAATCGATAGTCCGAAAAATCACACCTAAAAATTCGACTTAACCTTCAGCATTAAAAAAAAATATCATTTAGTCTTATGCATGTGGATTAAGCTTTTTGCATTCCATTTTTATATGATTAAGATTCGTTTTGGTGTCCTCTTTTCTTTATAGAATTTTCTAGTATGAATTAATTTTTAATCTCTCTAAAAATGAATTATCTGCACAAGCAGGCCAATAAGCAGGAAATTCAGGACTGCAAAAGTTGTCCTAATACACTAATTAAAAGTCACTTTAAAAAAGTATTGAATTGTTAGATATCTGACTTCGGTTTGCTAAAAACTTACAGATTCTTTGAAAATACTATCTCAACTACAAGACATATATATATATACACACGCACTGGTCCTCCAGAAGTTAAAAAACAACATGCTTTTCGAAGCTCACCATAAAAAAAATGACACTAACAGTAAAATTTATAGTTTATATATAAATGATAAAAATGAACGTTATGCAAATTTATGTAAAAACAATAGCTGGCACTTTATTTTAATTGAAAAGAACAGGCATGAATGGCTATATATCAGACTTTCCCAATTATGCGTATAACTTTTGTTAGCAGATTCGTTGGCAATAGGCAGTAGAGTACCGCAATGTCTGAGAGAAGCCGTTTGCAAGATTCGTTAAGGTGGTGGGAGGCTAGATGGATGGAAATGGGGTTGTCAGAGGCAGATGCTGCTGTGTGTCTCGCAGAGTAGTCAACCATCTCTGGAATCAATACCAAACTGAAGCTTCTGTGTCCAGAAGACACCTTCCAGGCCGACCACGAGCTAAACCTGCAGAAAATAGAGGTCTGCACCGCACAAAAATTCGCTGCGGCGGCGTACGACCTCAGAAATCCGGAAGCGGCGGCGTGGAAAATTTTTTGAAGAAGAGCATAATGAAAATGGATGTATGCGTACACACACACCTATGTATAAATTGGCACTGAATGAGATTTTTTTTAAAGACTACACGCTTAAATCTATTGAGTAAAATAATAATCAATCGGAGTATATTTTAACTCAATTTTTGACTTCAAACAGCCATTCTCCCGATTGAGTAAAATTTGCTCACTTCTTCGCCAAAAATCAATGGAGCGAAAAATTCTCAATTTTTTGAGCATTATACAACTGTTCTATTTAGGCTAAATAATAATCAAAAATGAGGAGTGTCTGTCCGTTTCTGATTAATATAACTGTACTCAATTATGATTATTATTTAAGCTATAGAATGAGCGTTTTTGCAAAATCAGCCCTTTTTTAATTAACATATCTGTACTCAATTAAGATTATTATTTTAAGCTAGAAAAAGGGTGTTTTATGAAAATTTGCTGTTTTTGATTAATATATTGCAACTTAATTGGCAGCATGGAAAGTCGATGCCGCCAATGCATTCAAGCTAGGGATGGAAATATCCCTTATTAAAACTCATTTTCGTTATGTTTCTATGACATTTTACCTCATAAAACTGTGATATGTTATTTTTCCAAGAATGGACTTTTCCAGCAAGATTGCTTTTTTTGTTGTTGTAAATCACATGTAAAATTCTATGTTGCAGTCAATATATAATTGTTTTGTGCACATGTCATCCAAATTTATTGTTCCTACATTCATTCATTTGCAAATTTAGGCGCAAAAAACCGCTTGTTCCTTAACTCTTGGAGGACCAGTGTATACACAGTCGTCAACAAACATCTTTCTAAGCAGGATGTGTATTCAGAAAGTGGTAATATAATTTTCCTTATTTCTGAGGGGGGAAACTAAATTTTGGATACGATATCTTTTGGATACGATAAGCGTTTTTCTTCCGTGTTCAGAAAATAACTTCATAATTTCACACGATTACGTTTTCTTTAAACATCTTTCAGCCGACTGTAGTGAAATATGCTCTCAGTAAGTACTACCTAAGTCAAGAAATACGATCTTTAAATGAACATGTCAGTATCAAGAAATTCTTTGACCGTCATAGTGTTTACTTTATGAATTCAAATTGCTGGTCATTGTCATGGAAGTTGCTCGCAAGATATTTTGGATGCTTGGAGAATCATTGGTAAATGAGCGCTTCCAGCACGAAGATGGTTAGCCTATTTCCATCGACAGATGAAGCTCAATTTTTGAACTTTTGTCCATCTGTATTGATGAAAAGCTCTCTTCAAGGAGGAAATCTGTAGTGAATTACAAACCAGACTTGTACGGACGTTTCATTACAGTTTGGAGCACCTTAGAAAATCTATAGTGAATTACAAACCAGACTTGTACAGACATTTCATTAGAGTTTGGAGCACCTTAGAAAATCGCTCAATTTGATGTGAATAACTTTTTAGAAGGCGTGGAAGCTGAGCAAGAGTGTTTCTCATATAACAGATAATGGCACTTTCCCGAACAATTCTACATAATTCAACTGGGTCCTCTGACATTACTCCATTACACTATCACCTGGAGAAAGTAATTTAAAGAAAACCTTGTAAGCTTGAAACTTGCATGGAATATGTGATTGAACCGAAAAATGATTATTTTGATGGATAGAATTTATCTGCAAGAATTTTTCCGCATTGTATTTATGAATGGCGAAAATGGCAGGCTTACCTGGTTACCAGGTTTATTCATAGTATAACCGAAAAACCTTCTTATCTCTTTTTTGCATTATGATATTACTTGGATACGTAATTCGAATAACTTGCTATATTTTCTTGAAACATAATTTGTTTTTCAAAAAAATTCTTAGTTTGTATAACTCTCTTTTTGATCAATTGATATAAGATAATCTTTGATGCTCAACGGTAATAAGCACAAGCAGACCAAAACTTGACTGATTTCATGATTCGGTGCAAAAGTTGTATCGAAATTACATAATATACACGAAAAATAGAGTTTTGCTAAATGTGTGAAGTTGTGGAAAGAATGTTTTAGTTTTACTGTAAATGAGATTAATCTACACTCAACTTTAAATGCCAATCATATCATAAAGAGGAGAGGAGGGTATAATGGAATAGTCAGGAAATATGGAATACCGAGTTTTTGGCTCTGTTAGTTGCTGTTGTCACAAGGGAATACCATGAACTACGCAAGAAAGATTCCCCTGTTACAATGTAGGGAGAGTTGACCGCTTGTTGTTCCCGCACCACTCGCTACAGAACAGAGTGTGTTTTGTGATTTTCAAGAGTTTTTTAACTTACTAGTATACACGTGACTTGAACATTGATTTTACGCATAATGTACACTAAGGGAATTGTAGTTTGTTGTACTGTGGCTATTTTTTAGATGACAGTGTTTTGCAAAATACACTGCTGGCCACCCAAATTGCAACACCAAGAAAAACAAGAGATATCACAACAAAATTTATTGTGTAGATAACATGTTGACCAAGTAACAAATGATTAAATTTACAGCATTCTATGAAGCGTGGTTCCTGCCAAAATCAGTACCCAGAGTAGCCGCCGTTGTTGGAGATCACAGCTGCCACACGCCTCGGCATTGATTCAAAGAGACTTTGAATGTGTTCTTGGGGTACAGCAGACCAAGCAGCTTCCACACGTTGCCAAAGTTGATCTGGTGTGACAGCTGGGGATGAACTCTGGGTCAGTCGTTGAGCAACCATGGACCACATGTTTTCTATCGGCGAAAGATCCGGAGAGCGCGCCGGCCAGGGAAGCAATTCAATCTGGTGATTGACGAAGAACCCTTGGACAATGCGTGCCACGTGTGGCCGTGCATTATCCTGCTGAAATATGGCTGTTGGCAAGCCCTGAAGGTAAGAAAGGACAACTGGCTCCAACACCTCGGAGATGTAGCGCTGGCTGGTTAAAGTACCGGCAATGCGTACTAGAGGAGTGCGAGAGAGATATCCGATACCGCCCCATACCATAATACCCGGTGCAGGACCAGTGTGACGGTGCATAATGCAGCTGTTCAGCATCCTCTCTCCACGGTGTCTCCAGACTCGAATCCGACCGTCGTGGTGTTGCATACAGAAGCGTGACTCGTCAGTAAAGAGAATTTCATTCCATTCTGTCGTCCACATCCTTCTTTCATCGCACCATTGGCGGCGGAGACGTCTGTGGTTCCGCGTCAGAGGTAGACAAAGCAACGGACGTCTTGCGGACAGACCATTCTGCTGTAAACGACGTCGAATGGTACGCGCAGACACTGGATGATGCGTTACAGACTGAATCTGCTGTGATATGGTTCGTGATGTGACTGAGCGGTCCGTCACTGCCATGCGTACAATCTGCCTGTCATCACGTGACGTGGTGCACTGAGGTCGATGCGGTCGATCACGTCTGTCCGTCGTACCCTCCTGCACCCAACGATCACATATCCGCATCACAGTTGTTTGGTTTCGTCCAATACGACGACCGATTTCCCTGAAAGATAACCCACAATCTCGGTATGCCACTATCCTTCCTCTGTCAAACTCGGATACTTGATCAAAAGATGATCGTTGTTTCCTACGAGGCATAATTTATCGTTTTTTTGAAAAAAAAGCAAGAAAAACACAATTGCTGTACTTGAAACCGTCGAAATCTCCAAGCCTTAAATAGCGCTTTGAGGTGGCGCCACAGGCGCGCTTGATGTGCGTCTGCGCTGAAATTCTAATCATTTGCATATCTCACCTCAGCGAATGCATGTTGTAAATTTCATATTATTTGCATGCTTCCTTCAGGGTGTTGCATTTACGATGGCCAGCAGTGTAGTTTTAAAGTTTCATTTTCCGAGATGGCGTGTCGGGTATTATGGAATACTGGGTAATATTGTAATGGATTTCATGCCATGTTCTAAAGGAAAAAGGCATTGAGAAAAGGCGCTGAATGTATCATCTGTAACGGAAAATTTTCCGAAGATCAACTAGGAGAAGTTTGGATTCAATGATCCAGCTGTTCTCTGTGGGCTTGACTGTTCAGGCGCAAAGAAAGAGGATTATATCTGCTACTTTTTAAAATAGACTCGAAGCAGAAATGACTTGAACTAAACTATAAAAATATAGTTTTATAGTAACAAATAACTATGCCTTATGAAGCATATGTATTGCTTTACAACGGTTTAAACTACCTGTTCCATATTACCCGACTATTTCATATTAAACTCCTATTCATAACTTTTTTTAAAAATAATTTTTTCTATAACAACAAAATAGTGATTTTCTTTGCAAGCGACATTTCATTACAGTTAATTATAGTATGTACTCATGTTGTTTTGGGGGATTTTATTAAAAAATCTATATAGTTAGAAATGAAAATGGTATATTCCATTTCCTCCTCTAATCCCAGATCCTCCCTGTATCCCAGATCCTCCACTGCTCTACTTTATGGTTAATGCTTTCACTTTTTTAATAAAAAAATATGTGGATTTTTTATATTTACTGAGTTCTTATCTTTCCAAAATTATATATATTGTACATATATATATATATATATATATATATGTATGTATGTATACACACGCATGTACACACATTCCACTAAAAAATACAGATTTAGTGCGAGAAATTTAAGAAGCTCGAAGTCTTACTTTTAGATTTCTTTAGGGATGGACGCAAGACGCGAGAATTCTCGCATTCTCTCGCGTTCTCGCATTGTCTCGCGAGACGAGAAAGAAAATATTTTGCGGGACGAGACGCGAGACGAGACAGAGTCTTGTCTCGCGCGAGATTTCTCGCGAGAATTCTCGCATTTTTTTCCGTCTCGCATAAATACGATCTGAAAAGCGACAATTTTCCTGAAGCCTCTACCGTTTAACTTGCGTCTCCTTCGTTGTCGGTCCTGGTATACTATCAGCACTCTACAATACGCACAAACACGTAACATTTAAAATTAGAACAGACGAGAGATATACAAAACACACAAAGGAGAGGATAAAGAAAGAGGCGGAAAAAAAAGAAAACAGAGAAGAGTTGAAAGAAAAATATTAAGTAAATAGGAAAGGCGATACGGTATGTTCAAATCTGACCACTTTTAGAGGGGGCCCGGTGCATTAAGTTTGGGGCCCCCTTACTATTCCCTTTTTTACGCATTAAGCTCCTTTACTGAGCCCCCATTTTTTAAGCATTTTAACCCAGTTTTGACCGCTGTTGTACTCGAAAATTGCATTTCAGTTAACTGTAGTTTTTGTACTTTAATCAAATCGTATTTATCACCCCAAAAAAATATCTCTAACTTGATCTAGTGATAGACATTTAGGTAATACCTATATTATAGAGGAAATTCAGTTTTTTCCCCACAATTACTATTTCAGTACATATGAATTTATAATTTAGATAATCGGGATATATATAGGCCCCCTTTTTCTTCAGGGACACCGGACTACCGCCCCCCCCCCTTGCCCCTGTGATAATCGGGTTTCGGGTATATCAGAGAGAGATTAGAAGTAGAGCAACTTGCATTCGCATTGATGCTTAGTCTGAGTAGGTTGAAATATGGTTGAATATCCTTGGTTGAAATATCCTTGTACTGATATTATCCTCAAACTTTCCCGCACGTTGCGGGGTGCGTAGGGGGGGGGCGCCCACCCTGGTAACAACTTTCTAGGGGCGGTTAAATCCCTATTGTTGGCCTATTTTAAAGAGATTAAAATGACATTTTTTATTCTTATATATTAATATCGGACGGAAAGAAATGCAAGCATTTTTTTTTAAAAACTATTTCTCTTTTCGTTTATATTATCATGTTTTCCCTTCCTTCGGCTTGCAAAACTTTTATAATTTTTTCCCTCCCCATCATTTTATCTTGCAGTTGGGTTCCTATTCTAAAATTATCTTCGCCTGTTAGATGTCTTTTCATTTTTTTTAAAAAATCCACACTGGATATACATTAGGGGGATTATGGTTTAATTTTTCTGTAAACAGGACGACCATAACGACTGTAGTACTATCGCTAAAAATTATTGTGGAAAAGTACAAACGGATAGTCGTCAACAAATTAACTGTTCAGTAATTTAAAATATAAACAAAAAATAAGACGTCTATTAACCAACTGAGATACTATAATGAAATCTAAAAATGCACACACGGTAATGTTATTGGAAATATTAGGCAAATAATTATAATTATCGTTAATATAATCTTGTTTTCATTAATATAAAAATTACACATATTTTAGAGACTTGAAATTGACGTTAAAGTAAATAGTAGAGATTTAATAAAGACTAAAAGTGTTCTGTTTATAATTTTTCAAGGGTTATCTTACAACCAACTGAACGATAAGTAATTCTAATTTGTGTTAATATATCCCGCAGTAATTTCAACAGAGGAGATTACTTGAACTTAAAAAAAAAAATCTGTTTTGTCTCATGCAGATATGACTTTAGTAAAATATTCGCTATTTCTCGTATGAAGAGCGGGTGCGCAGCTATTTTAAAACAAACGGTTGTCGATTTCATGTAGTGTCTGAGGTATTTAATGCTACAATTTGAACAGTTTGATGTAGAACTACAGTATGATGTAGAAATAACACATTTTGAAAGTCGGGAGTTCTCTGCAAACCGCTAAGCTTTTCACTTTTCTGATCGCGAATGACACTGACGTAGTTTTTTGAGTCATTATATTGCAATGATGCCAGGTTAATACTCATGACGCAAACTTTACATCAAGAGTCAAATAATTTTGCTTTTATTTTAAATTCCACATCACTGGAATTAATTGAAATTACTCATGTTAGGAAAATTTTCGTTTACTACAGTGCGAAGAACGGGCACGCAGCTAGTAAATAAAAATAAATACTATATTTTCGGTGTGACATTATATATACGGATTAAATCTCAATTTCTTTTACTTCAAATGCCGATATATGCTGATATAGTTATTAATATGTCTACTAATGTGACTATATAAGTAATTGTTATTATTAATATTAATTTTCAATAAAATCCCAACAATAAGTTAGTATAAAATGGTAACGAAATCGCAGTCCTTAATTTTGCGAGACTCGCGAGACAGCATTTCGACGAGACAGCAATTTCTTTGCGAGTCGCGAGACGAGACACAGTGTTTGCGAGACGAGACGAGACGCGAGACAAGACAGAGGTTTACCACTGCGAGACGAGACGAGACAGCAACGATTCTCGTCTCGCATGTCTCGCGTCCATCCCTAGATTTCTTTTTCTTTTACTTACTTTTTTCTTTACGATTTACTTAATTTTGTAACGTAAAAAATGGAATACTTCTTTAGGTATGAGCTATTCTCTCTGAAATAAAAATACTTACAAGCAAAAGATATGCGCTTTTAGAAAAATAACGAAAGGATTTAAAGTTGCTTCTTTGGAACTAAACCATTATTTCAAGATTTCGTGAAAACTCTCGCAAAATATGTTCGACAAAAACATGAGTCACTGATCTATAAGTGGCTGTTAACACTGATTTTCTCACCAGGGATACGGTTACAGACAAGAAAAGGAGCTTTGCCTCATTAGGTATTTCATCAACATACGGATAAAGCACACTTTCGGTTTCATCAAAGTGACCAGACTTAAGCCCCTTCTGCCAGACAAATCGGTCATGCACATCTGTTTATATAGCTGAACGCACCATGGAGAGGTGATTTACTGGTCTAAATTCCTAAATAAAAATGATGGGATTTGATCTTTCTTGGAGTGAGAAAATTATTGCCTTCCTTTTCCGAAAACGGGTTATATTGTTCTGCACTTCTATTTTTAGTTTGGGAAGTCATAAGATCAACTCAGTGGTTGAGAGTTACCCGACTTTGAACAAAACTGCGATTCTGCGAAATCCCTTTAAAAAATAATAAAGAAAAATGCGTGACATTTTTATTATGTGTAACACATGATCAACACATGAGATTAAAAAATTACGCTTAAAAAAAAAAAAAAAAAAAAAAAAAAAATCTGGACCTGGGCCCATTTTTGTCCCCAGGGCACTTATCAAATTTTAGTGCCTCTGTATACAGCTGGCTCAACTTTTCTGCCCATAGCTTTAAGCTCAATTTTTTGGCCTATTTATGTATGTGTTGCCAGGGACTGGCCCGTGAGATAATCAGGGCCTGAATAGACGAACTCAGTTATAGTGACTAATTCTACATCAAGGCCTGAGATAAATTTTGGTGTGTGATGCCGGCGCAGCAGATTGTTACTAACAGTTTTTGCTACCGGGCTTTGGGGCTAAATGAGTTAATTTTTCGTTACCACTAGAATGCCAGCACTGCAAAAATTAATACAAATGTTAGTTTACATTAAATTGGCATTGCTACACCTCACACAGATCAGAGAATTTTGGAGCTGAAAGAGTTACTTTCGTTACTACCAAAATATCATTAATAATTAGTACAAAAGTTAGTGAACTACCTATTAGCACATACAATTCCCACAGTTTGGGGAACTTTACTTAGAATTAAAAAAACTTATTTCGTAACTACCAGAATATCTTCACTGTATTGTTGTGTTTTTTAAGGCAAGCCTGCACGAGGGATATCTGCCTATGACGGGGGGTGCCTTGGTAGGAGGACTTTCTAAGCGGTTCTAACGCGTATTCACGTTACATCTGGAGAAAACCTACCAAAGCTCCAGACCGTTAGATCGACGGCCGCGCGATTCGACCCGAACCCGAGACCTTCACACTTCGGCCATCTACCATTTTCAGTGGCATAATCACTGTGCCATGGTGAGGCTATCCTCACTGTAATAATTAGTACAAAAGTTAGTAAACTACCAATTAGCACATACAATTAATTCACACAGTTTGGAGAACTTCGCTAAGAATTAAAAAAGCTTATTTCATTAATACCAGAATACCTTCACTGTAATAATTAGTACAAAAGTTAGTGAACTACCTATTAGCACATACAATTCCCACAGTTTGGAGAACTTTACTTAGAATTAAAAAAGCTTATTTCGCAACTACCAGAACACCGACATCTCAAAAGCCACCCGGCAAGAACTGACATTATTTCTGCAATTTCATAAACTATGGATCTTCATCATTAAATACTTAAGTCGTATCGCAAATATCTTATTCATTGCTGAGGATTCCGCGTGGCAATATCTGCGCTATCTTTTCCCTCTTTTAACAAGAACAAAAGCGAACATTTCTGCCGGGTAGTCATCCATCAAAATATTAGCGACATTCACAAGAGATCTAATATTATACCGAAGAAAAAAAAAAGGAAAGAAAAAGCATATAAAAAGGGGTGTGCAGCTTTCTCTGCAGTCATTGTTTTCTTTCGGACAACATGTGGGTTGAGAATGGTCATTTATCAAGAATAAGACGCGGGAAAAAGACAACCAAAGTTGCTCTGGAGCAGAGATGAGAAATCGGGAGAAAAGGTTTTTTTCTTGTCACCTTTTGGTCATAAGAAAAATTCCGCCACTCTTAAACGGCAAGGCTTTATTAAATAGCTCATAGAAATTGCTCATTTAATTTCTCAAATAATAGAATTAGAGGGAATTATTTCCCTAGAATGAACTGAGTACATTAACCGTATGTTTTGAAAAATCATGTGATTTCGCTACATAAATTCGCTACATTTTTCTTTCTTTAAGAACTTTAAAGTATACGTTACTTTATTAGGCACAAGTCTAACATAACTAGCACATTGTGCTGTTAATTTGCTATTAATAACTGGAAGTTTCTTCTTTTAAAAAAGTAAAGAAAAAAACTAAATATTATTTTGAGAATTGTCGTTGATACAACTCCAATACCTAGCACAAGGTAAATATTATCACTCTTAAACGAAAGGGCTTTATTAAATAGCTAATAGAAATTGCTGATAAGACTTTTCAAATAGAAGAATAACAGGGAATTATTTCACTAGAATCAACGGAGTACATTAAAGAATGTGTTGCATTACTACAAATAGGTCTAATAGAAACAACACATTGTGCTGTTAATTTGCTGTTAACAACTATAGGAGTAGTTCTTTTTAAAATGTAATAGAGCAACTAAATCTTGTTTTCACAATTTTCGTTGATACACCTCCAATCCCTAGCAAAGGTTCGATATTATCTAGAAGCAGTGGCGTACGCTGACTTCTTATAAGACGCGTGGGGGGGGCGTTATGGACAAAATTTTTATGTTAAAATGCGTGACTTTTATGGTAAGAATTAAAAATTTAAGGATTTTATGTTAAAAATTCCATAAAGTGTGCGTGTGTGTGGGAGGGGGTGGAGGGGAGGGAGGGGTGTTGAATGCGTACGCTACTGTCTAGAAGTCCAGGAACCTATTTCTTTATTGAAATTAAAAAAGGTTTAAGATAATCCATTTGAACAATGAACAGTTTAGTAAATTGCCTGGGAAAAGCTTACTTGTCTCACAATCCATTGGCTTATTAAGAGTATGGCAAGCCCATGGGCACCATTTGAAAGAGGCACACAAGAAATCTATTACTGACGTAAATTAAGAAAAAATTGTATGTATACTTTTTAATTTAATGTTCAGCGAAATTTTCTTTTAACCCCGCTTATAATACATTGAAGTAAAAAAAAATCTCATAATGAGTGTGTGCATAACGTACGATAGAAACCAACGTAAACTGTCCCACCGACTTTCTAAAAAATCGGCTATTACTATGTAAACAAAGTTAACTTGTCCCAACGAAAACCCAAAAATAACTAACTTGTTAACATAAGGAAAATTAACAAGTTGGTCAAGGTATGTGTGGTATTATTATGCAAGGAGTTATTAAACATAAGCTAAAAATAATCTAAGTGTCATTAGCTCCTCATACATCCAAAACAGGAACAATCAAGAGGCAGCAGAGGTGCCAAGTCTCCCGCTTTTTCCGGGATATTTTCCACCACAATTTTTAGACAGTTTTATTTTGCATTTGGACTTATTTTAAGCCTAAGTTTCTCTCTATTCTAAAAAAAAGTAAAGGCCGCTGTCGCCGCTGGCGCTGTCAATAGCTTGTGGACCTATCTCCTCCTAAACCGTGGGGATTTGAGTTTCGACTAAGGTGCCCACAGATTCGAAAAATTCCGAGGAACCTGCTAAGCTGACTTAAATTTCGGAAATCGAATTATTTTAGAAGATATTAATAAAAAACTGAAAAAATAAACAGAATGGTTGCCAGATTTGGCATAAAATCATTCATTCCTTTGCAAAAAAGCGTTTCCAAGTATGTAGTATCACGTGAAATTGTCAAACATGAAGTAGAAATACACCCATTTTACGCCAAAATAAAAACTACATGAAATAAGTAACTCAAAATGTGTTACACAAAGTTGACAATTTTCAAATAGTAAGTTCGCTTAGACAACAGGAGTTTAGAATTAGCGATTATCCGTTTTTCCAAAACAGAATAACTAATATCTCGGAAATGAAAAATAATTAAAATGCAGATTATTTTAAAGCCGGTTCGGTCCAGCTGGATTATTTGCTACCAGTAGAAATATTTGGCGGCGTTAACTATGCCATTATAGCAGTTACTGTACACTTTGGATATTTGCTAGCGCGACGAGATGGTATAATTCGTGGTGCTAAGTACGCCAATCTGCAAACGATTATGTAAATGAAAATATGGATAACGGTTTTCCGGTAACCTTAAATGAACAGTAATTATAGGTTTCGAGCATGTGTAAATAGACAAATAATGAAAAGACGCCATGGGTGGCAAGCTATCCTATCTGTTCCGTAGCTATCATAAACTTTACATGTACGCAAGTCGCTAAATAATGAAAAATCGCCATGGGTGGCAAATTCGCAAGGTGTCCAATAGGTTTTACATTATTAAAAATACAGCTGAAACAGATGTTCTGATTTTATTATGCTTTAGCTCCTAATTAATATAACTTTTGAATGGCAACATTAAATATCATTGTGTTTCTGAGGAGTGCAAATAATTTTTCCAGCGATTATAAGCGGAGTCCGCACTCCAGGTGGAGTATAGCTCAGGACCCGTACAACTCGGATTCCCATAACAAAATATCTTCCGTGTTATAAGGGGGAGGGGATCTACTGTAGTGTGAAATTTAAATTTTTATGTTCCAATGAATTTGCAAGAACCAAGCAATGTGTAGCTCAGTAACATTCTATCTGATCCAATCTTCGCGTTTTGTCTGTTGAAATTATGTCTTTTTTAGGAATAAGCCTTATTAGGGGCCGAATGCCTCATACGAAAAGCGAGCGTAGCGAGTCTGGGGGCTTTGGCCCCTAGTGTAAGTAAAAATTAGTGGTAGGAAATCTCTCGAAAAAAGCGGGAGACTTGGCATCTCTGAGGCAGGTATAACGAAATACCAAGAATTTCTAACGAACCAGTTAACCATAAAAGGGCTAATTTATCATTATAGATATGTTACCGGGTATTCCAGAAATGACAGACGATTTAAAAAAAATAATTAAAGGAAAACGGAAAGCGATAGAAATGCACGGTTTGCTGTATTCTACCTATTTAATCAGAGAATTTATTATCACCAACTTTCAAAAGTATTTACGAAATTCATCAACACATGGCACTGCTTCCCACAAAAAACTATACAGCAATGTTTTCAACATAACCATCGTTTGCAGCAACAACTTAACGCATTCTGAGAATAAATTTGCAAACTCCCGTGCAAACATTTCAGTTGGAATGTTCTGGCAAGCAGCAGAGATGTATTTTTCAAGATCATTTACAGTTTGTGGATTGTGACGATACACCTGGTCTTTAAAGTACCCTCCCCATCCCCCCCCCACAAAAAAAAAATCGCATGGCGTCTAATATGGCGAATAGGGAGGCCAAACCATGGAACTTTGCGCATACTTTTCGTTGTCAATGGTAACTACTGCCGGACCGTTCCTGACATTGAATTTTCTTTGACGGGTGAATTTTCATTTGAAGACTACGCCTTGTGTAGACAAAACTGTGGTCCAGGTGATGAAACTCCAAAACGATAAAAATAAAAAATATACTCTATTACAGCGAATAAACCATTTTCGAAGCACACTCTAGGTTAGGGGTGGCGAACCAATGGCACGCCACTGATCAAAACGGTCTGCATTTTAATTAAAAATAACAAAATTCACTATGAAGAATCACGATCGAACGGTCACTAAGTCAAAAATTTTTGACGGCACGTCTATGGCCTCATTAAACATTTCTTTAGAAAAAATGGCACGCTGATCCATAATAGTTCACCACCCCTGCTCTAGCCTGTAGAAATAATAACGATCTGAAAAGACGGAATGCGTACAGAATAGCAGCGCCATCTATTGGAGCTTTGTAACTAAGTAATGGGTGAGAATAAATTCCCTGGCTCACTAAGCAGAATGCAGCAAACCGCACATAGCTATTGCCTTAAGTTTTTCTTTAATTGATTTTTCTAATCGTCGGTCATTTTTGGGAGACCCGGTATAATAATGGGTATGCGAGTGCGTGCATATCCAGGTATGGGGTGGGGATTCTAAAACTAGAGGTGGGGAGGGGCTATTTAAAATCTTCCGTTGGTGCAATTCGGTATACAAATCACTTCCTGCAGATAGACCACTGGCAAATTTCGAAAGCATTGCCAGCTACCGAGATAGTCCTAGTTACGCTGTACGTGATGGAGACTTTCCTTCGACGCAGATCGCGTAGTTTGGCATTTCTACTTTCCGAACGCGTACCATGTAATCATAAGTATTGCAATCATGAAAAAAAATCGATAATGAGATTTTCATATATTTACAGGTTTGAGGTATTCTTAATTATGCTATTTTTACGGTGATGCATGAATGTGTGTGTGCGCGCGTGTGATAGGGCACTATAGCTCCTAAACGGTGCATTCGATTGATCTCAAATTTAGTACATATATTATAATTATTACCACTCTCGTGGGACCAGTATGGATTTTGCTGTGAGCAGAACGTATAGTTTTGTATTTTTTTTACAGCACTACAAAAAAGAATTCTTGTACATTACGGCTTACGGACAGAAATTCTTCAAAGTGCGTTAGCGTCTAAGAAGTGCATCAATTGAGTACAAATTTAGTTATGTATATTATGAGTCACCATTCAATTAACTGTATAGATTTTCGTGTGCGTAGAACTGATAGTTGGATCACAGGCTTGCAAAAAAGAGTTTTCATACATCCCGACTTATGGACGCAAGTAGTACTTACAAGTGCGCTAGCGTCTAAATGGTGTATACTATTGAGCATAAATTGGGTATGTGTATTATCGGTCATGGTCACATGACATGCACAGATTTGTCGAGTGTAGAGTTGCAAGAAAGAATTCTGATATATAGCGACCTATGGAAGCTAATCATTTTAAAGTGCGGAAGTGTCTAAAGGACGCATTCGAATGAGCTCAAATTGGGTATATATATTATAGGTTACCGTCACATAATCAGATTTTGGTGTGTGTAGAACCTGTAATTTTTGTATAGCGCTGCAAATAAAGAATTCCTCTACATTATGGCCTGCAAACCCAACCAATTTAAAGTGCGCTAATGTCTATATGGTGCATTCAATTGAGCTTAAATTAGGTACGCATACTATAGATCACAGTCTTGCATGCTGTATAGAATTTGATGTGTGTATGACTTACAGTATTTTACAAGGCTAAAAAAAGTCTTCTTTTACATTGCGGTATGTAAATTCAAATTACATGAAATTCCGGTAGAACCCATTTTAAGAACCAAGCTAACATCGGTCAAGGAAGGATAGTCTTCTCCGTTGTGCCTGTTTAATAAAGAGAGTGAACGGGTTAAACGCTGATTCAGCAGGGGGATTAAACGTTCTCAGGGGCGTGTATGTGTGTGTTCTAATGTTTAACAGAGTTGGATAGTCACTGTATGTAAATTACCTTAGGCATAACTTACTAAGGACTAGAGGGGGCAATTGGCCCCTAAAGTTCAAGAAAATTCACACGTCACCAATTTGAAAATAGTATTTTCTAGAATATAAAACATTTTGTCCCCAATGCAAATTACACCTTAATATTGTTTTTCTAGGAGCCTTTTCTTAATTTTTGTCGGTTTTTCTGTTCCTACAACACATTTCAAGAAAAAAGAACACATTCAATGAACTGGTTCTTTAGAAATATGCAGAGAATTAACTGACACCTTTCTCTTTCGATTGAGTTCTTTTACCTTGTAACAGCTATCTTTGAAAGCTCACTTAGCTTTTTAGGACACTTGATTACTAAAAAGAATCTGTACGTTCTCACTGATTGACTGAAACTGCCACACATTAGCATACTAACCATATCAGGGTGCGTATTTGTCAGGCAGTAAAAGGCGGAAATATTTTTATCGTACTGGAGACATTTTGTTTCTTGTATGTCGTTCTGTATGATGAATGACCATCCTTGACGCACACACTGGCCAACAGGAGTCAAAGACTGCTCCATGTCGTTGGTAAGAGGTACATTTTGTTTTGTTCTCTGGCCAAACGACGCCATCGCCAGTGATGGATTGATGGCAAGGCAAAAACAAAAACACTTTTCTTTGTTCTGTGGTTCTTAGGCCTTTCTAAGTACGAGAGAAAAAGTGGAACAGATAATGCAGCGATTACTTTTGCTTAAGGAAGAAAAAGTCATGATTATTTGAGGAGAAATGTATAGTAATTGATTCATGGGGTTACTTAAGAGCCTGGAATAAATTGATTTGAGTTTGGTATAAGAATGCCAGGTTAATGTGCGAAGTACACTCTATAACAAAAGAATCGACGCACCAAGAAACAATCATCCGATTGCTTTGAAATTTCGTATGCATGAATGTTTTGAACAGATATGCAAATGATTCAAATTTGGTGTCCAATGAATGAATAGTTTGATCTCTAGCGCATCGGAACTGCGCATCCAGCAGACGTATATAAGGAGCAGTTCTTCAACGGTTGTTAAAACTTTCGGTTTGATTGCGATTCAGATGACCTTTCAACAACTTAAAAAATGCCTCGCTGCAGGATTCGTGCTTATTACGAGTAACTGTCAGAGTTTGACAGAGGTCGTATCATTGGATTGAAAGAGGCCGGTTGGACTAATCGGAAAATCGCTCGTCATTTGAGTCGAAGCGATGCGACGATTCGAAGATGCTGGCAAGGATGGGTGGAAAATGGCAGAGTGCAGCGTCAGGATGGTAGCGGTCGACCTAGGGCTACAACAGATCGCGAGGACAGAGTGATGGTCCGATCAGCTGTCACAGCGCCTTCTTCATCTCTATCAACCATCAGACGTTCAACCCAAACACCAGTGTCCATCATGACCATTCACAGACGGTTGAGAGAACGAAATCTACGCTCGCGCCGACCGTTACGCCACCTGCCACTCACGCCTGCACACTGCCGAGCCAGATTACAGTGGTGCAGGGGATTAGGTTGGAATGATGCCGACTGGGGACGTATAGTCTTTAGCGACGAATCCCGCTTCCAACTCTTGTCCTGGCGATCATCGAAGACGTGCTTGGAGACGCACAGGGCAGAGGGGGGATCCTGCTTTCACTATTGCACGCCACACCGGCCCCCAACAAGGCATTATGGTCTGGGGTGCCATTTCCTTTGTCAGCCGGACCCCTTTGGTCGTCATTAGAGGTACACTTACTGCACAGCGGTATGTGGACGACATCCTAAGACCTGTTTTGCTACCGTTCCTTTTGCAGTGCCCTGGGCTGGTTTTTCAGCAGGACAATGCCAGACCACATACGGCTCGTGTTGCTCTAAACTGTCTGCAAGCTTGTCAAACTCTTCCTTGGCCTGCCAGATCGCCAGATCTCTCTCCCATCGAGCATGTCTGGGATATGATGGGAAGGCGATTGCATCTGGCACGGACTGTTGATGACCTCGTTCGACAATTGGAGCGAATTTGGCAGGAAATACCGCAGGAGACCATCCGGGATCTTTATCGGTCTATGCCACGCCGTGTGGCTGCTTGTATCCAGGCTAGCGGCGGGTCAACACCTTATTAAACTCGTTACTGTAACTCTGAAATAAATTATTCAATTGTTCTGAAATTTTAATCATTTACTATTCTGTACATTGTCTTCCTATCCACCAATTTTCGTCTCAATCGGACACCTCCTTCTTGGTGCGTCGATTTATTTGTTATAGAGAGTACATTAAATGAACAGACTGCCTGGCTTCTATTTGAAGAACCGACAAAATTGTTCTTTTTGTTGAAATTTCGTTTAAAAGAGATACTTGACAGAAACTAAGGTAATAAAATAATGAATAAACAATCTTTTAGGTAATAAACAATCTTTTAAAAAAAGGGTAACTTTTCTCAAATCAATCTAATGTTGAAATGTCGCAATAGTCTTTCTGAAACTGAACTTACAAAACTGATCTTTGCAAACTCCAGTTCCTTCGCTTTGAGAAGAAACTCACATTCGATTTAAACAGTTTCCTGCATGTTACTTAGGTTCATGATTGCAACACACTTCATAAAATGTATACATTCTCAGAACGCACCTCTTAGTTCATTTACGAAACTGCACAAAAGAGCTTTTAATGGAACATTTCAGAGAACGTAAGAACTGTGATTACCTAGATCAGTATTATCCAAGTCCTCATAGTAATTAAAACGCGATTTTTACTGTACGCAAGTTTCACTCACTCAGGGATAACGTATAATTGTTCTTGATATCGCCTAATTGTACAGAGCACTTTGAACAACTATATATTTGTTTATTGAGTAATTAAAAATTATAATAACTTTAAGGATCGTTTGATCATTTTGCACTGCATTTTTCTCTTCAGGAAGTAGTTCACAATCAAACTGGCTTGAGGCGAGTGCTCAGCAATGTCAAAATATAGATTTAATAAGGAACCTTTTGTAAGAGATAACTGATATTAGAGAAGGCCTTATACTGATCTTGGATAATAGGAGAGAAAAGTACAAACATATTCAATCCCGTGTAAAATATAAGAATAATCTAAAGAAATGAATTTTAAAAAGTTTTCAAACAGGTCCAAACTTCTTTAGTACGTATCTACACAGTTTTTAATACTTTCCAACAAGGTTCAGAAATGTGTTTATGATTTCTCTTTGTCTGTCCGTCCGTGCTCTAAATGTCGTAAATATGAATCAATTCTTACGAAATTTGTATATGGTATTTCTATGTGCTGTACCATGTACCCTATTGAAAATGGTGTATATAGTATTTATAGTTATTTTATAGGAGTAATTAAAATATTACGATACATTACACTCTAGGTCAGTGTTTCCCAACCTTTTATGTGCCATGCCCCACCTAAGCCTTTCAAAAATTCTTATGCTACCCTATGTAACATATACATAATTTTTAATATTAAAAAATTGAATTGTTCACCTAAGAAACTTAAATGATTTGTTTAGGAAGAAATCACTAGGAAATTGTTAACGAAACATATAGTAAATAAATTTTCGAAGCATATAATGAAAAACTGAAATTCAAATTCGAAATAATTTTAATAAAGATTTTTCTATAATAATTTAATATTTTAATTTAGTGAGATCCTTGCGCTTGATACTTGCTGCACAGAGATTTTATGTTAAGTTCCAATTTGATTAGCTTCAATCTCAAGTCTGCCCATTGTGTTATATCCAGACGATTTCTTTTTTTTACCAGTAAATCATTTACCTCACTAAATCTGCATTCGACTAAATATGAAGATGGAAAAGGTGACAATAGTTTTCTTGCACATTTGGTTGAATTTGGGTATCTGATTTCTGTTTCCTCGCAAAGCCATGCCATCGCTCCTTTTACATTAAATAAATTTTTAACTGACTTACATTAAATAAAACTTAATTTCTTTCTTCCTTCCGTGGAGCGGGAGTCGTTCACACTAGTACAACGAATATGCTGAGTCATCTGGCAATCTGTTTTAAAACTTCTTTGAGCCGTTGAGGGGACGATACTCTGGGAGGTTAACTTGACGACGCCAAAAAACAGAGTTGATATTTTGGTCCCGTCAAACGAATTTATAATATATTTTGGCAGAAATTATTTAAGAATTTGCTTTTTTCTTTCAATTTTGACACCGAAATCTAGCATTGCATTTAAATGGCCCGGAGCAAAAGCGTTAAACTCGTGTCGAGTCCATTCTCGAATTGCCCCCCTTAACAATGAAATTGCCCCCCTGTGGGGCGTGGGCCCCACGTTGGGAAACATTGCTCTAGGTAGTCATTATTCAAACATATTTTAGCGAAATTCGGTTATTTCAAACTAAACAAAATTGGTTTGTTGTTGAGAATTACGAAATAAAGCTCTCCATTAAAAAATAGGGTATGTAGCATTTAAAACTATTTTACAAGAGCACCCAAAAGAATTCCAATATATTACGGTCTGCACATTAAGCGACATGAATCCATTTCAAGCACAATTCCATAAGTATATAAACCATTATACCTGCTTACTCTTCATTCAAAGGATGTAAATACCATTTAAAGATCTTCACTAAAAATCTAAAGTTTTCGAAAAATTACATTATTAGTGATACAGAGGAGACTGAGCGAAAGAGACACATCTTACATTTTCTGCTGTAAAAAGTGTAATTCATAAAATTCTTCTTCTTTCTTTCTTTTTTTCAGACAGTTAATTCAAGTAGTTTTCTGATAATGGATAAAAAATTTAAATGCTTGTTTAATTATTAAAAGATAAATAGCCTTAATTTATGAAATGAAATTTTGTCCCATTAAACCAGAATTCTTGAGTCTAATGGGCCATGACAATGGTCTAACGGGATATGTTAGTTAAACAGTTCTATATGCCGCCAACTTAACATTTATTGTTTAACTTCAAAATATTACTTTCAAAAGACACAATTCAATATTGTATTCTGCCATATTACCGAGGAAAATAACGCGATTTTTCAAGGTGTTTCTACTTTCTCGATTTCTTTCAAACTTAATGTGCACTCAGATGATGCGATTAAAAACAAAAATTAGAAGAAATCATGCTGCTTCGGAAATTTAATTTAAAATACAAATTTATAGATTCTTTAATTAAAAAATCAAGTTATATTTTAGAATTAAAATATTACCTCTTAATATTTTGAGTTAATTTAAAAATAATTATTAATGTTTACTGCACGCTCTAAAATGCAATTTATTTTTAAAAACTGTTCAATATAAAAGAAATGCGCATGAGCTATTTTTAAAATAAAATAATTAAAAATGTCATTAACAATAAATTTAGATATCTAAGCTGATTGATGATAAAAATAATAATTAAAATAAATTATAATATTAATAAAGTGATTAAAATTCCTCGATAAAATTTCAAGCAAGCATCAAATTTCAGTTCTTTTTTCGGTTATATGTACACAGATAATGAATATTCTCGTTATATAATTGAAATCAATATTTACTAAAGTCAGTAATCAAAATTTCAGTATAAATTAATAAGAAATGTAACGAATTTCATATCATTAAATAAATAGAAAGATAAAATTCTGGTAGTTTTTCACGGTAAAGATATATTCTAAAATAAAACTAATATTCAGTTTCAGCATTTCAGATATTGTCTGGCATTAATTAGATAAAATACAATTTTAATTGAAATTTTAGTATTCCAAATTTCAAAAAGATATATCACATATAACTAATTAGTTATTTTAATATGCAACATCCCGCGCTGACATTTTTTTCTTTAGGTAATTAGGATTAATATTCCCACCTTTAATAAATGCATTATGGTTTCGAAAAGCTGATATAAAATTATGGAAAGAACAAGCACATAATTCTTATATTTTAATAAAGTTGGGATTTATTTAAAATAGTAGTTTATTTGAATAGAGTATGGCGTTATGGGAAAGCTGAGTAATCAAAATTCGATACCACTCACCAATGCAACAAGATTTTATTAAAATTTAGTTTAAGGGAAGTGTAGGAAATGTACTATTAAACAACTAAAGTATTTAATAAGTTAGTTAGAAACTTTGTAAAATAACGCACATAAATATGATACTAATCAATATGGTCGTTTCGGGTGGTTTAAAAGGTCCACTCTTCTTCAGTAGTAAAAAAGTTCCGCCATCCACACAGGGAAGAAGGTTAGAACTATTCTAACTATCATACTGATAAGTATCTTTTTCATGCATGCTATTTACGAAATTTTTAACAAATTTTATTTTTTTATCACAAAATTTTTGTTGAGTGTTCTTGTTAAAATATTTCTAGCTTAATGTAAAAGTATCTGGTACAAAAATAGTTGTTGTACGGTTAATTTTATTTTGCTGAAGCAACTTTAATATATATACGTAGGTGGTTCAAAAAGTAGAGTGACAAGATCACTCACAGATGCACATTCCCCGAGGGATTGAAATTCCATGTTTAGGTACAACAGACGATCACAACAATCAAATGCCATTAGATGGCCACAAGGTACCATATGATTGGCTGCAACACTACCGATGGAACATATTGGAACATCCTCTCCACAGCTCAGATTTCACTCCCTGTGATTTCTATATTCAAAACCGGTGTCGCTGTTAAGGACTCCGTCATTTAGGGTCTCAGCGATCAGGGCCCCGATTTCTTCGACGTCATTTTCAATAGGTTAGCTCACAGCTGTATTCACCAAGTACTTGACACCCGTCTTAACACCTTCGGACGTTAAATAGACATCCCTCGTTTTGGTGGGTTAATACGGATGTCAAGTATTTGGTGAATATGGCCGATAAAGAGAGTAAATACTTTGATGCCCATGGAAATCGTGCTGAAAAATAATCTGTTCGAAATATTTACAAGGTCTCAGCACATGGGCGCCCAAAGGAATTTTTCTAAGGGGGGGGGGCAAACTTCAAAAAATTTTTCTAGGGGGGGGGGCAAATTTCAAATTTTTAACGAATTTAGTTCTGTTTTTGCGATTTGTTTACATCATGAGACACTAACCTAAAACTCTAGGGGGGGGCAAGTGCCCTACCTTGCCCCCTCCCCCCCCTATGGGCGCCCATGTCTCTGAATCTCTTGGATTTCGTCATTAAACGTTTTAGTTAAAGAACTGGTAACCTCGTTTTTCGAGCCACCCTTCTACATATAGAATTGTGTACCCAATAGCCTTTGGTTAAGCTTTTGTATCTGCAAGTACAGTCACTGCATTTAGGGCTCAGGTGCATGGAACTGGGCTCCCTTTAAAGCATATACAGCACACGCTCTCTCTAATCCGCAAAATTCCTATAATCAATTACACATTTCAGATGCAAAGAAATAATTTTACACTGCAATTTTATTCATACAGTGAAACAATGGCGAGTTTTCAGTTTGTTGAAAGTGAAGTGACCGAGAAGTTCTCTGTAATATTATCAGCTCATTTAAATAACTAAAATAACTATTTGTTGAAAATTCTCAGAATTACATGATATTGAATGCATGGCAAGGCATGGATTCCTTTCATATTCAGTATGATTTTGAATCTTTCTTAAAAAATAGCTTATGTAGGCAGAAATAAATTTGTCTCTTCAAGCACAAAACATTCCACAATAAGCTGTTAAATCAAAATGGCAAGGTCATTTCAGTTTGCAAGAATAATAACTAAAAAGCAGGGCATTTTAAAGTGAAAGTTAAATAATTAATTTCCTTTTTTTTTAATTTATTACTAATCAAATTAGTAATAAAATTCTGTTTTATTTGTGCCCTATACTTCTAACGATACTGTTCAGTAAAGCGTTCATTATTTGGATGACAACCCTTGATCCCAACCTGTGCAGATTAGAAGGAATGTACTGTAATTCTTTATGAGGACCAGGGGCATATACAGGGGTCATATCATTCCGAAAATTGGATTTCTGTTAATTGAATGTCAATACTCAAGCGTTTTTGAAAGGAATTCTACCTTTTCCACCACTTGGATATTTTTCGATTTTTTTCTCTTGCTATGTGCCTGATGAGGAGCTTAGGAATTAAGCATCACATTTTAATTTTGCAAGAAGTTATTTTTTGAAGATATATTAATTATTTGTCGAATGAATATTGAATATTTATTTACTCTCGAAAGTTTTACTGGGTGAACGTCTTGAAGATTACTAATGAATTTAAAAAAATATTCACTTCAGAAATTACTCGAACATTTTGGAAATAAGTTTTGAGTTATCGGCGATGTATATATCTGATACCAAACATTCTTTTTCACAAGATCTGAATATTAGGTTGGATATTCGTAGATAATTCCCGCATTTTTTTTTTGGGGGGGGGGAGATTTCTGTGAATGTAATTGCCATCATTTAAAGTAATTTTCTTTTTAAAGTTTACAGTTTAGTGTGAATACCATCAGTGGGAGAAAAAAAATCAGGTTTGAATGTAAACCATTCATCGAGCAGTTATTCAGTTTCTTCGCAATACTAGTGAAAGAGCTTTCAGCAAATGTATTTTCCATCGATCGAAAAAAAAAAAAAAATCGATAATCTGTTGGAATCAAATTTGGTGAATAGATTAGGTGGGGTAAAGCTTCGCATTCTGTTCTTTAAAGATGTTTTGATTTATTTGAATTCATCTCGCATTGCTTTGCAGCAAAATTATTTTACCAAGTCTTCTAGCCATTATGGTCATTTTTTAATCAAACCATTGCTCAAATAGATTAATTATTTTTGTTAGAAATCGGCAGTATCCATTTCACCCGATTTTGACAGTTTGCACATCTCTACCATGCTTCAAATAACTGACACATAATACTTTAAAAATAGGTCTTTAATGATTTAAAACAACATATATGAAACCGAGTACTTATTTTATAGAAAGTAGAAGTACATTTCTTATAACGAGGCGCAGGAATGTCAAATAAATACTACTGGAGTAAAAATTAGGCAACACTATACACAACACATTTTTCTTATGTGTACCACAATAAAAGAAGGTTCACGTTAGAAGCGAGAATATTTTTGGCAATTTAATGTAGATTTCTTGTAATTAAGTTTATGAATAATTTTATTGCAAAATATAAAAGTTGAAGCTAAGCAGAAGTTTAACAATCTTGAAAGCATTTTATATAAAAGAAGGGGAATCTCAAGTAGACTGTAGTTTAGTTATAAAAAATTATTTTTGACGTGGGAGAAATATCAATTTTTGGCTCTGAAATCAATTTACTAGATCAGCGTTTCCCAACCACTGGTCCACGGACCGGTGTCAGCCCACCAGATTAGTACCAGTCCACATAAACATCAAATTTATTAAAACTCACCAGAAGCAAATGTTCTAACTAAAAATTATATTTGTATAACTAGCTGAAGTACCCGTCCTTGACGGGTTAGTGAATGCAAATTCCCAAAAAGCAAGAACTTTCGTCAACATTGTAGGAGTACACAG
Organism: Cheiracanthium punctorium; assembly: GCA_038373885.1. Lineage (NCBI taxonomy): Eukaryota > Metazoa > Arthropoda > Arachnida > Araneae > Cheiracanthiidae > Cheiracanthium > Cheiracanthium punctorium. The sequence goes on along the minus strand of JAWZYV010014373.1, from coordinate 1,073,832 downwards.
AATGGATGGAGTATGTTGCCAAAGTAAAGAAAGCGAAGTTATAATTTTTATGTATTGTTAAAATATTACAGGTTAGAGAGTAACTAAGTAATATCATTTCATTCGCTTTAGTCGTAATTATGTGATGCGCGAACGAATATCTACGCATATTGAAATAACTTTCGCAAAATCTCAAAATCTAATCATTATCTTTGAAAAATTGGAAGACTAGAATTTAAGTTGAGTGACAACCTATCATGTCACCCAATGTCGTTTCATTCCCTGCAGTCTTTATTTCGTGATGCTGGAACAAAATTTCAGCATTTTAAAACAATTTTCGCAAAATCTCGAAATCTGATCGATTTATTTTAATCAGATGCTTATAGTTTAAGGTGAGTGACCACCTATCATTTCACCAAATATCATTTTTTCACCTTTGCAGTTATTACGTGATGTGCGAGCACAAATTTACGCAGTTTGAAACGATTTTCGCAAAATCTGAAAATCTAATGAAAATTTTTTTAAATTCGACGCCTATGTTTTAAGTTGAGTGACCACCTATCATGACACCCAATCTCATATCATTCGCTTCAGTTGTTTTTACGTGATGCTCGAACACAAATTTACGCAGTTTGACAGGATTTTCGCAAAATCTCAAAATCCAATCAAGATTTTTTTAAAAATTGGACGCCTATGTTTTAAGTTGATTGACCACCTATCATGACACCCAATTTCGTATCATTCGCTTCAGTCGTTTTTATGTGATGCTTGAACACAAATTTACGCAGTTTGAAACGATTTTCTCAAAATCTGAATATCTAATGAAAATTTTAAAAAATTCGACGCCTATGTTTTAAGTTGAGTGACCACCTATCATGACACCCAATTTCATATAATTCGCTTCAGTCGTTTTTACGTGATGCTCGAACATAAATTTACGCAGTTTGAAACGATTTTCGCAAAATCTGAAAATCTAATGAAGATTTTTTAAAAATTGGACGCCTATGTTTTAATTTGAGTGACCACCTATCATGACACCCAATTTCATATCATTCGCTTCAGTCGTTTTTACGTGATGCTCGAACACGAATTTACGCAGTTTGAAACGATTTTCGCAAAATCTCAAAATCCAATAAAGATTTTTTAAAAATTGGACGCCTATGTTTTAAGTTGAGTGACCACCTATCATGACACCCAATTTCGTATCATTCGCTTCAGTCGTTTTTATGTGATGCTCGAACACAAATTTACGCAGTTTGACAGGATTTTCGCAAAATCTCAAAATCCAATCAAGATTTTTTAAAAATTGGACGCCTATGTTTTAAGTTGAGTGACCACCCATCATGACACCCAATTTCGTATCATTCGCTTCAGTCGTTTTTATGTGATGCTTGAACACAAATTTACGCAGTTTGAAACGATTTTCGCAAAATCTCAAAATCCAATGAAGATTTTTTTAAAATTCGACGCCTATGTTTTAAGTTGAGTGACCACCTATCATGACACCCAATTTCATATCATTCGCTTCAGCCGTTTTTACGTGATGCTTAAACAGAAAAAGCGTCACGGACAGAATGACAGAACGACAGAACGACAGAATGACAGACAGACAAACTTTTTTTTGAGGGTCGCATCGGATTCCCGGGTGCTTGAAACGGATAGAAATCGCAAAATTTTTGAATTCCAAGAAATGTACAGACAAAAGTCTAATTTTATTTATATAGATTATTAACATCATTATTGTTAATGTAACATTATTTTGTTGTTAAAATGCCAAAGGATATTTCATAATTTTTGTGGAAAAAAAGTAAGCATTAAAGTATCAGTAGTTATTAAAACATTTAATTCCATTTTTTTAATAAAATGTTGATGAAAAGTTAATAAATCATAAAAAGTTAAATGAAGTAACTAGCATATGATTTTAACGGGCATTTTTTTATAATAACATTTCTTTTTTCGAACATAGAAGTCTCTTGCACGTTACAAGCAGATTCTTATTTTTAACCAAGTTCATCAGACTATTAAATCGCTACAGAACCATGACTTTGTCTAACTCATGATTCACCAAGTATAACTTTAGACAAGATTTTTAACCCTTTCGGAAAATACCTAGACATGTCCTTGTAGTTACCTTGTCTTATCTTATTCTCCTCCGTTAAGATTTGTACAAATCTAATCAATATTCTTATAAAAAGAAACAGAACGTTTTCTGTGTAAACTATTTCATCATTTTTCTCGTGTTCAGTAAAATGTTGAAACGACCATTTATTAAAGATTTTCGGCCACGCATGACTGCAAAATATGCTATTATTAACGGGAATTCCCCCTTAAAATTACAGGAAAATACCTGAAAGGTCCAATTTTTCCCACACATGTATGCATAAAAAAACAATGTTGATAACATTTCATTATCGTGTTTCTGACTCATTATGGGAGGAAATTTGAAAGTTTTACTAACAGTGTCAGAAGTCATATTAATTATAACTGTATCTTTACATTCGCATAAGTCTAAATGCTTATACTTTCTGGATTACATTAGAAAAATATGTATCGTTAAATTTCTGCCAGTTTCCTAGCTAAGACTAAGTATTTATGTTAATTTCATTAGAATTCATATTCGTAGCTCATTCGTAGCAGCTTGTTTTAAGTAGCAAGGGGCGTTGGCGAGGCTTGTAAGCTACAATTTTAAATTCCGTTAAATGTCCCTCATTGTTAACTCTCATTGTCCCTAATCGTGGTATGGCACAAAAATTACGTCAGAAGTGAAATACACTACCAAAAAGTTATGAATTTTATACATGTTTAAAAAAAATCTCTATGAACAGGGTTCGTACGGGTCTTTAATTTGCTAAAATTCCGAACTTTTGAAAAATTGTCCTAAAATGTCCTACTATTTGAAATACTCGATAGAACGCCTTTCCGTATTTATAAAAATCAGAACTTCTTTTAAAATATCAGACCATATTAGAACAAAATTCGGAATTTTATCAAATCTGCACGAACCCTGTATGAATCGTAATGTAATGTTGAACAGGAGAACATACTATTTAAATGCAATCATACTTCACGATGATGATTCAGTCACGACTGCATTTCATAGACCGGCAACAAAACGAATACTTAAGAATAAAAAAATGTCATTCGAATCACTAACCAAGTACCATATAAAGCTGGAAATGATTTCTAATGCTTAAAAAAATATTTTGCCTGTTGTGAGCATTGTTTCTAGGAATTTTTAAAGATTTCGAACATACATAAACTGGTTATCATTAATTTAGGAAATATCACATTATGAAGTTTACACAAAAAAAGCAGCATGTTGAATTTACTGAAACTGACCTATACAGTATACAACAGATAGTAATCTATGAAGTAACATGGAAAGAAATTACTGGGCACTTATGGTGTTATAGAAATTAGCATATGTATAAAATCAACAAATTGGATCTGTCAGTTTGGCATAAGAAAAGCACCTCAATATGGAATTTGATCCCCCCTTGCACCAATCCAGCACTTACAGGAACATGTAAAGCTGTCAATTACGTGGTCAGTCAATTCCGTTCGAAGTGGGAAACAGTGCTCTGACAATTCAGTTGTAAGCGTGGCAGGGGTAAGACGAGAAGGATTGAGAGCAGCTATACGTCTTACTAAAGCATTCCAGACATGCTCCATAGGATTTAGGTCCAGTGATAGAAATGGCCACTTCATAGGCCGCATTGTTTGCTGTTGAAGATATTCATCCACAGCGCTGGCTTAGTATTGTAGTCCTGATGCAGGAAACCACCTATAGTCTCAGCATAAGGGCGCACATGAGGATCAAGTATTCCATTTCTGTGCGTCTGAGCATTCGCGGTTCCAAGCGGAAAGACATAGACGTCTTCCTAAGTCACCCCAGACTTGCTCGATAGGATTTAGGTACGCTGATTGAGCTGGTCATTTTATGCGTTGTATTGTTTGAGAACAATATGAAGCAGCATAGGGCTTGCATCATGGTTGCTTAATCATCCAAGATGCAAGCTTTCTGCGGTCTAGCATTGTTGTCCTGAAGTATCACTTATTTCCCGGCATAAGGGCGCTCATAAGCATCAAATGTGTCATTTTATAGGTCTGAGCATTCACGGTTCCACGTGGTAAGACATAGAGGTCTGTGCCTCCACCCAAAGAGATCCCACTCCAAACACAGTTATTGCCTCCTGTGTATGCCTCTCTTTTACAGTTGTTTAATGGATGATAACGGGTTCCAGGTTCTCTCCAAATCAAACAACACGTACTATCGCTCTTTGGGGGTAAACCGGGCTCATCCGTAAAGAGAACAGCCCTCCATTCTTACCTTACAGTCTTAGCAAAAATTGTAGGCTTGATCTAAAACATGAAATTTTATTCTCCTAGCAAATTATTTATTCTGGTTTTCAAACTTACATATACTATATTTTAATATATAATATACTTTAATATATAACATATACTTACATATACTATACTTTAATTTGCGTATTGCAGCTTTACTCAGCAATTTTTATACGATAACATATTCCAATGATTGGTTTATTTTTGAGCGAGTTATCGCTATTTTTGGATTTTCCTTTAAGATTTGGAAACCAGTGTATGTTCATGAAGATAATTTTTGTTTAAAAAACTGTTCAAAAGTTTTACTCGTTTAATTTATCGAGTTTTGACCCAATCTTTCTGAAAAGAAATTCCAAAATATTTGAAAAATGCTAAATTGGAGTTTGAAATGAAATATTTAAATATATATATATGTAAATACATAAAATAAATCATTTTTGGTTGCGTTTCAACTAAATTCATCGATTTTCGACATGTAACAGTTTCACAAGCGAGCTTCATGCAGCAAAGAACATAAAATTTTATTTTATATGTACCATTAAAATAAAGAGGTTAACAGCATTAATAAGGTGAAGTATTTGAATATTCCTTCAAAGGGGCGAGAAGGGGCTCATCAAATAACACTTAGTTAAGAAGTTTAACTAAGTGTTATTTGATGAGCGCAAGATAACCAGCTAAAACAAAATTAAATTTAAAATTTTCCGATCATTTCACTTTCAGATTCTAGAATAAAAAAATAAATAGATAGATAGTTTATATATTTACGATCAGTTTATGATCAAACACAATAAAAAATTGAGGCCGATAAAGAAGAAGAGAACTTATGGTGTGTAAAAAGGATATTTATTTCGGTTTGAATTCTGAGATGCTCGAGAATATTCAGAATGTCTCGTCCACAACTTGTGCTATTCTCTCACAATAGTCCTCTATGGACTATTATGAGAGAGTTTTTTTTAAAGTTTCATTTGTCAGACAGATTTATATTAATATTCATAAATACAGCCTGTGAAAATACAATTTTTAAAAAGTAGGGGAAGTGGCCCAAAATGATCCCCTTAACGGGAAAACTTGCATAAAAAAATATGAATGTAAAATAACTTTTGGTCTTTGCCACAATATTTTAGACTATACTTTGCATCATAAACATATTTTAATAGTATTTAAAACCCAAATTGAATAACGAAAAAAAAAAGAATTTTGAAAAAGAGTCCAAAGGATCATTTTTCCCTCACCCAAGGGCAAAATGATCCTTCATTTGAAAAGAATTGCATATTGTCTCCATTGGCAAAATAAATGATGTAAAAGTAATTATGACTATGTATAGTGAAATAAAACAAGTTTTACAATCGTATAGTTTGCATAATTTATTTTATAAAAAAATTAAAATAAAAAAATAGCACAAACAATAAAATGATTTTTAAAAAATTGTAATAGAAAAATTATGGCCTACGATAAATGCAGAAATAAATTTAATAATGTAATTGGGGGTCACGCATTTTGGAGAGCGTCTGAAGGGCTGTTAGGATGGCTAGGACTCAGTACAGGAGTTTTTTCTGTTTGTGGATCATTTTACCTGGCAGTACGGCTAACCACTTTAAGTCATATTACTGGAACACGTCAAGGAACATAACAAACTAAAGAAGTGTAATTGACACCTAAAAACATACCCTATTCAATAAACCAAGTCATGTTTCTGTACATTAAAGACTGTATTTCTAAATAAATAGAAACGTTAGTGCTTACCTTATAAGAGATATGATAAAACCCAGTTTTTGAAGATTTCTACACAGACACGTGATACACCAATCAATATCGCCATTGCTTCTTTCTCACTTGACACAGCTAGTTTATGTGTTACTCGTTAGACAGTGCTTCCTGTATCTAAGAAAACATATGTGGATCGTTTTGCACACTAGAATCATTTGGGGCCACCTTCCCCTATATTTGATATAAATAGTTTCCTTTCATAACAATTCCAGAAACGTGTAACGTTCGCTTGTTTGTTACAGCTCTAATGTGTCTTTATTTAGATAAAAATCCTGTGAAACTGCAATTTTCAAAGCATAAAGTTTTTACATCAAATTATTTTTGTTCGTGGAACTGTTAGGAAAAAAAAATAATTAAAAAAAACCACTTTTTAAAGAAGCCCAACTTTAAATTTTAAAATTATCAGCAAAATAAAGTTGACAAGATTTTGTATTTAATATCTGGTTCTTAGTTAATCCGTATAAAGAAAGGCTCTTTTTTTATCGGAAAGTCAATAGACAAAAGATTTCCCTCACAACTTTCCGTTGCTTAAGATTGTTAAAAAGCTGAAAGCTTATTTTCAAAATGCTGTGAATTGGAAATCAATCCCGGTAATGTAATTATCTGCAGCATTAGTAAAACAGATTAAACGAAAACGTAAATTTTATGATGGTAGAGTCTCAGAATCAAAATACATTTCTTCGCTCACAAGAAAGTAAAAAAAAAAAAAAATATTTATATAATAAATGAAATCCACGAACAGAAATAAAAAATGAAGAAATATCCAGTTCCTTAAGATATTCGTGTTAGCATGTTAAACTTCCAAATAGTGAAATGACATGGGGCGGATAAATTTCAGACTTCTAATTCTCAACAGTAACTGTAATTAAATTCGTCTCTGTCTCGAATTTTTCTATTAAATTACTGTGGCTGAAGGAAGAAAGTTTATCGTAGCATTAAGTGATGTAGTTGAAATTTAATTAAATTTAAAATGTGCAAGGTATATTAGGAAGTACTTCTTTTTTTTAGAGGGGAGGGGGAACTGCCTTTAAATTGATTCATTCCTTCTGCTTTTAAATGTTATTTCTGATGCGAAACAGAATATGCCGATAAATAAAAGTTAAATATCGTAAATTAAAGATGTTTTGTTTTGCATCACATATTTTAATGTGGATCAATTATAGCTATATATATTTCTTTTAATCAGTGGAAAAAACTAAGAGAAGCGTTTTGACAAAAAAAGCATTATTCAATTGGAGAGTTAATTTTTAGAATGAAAAAAAGCTTTTAACATGGTTTTATTCTTACGTCGAATGAAGAAATAACTAAAACCATCATTTGCATGTTTAGTATAGATTAGAAACAAAAATCTTATGTGAGATTAATCTGTTGTAACTCACTGAAATCATTTGCCCTTCAATTAGAGTTTGACTCACAAACTGCTTTCGAATACAGTTATTTAGAATGCTATGACGTCAACAGTAGCTTGAAGTGTAGCTTTCTTTTCCACAGATAAATCAAACTTAACAAATATAAATGAAACAAATTTGAATACACTTGCAGCAGGTTCCGCTTCTTGAAGCTTTTAAAAAAATATTTTTTTAATCTCTTGAGCAAGGTGTTGAAAGCATAAAATTGAGTAAAACTGGAAAGTTAAACAAACACAGGACCCGATTATAATATTTTGTGCCCTTCTATATAGGCCCTAAATTTTTAGTGCTCGTAAGTATGTAGCTTTAAACTCAATTTTTCGGCTTACTTCAGCATGTGCGCCCAGGGGATATGCCCTAAGTGCTGGTATAATCAAGGCCTGATCAAACAGAATTCTTTACACGTCTGTACAATCTAACTAAAAGTATGCATGACAATGCTTTCATTTTGAAAGATTGTGAAAACTAGAGCTGAATGGAACTAAACGAGCTTGTTCAGCAGCAGTAAAGCTCTGGTAATTCATTGTCGTTCTAAATCAACAAGAATAAATTTTCCCATTGTACGAACCTATTATAAAACAGAAGATCATCGACACACACGAAGTCATTAAGAATGCTACAGGCTCAGATGTTGAAAGACTGTTCAACTTAATGAAGTCGAGAAGTAATGGTCCCCAAAAAACCGTGTAAGGATGTAAAGGTACAAGCGCTGATCCTGAACCTTATCTGCCTTTACTTACACGGACCATTTTCCATAAATGTTTCTTTGATAACAGAGATTAAATTTATAATTAAAGTGATAAAATTAAAAATCCTGTTTATTAAATTAGTTTTTGGAAAATTGTTTTTCTTTATGTGCACGAATTAGGGCATCCATCCTGTATGATATTACAGTCGAATCCACTTAATGGAATAGCCAATTTGCCACGAAAAATCATTATAATAAGCGGGATAGTCCACAATTTATCCGGTATCACACTGACTAATTATTACGGTTTAGTGCATTGGAAATTTATTGCAGTAAGCGGGATATTACTTTAACCAATATTCCACTAAACGGGTTCGAATGCATAGGTAATTTTTGTATATCCTCAATCGTGGACGCAAGGTCTGAAAGTTTAATTGTTAAAATAAAATAAGCATATGAAAGTCATTTTTGTTAAAAACAAGCATAATAAACTTTGGTGCTTAATTTTCTTTCCTCAATATTTAACGCACAACAAGTTTGTAGTGAACGAACAGCTGACAAAACGATATTTTCTCCCATCATCAAATTTTGTTTCCGACCAGGCCCATAATCATTTAGTAAAATATGAGGACTAAGAGCAAAAGATTGTCTTTGATACGGATCAGAGATTTCAGAGAACAATTTGGACACCAAGTTGTTCTGCTCTGGAAAGCGGAACTAAGTATCACCGAAGAGGATAGTTAGGAAGGAGCCACGAAGGAAATTTAGAACACTAATAGAGGTTCGAAAACCGCAAGGTTGAATTCTTCGCACGTAGCTGAAGCACATCGTATATGACAGATGTCCGAAGTGTTTTATTAATTTGCGGCTGCACTGGTTTTGAATAATAAGTGAATGTGGCCTTCGGGCTCCCGATCATTGGGAGTACCTTTGAAAATCTGGTATTCTAGCATCAGGGCTATCTAAATCAATGGCGTGGTACTACTGAAAGCATAATTTTTTTTTTTTTTTTTATGGGGGGGAGATGTGATACTTAAACGAGAATTCCCCATTACACGTGCAATACTATGTCAAGTGTGGGGCGAGACATGAAATGATGACGGCAGGTCAGAAAGTATATTTATGGCCACTTTGTACATTTTCCAACATGGTTAACTTTTAACTCTTTTCATAATTGATTAAAGCAGTGAGAAGGCAGTACTAAAGCATAAACAAACCTAGCATTTAAAGATCAACATTTATAAACTACTTATTTCCCCTTCTAATTAAAAATAAGAGGGCAAATCTGGACTTTAAAGAACGCCTTATTACTGTTTTATTTCCGTAGTCTTTCTTGCTTATAGTTTAAGAGGACTAATTTCCCATAGGAACCACAGAATAGTTTAGACTGAGGTAATTCTGTCCATTATAAGGGAGGGGAATTGTGTTATTCATTACAGTTTTTTCTAGAGAAAAAGAAATGGTGGAAACTGAAAATCTACATTTTAAATTAAAACATATTGTTGTAATAGACTTTGAGAGAAAAGATATTGTTGAAAACAAAAGTACATTTGATAATCGTAAGTATAAGAAAAATTATAAGCGAGATCAAGGATGGATGCGAGAGATAAAATAGGCTTGTCTCGCTTTGCATAAATCTCTGTCTCATCTCGTCTCTCATTCAATCCTGAATGATATGCAGTCTCTCAGGACAGTGACTTTTTTTACCTCAGTGTCACAAGTTTTATATTTATTTTAACTATGTAAAAGTAGTCAATTTAAGCATAGGGGAGACTGTGTTTAGTTGATACTGGGTCAAGTTGATACAGTACCTTTCTCCTTTTTTTTCTGAGAGTATGTGCACTAAAAGATGAAGAGGAGATGAAGAAAACTTTCATTTTAGGGTTCATTCGTAGAACGTGTGCAGAAGAATCTGTTGTTCGCCGTTTCTGAATTATTCGTATAAAAATGCTTTTTGTGGCCATAACTAAATTTTTAGGCTGTTCTTTGAGTTTTCCCACTTGCGATTTAAATCATTCTACAGTATCAGTCAATCGCTGTGTTCATTGAATAGGTGGTAAGATTTCTGCTATCAAAATTTGTTCATGTTCTTGGTTGTTTTGCCGTTGTTTTAGGTTTAGCGTAGTAACGTCGTTTGGGTCAAGTTGATACTTTCTGCTAGGGTCCGGTTGATAGTGTATCAATAAAACCCACAAGTTTTTAATCATGCGATTTCTTTTCCCTTTTTTTCCCAGTGATGCCAAGAAATTATAAGAGAAAAACTGGAGGAGAAGAAATTTCTCTTGAAGCTCGTATTCAAAAAAGTAAGCCAGTCAGATTCGGAGACTGACATTTGTTTGATGAATGGCAAGATGAATTTTGTTAACTGTAAATCAGATTCATCTTTTGGTTTAAACTGATCCATTAAAAGTAAATGTCATGCATACACTTTAATGTCATGTAAAAATAAAACCTTTCTGACTTTATTTAAAGCAACTATTTAAAAATGTTTTAATGGAATGATTATAACATAAAGTTAGTTATTTTTTTCATTTTTATACCACTAGTAAGCTGTTAGTGTACTAGCTATGTTATAAGAATAATGAAGTGGTTAAGTACCTTCTAAGTATTATTTAAAATTTTTTATATTAATGTTACATTTAATGCTATGATTTCTAATTATACTATTTCTGAACTAATTTTTAATTTACAACTTCATATCATTCTTTGTTCTTTCACCGTGGCATCGAACTCAAGTGCATACCAGTTTGACACCACTCATGTATCAACTTACCCCATGTTGGGTTCTGTTGATACAGTCAGAAAACATTTTTTTAAAGATTTTTTTTTATTATTTATTTGAAAAATTGATATTTTTTATGAGGTTAAAGCATCAATTGATTATGTAATAGATGGAGTATGAAAATTTTATTTTATTTTTATCACTTAAAACAAAAAATTAGAAAAATCAAAATGTAAAAATGTATCGACTGGACCCTGTCTCCCCTATAGCAAGAAATTACCCACGGCATAAATACTTTTCTTTGATAATTCTGTTTAATTTATTTTATTACAAATTCTTCTCTATCAAGTATTACTAGAGAAGCTGATATTGCTGTCGCTGTTCTTCTAAAGAATAAAAATTACTTCTTGTCCGATGCCCTGCAATTTTATTATGAGATGAGAAATTATAACAAATATTTGCAATACATTGGTTAATTATAACTTTTAATAAGTGACACAGTATGTAGATGTCCGTCCACTCGTAATATCAAACAAATAAATTATTATTCACTATAAATAATTTCGTAACATAAATATTTACTATATCTAAATTACACTTCTTTTTATAATTCCGATCACTATTAAAAACATCATGAAACATATGCTTTTACATTTTTATTATTAATTAATACCATTTAAAGTAGTTTAAAATAATTAAAGTACCCCGTGTGACAAAAAAACTCTTATTTTGCTAAAAATATAGAATGTGATTAGCATAATAAGAGAACGAGTGTGACTATTCTTATTTTTATAGGGCTTAAAAATTAAATAAAGTAGTAGTGCGAAATATTGCTGGCTGTCAACTGGCGAGCACGCAACTTTCAAATCAATATAACTAAAAAGGTAAAGCTTTGATTAACTCAAAATTTCCAACTAAATAACAACTGCGTGTACACAATAAAATATTTATGCAAACAGATACTAAATAATTTGATATTCGTAAGTTATACAGTGATGTTATATCTCGTGTCTAAATTAAATTATGCATAAAGGAATTTACGTGAATGAAAATAGATATGATTAGTTTCTAAAGTGAGTTTCAAAATTTAATTTGAGATTGCTTTTATGAGATAAAATCCAAAACGGAATGAATTATTACAAAGACTTCCACTGTAGTCAAAATCCTTTTTTTTTCAATAACAGGCGGGAACTTGCCGATTAGGCATTGTCCCTTACAACGGCCCGAAGGTGAGACCATTTTATTATGTGGGCACCCGGTGGGTGGTCAGCGTTACCCCTATGAAGGGACGGAAACAATGACAACCACTCCCAGTCGGGGTTCGAACCCCGGCCGCCGGGAGTTGAACCCGAAACCGGAGTACGGTGCTTTACCCACCATACTACTCGGTCGGCTGTAGTCAAAATCTCGGCTATGTCACACGAATTATACCTCCCTTTATCTTATACAATCTTAGCCTTCAGGAATTCGATACGGCAATCTGTAAATCTGAAATTAGAAAGGCACAGAATCTAAGATTTTAGCCGGATACTCAGCAGCCGTAAGAAAATTGTCTTTAAAGATGTTCAATTTATTGATTCATGAGCAATTTCTTGTTAAAAATAAAGTTTGCAGTATGACGAAACCAGGTCGGAATGCATGTTGTCCGATTTCGTTATTGGTCTGCTTGTATTTGTTGCTCCCTCCAGACTGATATGCTTATTCAATCAATCCATAAAAACATTTTCATCTGCAAGCACATAGCAACAGTCTACGGAAGTCTATTTTCATGTTGACTATATCATTTTTAAAGACGACCAAAAATAAATAAATAAATTATTTTTTGGACTCTAGCAGTGAAAAAAAATTACAAAAAAATCTACAAAAAAATTCACGCATAGTCCGTGACCACTTTTGTCTAAGGATATTTTTAAATAAAAGGCTGAAATTTTGTGCATCACTTGATTAGTCTATAGGGAGCATTTTACTAACTAAAAAATTTTCGTATGGGGACCATAATATATATATATATACCATTAATTTTCAGTGATATATATATATATATATATATATATATATATATATATCACTGAAATATATATACATAACATATCTACCGGTACGACAGTTTCAAGGCAGACCGTGTACAGACGCTTAGGGCACATTGGTCTATATGCTCGTAGGCCTGTCAGATGTGTTCCACTTACCGCAACTCACTGTCGCCTGCGATTAACCTGGAGTAGAGAGCATGCATTGTGGACACCGCAACAGTGGTCTTGTGTGATGTTTTCCGACGGGTCCAGGTTTAGTTTGGAGTCTGATTCTCGCCGGACATTCATCTGGAGAGCGCCAGGTACCCGTTACCACCAAGAGAACACCATTGAAAGACACCGTTACGGTGGTGCAGGATGGCTCGTTTGGGGAGGAATTATTCTTGGTTCCAGAACTGACCTGCATGTTCAGAGTGTAACGATGACAGGCCACATCTATCGGGATGTCATTCTGGAACAACATGTACGTTTGTTTCGGGGCGCCATGGGTGCTGAATTTGTATTTATGGATGACAACGCCCGTCCTCACCGTGCAAACATTGTAGACGAATGCCTTCAATCGGAAGATATCACCCGTATGCATTGGCCAGCATACTCACCGGACTTGAATCTAATAGAGCATGTGTGGGATATGCTTGGCCGACGAATTGCAGCCCGTCAACCCCCTCCCACCTGTCTACCGGAACTTCGGAGTGCATTGCTTGATGAGTGGTGTAATATTCCGCAAGATCAGATTGATCATTTGATACTCAGCATGCCTAGGCGTTGTCAGGCCTGTATTGCATCGTCCGGGAAACATACTCCGTATTAACCATCCTACTAACCATGTTATACTGTTTTTTGTAAATAGGTTCTTTTTTGAAATTTGGTCAAGGGAGTAAAACTTGCAATTTTTATTAATTATGTCAAACATATAGCATCATTTTTGCTCTTTACTTTTTGTTTAATAAATAGACTTTACAAATAAGTCAAATTTGTTTTGCTTCTTTCTCTTTCTTTGCCTGAACTTCATTATCCTTAATTTATGGACATGAGTGTGTATATATATATATATATATATATATCACTGAAAATTAACAAGAGACGTAACGTAGTTTAACGTAATCATTTTTTTTTTCTAATTTTGATATTTTTTTTAATTTATAAAGCCCACTTATATCTAATGGATAAAGAGTTAAAGACTGTTTACCTTCTTTTAGGGACACCCTGTATCAGTACCACTATCAGTAAACACACACATGAACATTCATCATTTTTAATTTGATAATAAACAAAATTCTTACCTCTTAAAAGGCAAATTCTTTAAACATTTAGAGCTATTCGCAATTGAAACAATCCTATAGCCTTGTGAAGAGAATCAAAACAATCTCTGAAAATGAGTCACGTTACCACAATAATGTATCACTCAAATATTTTTCAAAGAAATAGCCAAATAATAACTCACGAAACAACCATAAAGCGATTAATAGACGAAAATTAATATCTATTCCAGAAAACGGAACGATTTAAAATAAAAGTTTATCATTTATCCGCTTTTTTTGAAAAATTGCCGAAAATCGAACTTTATTAGCGCCGTTCATCATAGACAGCACGAAAAAACGCTATTAAGGCCCCGTAAAAGATGTTTCCAACAGATGTAGAGATTAATTCTCGAAAGCTCTGATAAAGTTGTAATGGAAGTTGCAGAACGAAATCAAAGTTGATTTTGAAAAAAGACATATATATTTCTTTCCCTCTCTTTATCTTGGATTCCTTTTTAAAGTTAGCATTCTGCAATGCTAACACATGTTTAGTTTTTCACTCTTATTTTTCTACGGTTGAATTTTGACAGATGGATGTATTGAAACTTGTAGTAATGCGCATTTTTGTTAAAATTTACTACCTTTGTGTAAATCTTGTGATGATTTTGAGTTTGATACATAATTTTTGCTTTACTGATTTTATCGCCAACAATAAATCATTAATCTGAATATTAATTATATCATTAATTTTTAATGGAAATATTTACTGGTCACATTTTGACTTGATCATCGTGATGTGCTCATCACAGAGAGGTTGTGGTGATAGACAAATGGCCGCTTGGAACAGACATTGTGACAGCACATGGACGTCGCATAGTAACCTCCATGGAGCGAGAAGCTGCACTTGCCTTGAGAAATACGATTAAGGGAGTTCCTAGCGTGAAACGCATATACCTCCAGTGTGGGTGAGGTAATGTTAAATCTGTACCTCGTGAGAAGAGAAACAACACAACAAATGTGACGTTGTGAATAATTATAAATTACATTGCGATTTCACTCTGCAACATCACATGTTTGACACGGCACGAAGGAACGTCACAGACGGAGTGCATTTATATCAGATTTGTGATGTGACGAATGTGACAAGAACTACTTTAATCCAGACTGAATCACATCCACCAATGTTTGTTTCCCATTATGTACCAATCCGCGCGTGCCGTTCAGTTTGTACTTGCTTATGTGTACTATAGCGATAACAAAACTGAAACTTCAGTGGAAATACCAAATTGTTCCAGTCATTTCAGAAAAGGTTTCAGAATGTTTCGATTTTCACTGCTTTGTAAAAGACTACAATAGATTAAAATAGCAGTTGAACTACTTGCCGCCTCTCATTTTAACGGTGTAATCCGCCAGTTGGGAAACAAACATTGCGGGAATAAGTCAGCTCGGTTCCTAATAGCCTTAAGCTTGACGAAATGCAACATTGCTGCAACGTCATTGCCAACATTATTGCTATATAGGAACAAACCGGAACAGTCATCAATAAAACAAATCATCCAAGTGATGGGAAAGTAAAACTTACTAATAAATCCCCATGTTCACCAAACTTGAAAAATTTAATACTTTATAAAATAGAAACAGTACATGGATAAATATACTATACTACTATACTGTGCCGGCTTCCATATAGGTATTCAGATGAATGAGTGATAATACTAAGTGTGAAATACCTAAAACGCATGAAAGACATAAACAAGCACTTGGGATTAAGGAAATATGGCATAAGGTAGATTGAAGAGACAGTTACTATATAAGACCGTCAAAACTAAGCTGATATGCATTTTTATGTATAATATTTGTGCCGAAGATACCCCCGTTCTAAATATGAGTCTGACTGTTCAGGAATTTATGATCAATGTTTGATACCTCGTATACCTAGAAAACCGCTACTAACCTCGAAGTCGAACTGTTTTATGAGTCCGTCTAGACAGACCAAAATTACACAGAATGACACAATGGAAGAAAAGCAGGCATATACTGCAGTCTAGAAACACTCCTAAAAAAAAAAGTAAAATTTACGATTGCCATTCATTCAGTTTGATCTTTTTTCTTCCTTATGGCTACATACAACAATGTTCTCTCTCTTATATCTAATGTAATTCACGTGTTAAGCAATGAGTCACTGTTTTATAGACATTGAAAGTTCAAGGAAACGAATCATGCAAATACAGAGAGTTTATGTATAATTCGTGTGCAGCTCAAATTTATTTCTGTTACAATTAGTGCAGATATATTGTTGGATGTTAGTATAATGAATATGATAAGCTCAGTTTAGGTTCTCCTCTTTCAGCAACAGTCATTTCAGGCACGAATATTTCTCTGAAACGGGATTTATAACTAACACACCAGGTACAAAGAAATTAGGCTAGATACTAGAAGAAAGAATGTTTCTTTAAATGTTATGCAGTAGGCCAGGGATCTAACAACCTGTAGACTTTTCAAACTCATCCAATATTTTGCAAACGCAAAGCAAAAATTCTTAAAATTTGATATAGTAAATACAGTTTTTTTTAAAGTTACACAACTTAAAAGAAATCATTCTTTGTAATCTAGCATAGCACTGGCTGTGAAAAAAACATTTTGAATTACAAGTTTGATGTCGTTTATTTAACAAGGAGTAAGCAATGTGCCTTGTTAACTGAATACAGATTAAGTTAGATAAATACGGCACAGAAAATTCATCTTATTTTATTCTGAAATATTTTGGGACGGAATGAAAAAAGGTCAATATATTAAGAGACCCCGATTTAAATACAACCAACGGATAGTGAAACGGTAATAAAGATGCAATTCCATTTCAGTGTTTATTTCTCTTTCAGTATCCCTCCTTCATCTTTTAATAGCAAATATTAAGTGTATCGGAAAGTAATATTATATTAAGTTTTTAATGACAAACAAGTTGTGCTTAAGCAATAGATTGAATATTCTTACATTATAAATCAAAGATTTCATAGATAACGTTCCATAGCACGTAAAGTATTAACAAGCGGGGGAAAAAAGATGCTTTTAAAGTACGATATAGCTGGCCGGGTGGTGTAGTTGGCTAAAGAACCATTCTATCACACCTTTGATCCGGACTTGATTCCCGGCTTGCTCTTGGATGTTAACTATTCCGCCCGTTTATAGGGGGTAACGTTTGCCGCCCACATATAATAGAATGACCAATATCTGCAGGCCGCACACAGGCGGATTTTCAAACATTGGTGGTCAAAACTCCAATATACGAAGTCAGCCATGTCAGTCAAGTTACTTATTTTTTCTATTCTTATTGGTTTCTTGAATCCAATAACAGCCTGCATAATATTTGAATAGAATGTTTTAACGGTCAACCACTAATGAAAAGTTTATCGTCTCCTAAATAACAAATGATTATTGTTTAAATTTGAAGTTATTAAAAAGAAAAGTTCTCGTGTTTCATAAGTGTTTGGTGTAACTTTTTATAATGGATTGTAAACCTGGAATTATATATTTGTGTAGTTAGTTCTTTTTCTTGCAAAAAAACAAAAGAAAAGTTTGTGTTAAATTTAATGTAATGATTGACTTTATTGAGCTGGAAAGTTATAAATTCATTAGAATCAGGCTACGTTATAAAGATAATATAAAGAATTCCTCATCGTAGATTAACGTTTGTGTTAATTGTAGTTGCTAATATTTGCTACTCTCCACATTTTTAGATAATTAATAACAAAATTAAAAAACTCATTGTTAAATCCATCTACATTGAATATTTTTATTTCTAATTAAAATTCTTTTTTTAGGTTTATCTTTTGAGAATTTCGTCAGATGTCGTGGACAATTAATTGAATACTACAGAGACTGTAATTCAAAAGATAATTATAAAAAAATTGAAAATCTTTTCGCCAAAGTAAAAAATTTTGGGCGTTCAGGATGATTTAATAGACAACTTTTTATATCCTTTTAGTGTATGCCAATCATTCTTTCTTTCGATTTCTTTAGCATTTTAAATGTTTAAATCCATCTATAGGTTTTGACCAAAAAATTTTAAAAATCCGTCGCGTCGCAGTGGCGAATACCTAATCGGCAAGTCCTCGCTCACCCACTATTAAACTAAAAGAAACATGATACAGATTTTTTTGTTCAAATAAAAATTGAGTCATACATTCATTTACACATATTTTAGGCATTTATAAAAAAAATCGCTCCGTCTAATTCGGTGGGAGAAAAAAAAAAAAAAAAAAAAGAAGTCGCTTACCCTTATGACTATTTTCTTTACGATCCGTTCCTCAATACAACTGCGTGAAGCACTAGTTTTCCATTAGATTCTGTGATTTGTGAAACAACACAGAAAATGTCCAATGAAATATAAAAAAAAATCATGGCTAATTTCTACTAGTACTGATTCTACGTGTGACATGCTTTTGTAAACTTCATATGACCTTTTCTTTGATTTAGTAGAAATATTTTCAGGTCTTTCGATGATTTCTACCTATTATCAAATATTTTGCTTGTTTTCCATAGCAAGTAATGCGCAAATAAATAAATCTAAATTCTGTCCAAAAGTAATGAGGAAAAAAACATGAACTAAATAATTGTTCATAAAAAGAAAAACACTTGATAATCTTCGAAATGCATGTCCTGGACAGCAATACAACGAGTCTAGAGTCGCTGCCAGTAGTATTAACAATGTTAGAACTCATTTTGTGAGATGTAGCAAATTCTTGTGATGGCGGCTCTTTGGTTATCTTGGAATGTATCAAACTGGCATCTTTTCATGTCCAAATTAAACTGTGAAACAAAAAGAAGTCACGGGAAGTTAGGTCCGGACTGAAGGTAGATGGGGGCCACGTTCACCGAGTTCAACACAAAGCTTTCTTGCATGTTCAATAGATCATTGAATCTTTAAGAGTAACGAGCTTGACTCACAGCGTCTCACTATTAGGACACTCGGCAAGAGCAGTGAGTTGTGAGCAGCTGAGCGACCACTGGCACATGCCATTGACATTCCGATTTTTCTTGGCAACGTGCGAGAAATGCGCATAAAGAAAAATGTTCATACCTTTTAAAATAGAGCTTTCAGTTATAGAAATCGTTCTAAAATAACAAAACAATTATTTCAATTACCATTTTTCAAGGGTTCAAGTGAGAAACTGATTTTCATGTTGATTAACGAACAACTACTGTTCATACTATAGATGCGTTTTTTCTTAGTCTAAATGTTTCCTAAAATAAAGCTCTAAATCTCTGGAATCAAGTTTCACAATTTCAAGGAAAGTTTGTTTTCCTCAGAAAATTAGGTTTCTTTTAACTTTAGCAGTAATAGTAGATGTTAAAAGGCTGTATAATTTACGTATTAATACTGTTGAATAATTTACTTGATTATCATGACTATAAAAATATCATCTAATTCTGAATTTATTTCTGCAATGCATTAGATTTAATGACTAATTTATTAATGCAATTTCCTTCGTTCATACAAAACCGCAGAAACAAGTTGCAAAAGATAAGCATAAATTATTATTCGGCTAAAATATTTCGCGTGAAAATAACAATGTTATCATGATACCACACTTAACGTTATTACCTCTGTTTGATTTGAATATTACGAGCTGAATTTGAATTATGCATGGAGTAAATGGTCGTTCATATTTCATAGCCTTATGTTCAGAGAACTAGTAATGTCTTTATGCAACACTGCTTTATTTAGATTATATGACCTACTTGTTACATTTTTGCATTATATTTACTGAAGAGCAGTGTTTCCATAGCCAAGCGTGAGTGTAGTTCATTGGTTAAAATGATTTTTTTTTCTTGGATTTAAGGTGATTGATTGACTGGTGCAATGTAGAATACTTTTAGCTTTTTAATGAGGTACATATTGGAAGAATTCCGTGTAAAAGACGATTACCATAAAATTATGAACGAATTTTGAGCATAATATGCAATATATAAGGCATGCATCTATAAGGAGCTGTCAAATAAAAACGAGACAGGCTTTTAAATAATCACGGATGATGGTGAGTCAGATAGGTGTGTACATAGAAGTGCACTCTATTGGGAATTAGGAAAAAAATAAGTTCGAACGTTCACCGCTGTGATATCTATCTATTAGACGTCCTCGAAATCAGGTCAGTCAGTAGTGTGTTCATCCAGCATCACTATGGAGATTAGGAATGAGGAAGAGCAAGGTGCAGTGGGTCTTGTAACTCCTCCACAAGTAAATGACAACTGTGATTTAAAACTTGAAGTGTGCAAAATTGAAGTGTGCCATCAAGGCATCAGGAGTGTTGAAGGTCAACATTCTGTTACACGAGAACGTCCACCTACATGTTGCCAAGGTTTTTTCGAGGACCCTGTAGAAGTTTCGTAGGGCAGTCCTTACGCATCCTCTATACAGCCCAGATCTCTCCCCATGTGATTTCCATATTTTAAAGCCTTAAAGAAAGACATTTCCGGCTGTTTATTTGCTTCGGACGACGAGCTATTCGCCTGGGTACAATTATGGTTCCGCGAATAACGATAAACATTTTCCCATGAAGGCTTTGAACGATTTGTCTCACTGTGGGATAAATACATTAACAGTTTTGGCGATTAAAAAAATAATAAGTAAACAGTTCAAGTACTTTTTTCTCCATCGTCAAGTTTTCATTTGACTTCACTAAAATATTAAATGTGCCAGAGTACAGGGGGTCATTGTTTCAGAATTGCGCTTCTTAAACCATTTAAGAGTCACTGATAACACTTATAAATATTTTTCAAACAATGAAATATGTTTACTGCAAAACTTCTAAAATACTCAAAAAATGTTAAATTATAAAATTTGTTTAAAAAGTAATAATTATGATTCGATAAATTTCTCAAACATATCGTGTATATGCATTACCGTGCAAGAAGTTTTTTTTTTTTTTTTTTCTTTTTTCAAAACGAAGGAATGAATTGAAACCCTTAAGTCTTCTTCTATTTGAGAAACTCAAGACTTCAAGTTCTTTTCCATTCGATACTCAAATGCAGGAGCAGTTTCTTAGCCCTTTAATGTATTTGGGGTAAATGCGGAAGGACGCTTGTAAGACAAACCCGATACTGAGTTGCAGGCGTCCTTTCGTCTGGTTAAAAAATAAAATCAAAATGAAAAAGTGCTTTTCCTTCAAAATCCTTAAAACTTTTATTACAATGACCTAGACTATGTTTAGAACCTCTCCAAATTTACTATCGTTCAAATAATTCCACCCCTGAGGCAATTGCCACTAACTGTCTCTCGGTGCATGGTCTTCTTAAATTTGAAATTAATTTTGCGTGCTTCATTCAAAATTGAATGGCTTTAAAATTTTTCCAATTTATTTGAATGCATATTTCACATTTTCGGGCAGATTCTCTCTTTCCGATCGTGTGCACGCGACGATGAATTCCTTGCAAAGGGCTTCTTACGAGCAATAATTATAAAATTCAGTTTTAGAACGATCATCATTAAAAGTTTTCCTGGATTTTCCAATATCACGCAAATCAAGTCACGCTAAACTTGTGAATTTCTTGTCCCGGGAAACATCATGAAGTACAGTGCGAAAATACTATTAAAAAGAGTCCTGAAACGAATCTGTTTTCAGATATTAAATATTGTTGTTTGAAACTTTAATGCGAACTTTTCGGAGCTTTGTATTTTTGAAAGAATGAAGACACAAGAATATGTAAATCTCCTGTGATGTCCGTCAGCTGCCAACTTAAGGAGTTATCGTAGTTGGGAGGATTCACTGTATGCATGCACTTCATATATATCTTAGTTAAATCATTTTTATTCACACTATCACTGACTGCATCATTCGTAACATGTCCTCTGTTTGTCTCTTGAGTTCTTAACTTATTGGTCCAAGATCTTTTACATTATTTTTTTTATTCTTAATTTTTTTCATTATTTAGCTAATTAAATTGAAACAGGGTAATAGAGAGAAAGAGGATTCAATGTCTCTTCCTCATTTTAAATAACTAATAAGAAATATTATTCCTATTTCAATTTGTTTAAAAATAATTAGAATATTTTTTTGAAACTTATCAAAACTCAAGTTTTATTTATAATAATATACCCTTTGAGGCGCAACCTTTTCCCAATGCTGAAAAAAGGGCAGCCGTTGCCATCGCTGCGTCAAAAAAGGGTCTCTAGATCTGTGGCACGCGATGAACGTTTCGATCGTCCGGCATCTTGCTGGTAGTTAAGTCGAGCGATGGCAACGGCTGCCCTTTTTTCAGCATTGGGCAACCTATCCAGCTGTTCTCGCATTCTTCCATTTTTCAGCAGATGTCAGTGCTGTTAAAAATAATCGTGACCCTTTTTTTACGGGAAATGACGTGCTAAAATGTAAAGGATTCTCGTGGAGCTCTGTCACACGCAACTATTTTTATAGAAATCAAATCTATTCTTCGTGACTGGCAACAGTCACAACGTCAGAGTTTGGTGTTCCCAGAGCGGGAACACTGCGCGTTAAAGGGTTAAAGAACTTGCTGCAAAAATGAAATAGCTCCAATTACTCAAACTTCCGGAAAACTTATTTATTTATCGAATGCCAGTCATTTGCCCACTAATCCATTAGGCCACGGGTTCTTCAGTATTTCTGCATGAGAGTTGAAAAGAAGATAGAGAAGGGCACTCGTCCAAATGTAAAGCAGTCATGCCCTGGCCAGTCACACAAAGGAATTATACAGGAGAGTCAACAATGTTAAAACGAAAAAGATGGGCACGAAGACAATCATGCCCGTTTAGAAGTCTAGGAGTCGCAACTTTTAGACTCAAATAACTGTATTAAAACTGTAAAAAGCGCTTGGTGATTTAGACACAAACTAACGAGACAGGCAGTTTCATCTCTGAGTAACACCGGAACACGATTTAAGTTACATCCATTCTGTACCAAACGAAAGGGATTTTTCCTTTTACTGCAAGGTCATACATCAAACTCCAAACCACCGTAGGATGGATCTACCTTCTTTTTTTTTTTTTTTTTTTTTTTTTTTTACAACAAACCATTCGATTCCTAACTGCCGAAACTTTCATCACTTGGGTCTAATATACCCTTTGCTAGAGTTTTCATGTGTGTTACATCTCCCATTACACTTGTATTACATTTTGAATTAAGTAAACACTGCTATCGTGTGATTAGGAATGAATGCGAGATGAGACAGAACAGAGATTGGCAGTTGCTATGCTAGAACGGGAGGTTCATTTTGTTTTCAATTTAAATGATCCATCCATCAGAACTTCTCTAATGCATGTATGAGAATTTCTAACGTGATATCTTAAGGTTTATATTTCGTCCCCCCCCCCCAATTTTAGATATTTTTCATAAATTATTCAACTTTTTTCTTCATATTAGTTGCTGGTTATCGTGTTCATATATAATTTGATAACATTTTAGTGTACATGTTTACAACAAGTTTATCCTTGAAACACTGACTGTACAAACCTTGAAACACTCCGATTCAATAAGAAAAATCTATCTTTTCTCCACAAAAGTTTTTTTTTTTTTCCCAACAAGCGGGAACTTGCTGATTAGGCTTTGTCCAACTGCCAGAAGGAATTGCGGCCATTTTATTATAGGGGCACCCAGTGGGCGGCCAGCGTTACCCCATATGAAGGGACGGACAAGTTAACATTCATGTCCAAGCCGGGATTCGAATCTGGACCCAAGGGGGCGACTCTGCCCAAAAGTTGACGGAGCTATTTAGTTTTAAAATTCATATAGTTTCTGAAAGATTGTATAAACGGAAAAGTCAGATAGAATACTTCAGATCTCAAATATAATGTTTGGTACACAACTGAGAATGAAATGTAGTTTCAAAAAGGTTTATAATGTTAATGGTAGATTGAGTAACGACCATTAATATAAATACTGCTCTGAAAATAATTTTAATTGAGCCTTGAAAAGAATTTTAAAGAAGGAAGGTATTTTCTTCAACCTTAAAATTCTATGAAGAACGTAAAAGAGCAAGAAGTAACAGTTACAATTATTCTTCGAAATTCGAAGGTATTGCATCGTACATAAAATTATTCTAAAACGGTCTGTTCAAATAGATTCATCCCCATAACAATAGAAACCAGTACTATACGTAATGTAAAGCATTTGTTATACTCATTAAAAAAAAAAACTCTCTATGGTAAATTCAAACAAATTTTCTTTGTGGCTCTAATTAATGTTTTGGATGCAAAATCAAATCAGTTCTTGTTTATTTGCGGTCGATGAAATGCATTAGCGGAGTTAACGTCTTACAAAACAAATCTAAGTCAATGGCAAAACTTCAGCATTTCCATGAAAAGGAGAGTTAACGGCAATAAGCAATCCTGGGGCTTTTAGATAAATTAATCGAGAAGTGGAATAAAGATTAAGTGATGGGATACAGAGAAAGAAACCAACTTATTTAGATGTTTCCAAGAGGGTAAAATATGTTAACTGTGATTAATTAAGGATCTGCAAATGCTTAATTTAAGGAAAGATTTTATACGTCTCGTTGGTTTTGCTAAAGTCTTTTGCAATTCTATTTTTCCCCAAAGAAATTTATGCTCAGAGATTTAATCCTTTAATTGTTTTCATGAGTTTTAGTTTTTCTATTTTTGTCCGTATGTGTATGCGCGTGCAGATATATGCGTCTAAAGACACAGCGAAGTCTTGTCTTCTTAGTTAATCCAAGACTTGAATTTTTTGCAAACGTAATTTTATAAGCTTCGATGCCTTTTCTTTGGGGGTGGGGGTGTATAAACTTTTTTGCAGTTTTATTTTTCTCAATAAGTTTATATTCAGTAAAGTTTTAAAACTTTTTATACAAATGCATTCTAATTTTTTATTTACGCGAATGCGGTTGTGAAAGTTCCACAGACTTCGTTTAATTTACTTAATGTAAGTGTAAAATTTAAAAAGTACTGGAGAAATAATGTAAGTCCATTCTTTTCGTCGATTAGATATTATATTGTTCATCCTCTTGAAAAAAGACAAAATCACGTTGAAAACAAAGATCAAAGCAATATGTTCGTTTCAGAAAACGCAGTATAAAAATTGTTGAGTTGAAAAAACAATATGCCTGATTTTAGTCTTAAATTTTACTGAACATGAAATTTAAACATTGATCGTATTAACAATCCCCTAAACGAAATTTGATAGCTGAAATATCGCAGTCTTTCAATTATGAGTTGTTTAACATTCTTTGCTTTGTTAACAGCTTTGCGCCAGTCTATTCATGAAATAAAATGACAAATTCTTTATGTAAACGTATTTTTTAGAACTAGCAATAATCATTAGTTTGAATAAGAACAAAAGCTCATGGCTTTGAATAATATTGCAACGCGGAAAAAGAATGTTTTGTTGAATTGAACAAATTTTGTTGATACAATAAAAAAATTGGTTTAAGCTATTTCAAACAAATAATTTTGTTGATTTAACAAAAATATTTCTTTGAAATAGCGTTAACCAAAATTTTGCTGAATCAACAAAACATTTTCAGTGAATGTATCTAATCTTGCTTGGACACTGTGAGGTTACGAGATGATATTTTTTAAGGCTGGTTAATATATCAGACTTAGACAATTGTGCATAGAAGCATCTAACACCGAAAGAGAAAAGTTATTTTCTCTAATCATTGCTTTTAGCAATTTTACTTATTTTCAGCATTGTTATTACTGACTTTGAAATTTGAAGTTTCTCCAAACGAAAAATTACATCATCTTTATGCATTTACCCTCAAAACTATCGTTTTAGTGAGGTTCATTAGGATTATTTTTAAATGACTAAATAAATTATATTCTTTTAGAATAAGAATGTATCTATTTTCGAAAAATTTAGTTCATTTTAAATTAACACTAATTTTTTTTATTCTTGCAATATGAGTGCTATTTTGATTAGATTTCGAGTCAATTTGAGCTTGTTTAGTTCTTGTTTTTGGCACATTTTTCAAATTTTACCAAAACGTGCTCACACTAAAAAATTTGTAAATGTAGATACTAAGCTATGCGTAAAATTATATTAAAAATATCTTAATCGTATTTATTAGACTCGTATTTAGACTCTTACTCGCATTTTTGTGCATTCTGAAATAATGCAGTATTAAAGAAAAAAATCATTTTCAATTTAACTTTTAATTGACAAAAACGTGGACAGTTTGCATGAACAGTCTTTTACCGATGTTCCAAAAAGTTAAAACACTTTATAAAAATCTGTAACTCACAGCTTAGTTGTACTGAACTGCTTTAAAACTACTAAATTCATCCTCAGGGATCTTCCAAGGAGTGGAGGTTTTCTGTTCCTCGCAGTTTATAGAAACATCGGAAAAGCGTCATTTCCAGATCCACATCTCTTTTCCACTTATCGAGTGAGAAGTTACAGATTTAACATGCACATTCGTCGCATGTACACGTTAGTCTTTGTTTCAACCTCATTCCAGGGGTGTATTTAAGAGGGGCTGGATGCGAGGGGGGCCCAGGCCATCCCCGAAAATGTAAAGTAGTTATTTAAAAACAGCTATTTCAAAAATTATAACAATTGTGGTAACAATAAGGTTTAAAATATACCGGATCACCCCCCCCCTCCCCCATGATTTCGAAACCTATATACACTACTGTCTCAGTCATTCCATCTAGAGTCCGATAACCTGCCAACCGGGCTATTAGAACACAGAGACACAATATATACTATGTTTGTGTGTTTGTATATTTGTTTATGTTGTAAAGAAATTCAACTTTTCGAACAGATCAGCTTTAGAAAATTTGATCGAATACCTTAAAATACAGAAAAAAATATTTGCAGTCTTAACAATCTGAAAATCCCTGATTTTTAGCGATTTATATTTCAAAGAACTTAAAACCTTTACATTTTAAAGCTACATTCCAAACACATGGAAAAGCTCAGCTTGCAAAATAACAGCAATAAGAAAAGCAAGCCACCAAAATTAGAAAAAAAAGAAAGGTAAAAACTTTTTAAAAACTTTTAACAAACATACTTTATAGCTTGAATAAATGCTACAAATCAAGTTGCATCAAACAATAACTATATTAACTCTGTTGCCATTCGTGAAATACGAAAAAACTACTTTTAGATAACGTTTAATTTTCCAGCTAAATGTCTGCAAACAACTTGTTCACTAAACCAATCAGCTATGAGTTCGGAAACCTTTTTGTTGTTGCTCAGAGTTGTTAATCTCTATTTGGCCATTGCAGATGCGACATTAATTTAGCTAAAAGCCTAAATGCTGATTTGGAATAAAAGATTCCCCTGAAACTCCGCCATATTATCTGAATGGAGTACAGGATGAATCTTTTGAACGGATGGACTGATCATTAATACATATATATTTATCTTACAATAAAAATAGAAGTTTTTCAGTTACTAATTTTATTAAATTTAGGGAACTGTTTCTTTTGTCACAACAAAATAAATACTATAACACTGTAAACTTTTTTCTTTTCTTTTCAAACGGATTCATCTGTATAAGATCATACAACTGTAGACTATGGAAAATTTTGGTTTTTCTGCATCTTATGAAATAAGTAGTAATAAGTAGTAGATTTTAAAAATAATTTAAATTACTGAAACTGAGCTTCAAATCATGGACATTGAACTTTAATGTGGGAAAAAATTGAAACTATAGGAAAATTATACGAAAAATAGCAGTGCAAGATATCGTTTAGTAGAAACTATTAAGCTTGGTTAGGGTTGAGTTAAAATGATTTCTAGAAATAATGGTTTGGATTTTGTATGCAAAGAGTTTTATTCCTCAAATTTTAAACAGAAATGTTAAAGTGTTTCTGTTACTTCTTTATTTTCAAGAGAGAATTTATAGGGCTGTTATTATCTACGACACTGGTGAGTTTCCATAACTCCCTCTATCAGAGAAACGTTTTGGGGTTCGACGAAAAATCTTTGAAAATAAGAGAAACTAGTGGAATTTCAGTTTTTTAAGAGCTATTTCTTTTTTTTTTCGTGTGTGTGTGTGTGTGTGTGACTGTCGTTCAAAATCTAAAATTAATTTACTTAATAGTGCAAGTGCAAATTTTTATACCAAAGAAACAGCTATGTATTTTCTACTTTATGTATGTTTTATGTCCATATGAAGTATGAATCGCTAATGACAAACTTGGAATAATAAATTTAGACTTTCAGCAGCTAATGTTACTTTTTTTTCAAGAGGCAGTCAATATTTCTTTAATACTATATTCTTATTTATTTTAGATGCTAGTTTTTCATGTATTTACTTTAAAAATTGAAGTTTTTCAGTGTCTTCATAAGTAATCATAAATCCTTCCATACAAAAAGTTTGCTTAAAAAAAGAACTTTCCTCATTGAGATATTAAGTGCTTGTTTTTTTCCATCTCTCTCCCTCTTTTTTTACTGTGCTAACAAACATTTTATCAAAATTAGCTATATGAAATGTTTTCGAATCTGAATTCCTCCCAAAAAGAAAGAAATAAGGGAAAAAATAAAGAATAGCCACAGGTTCCTGGAAGGCGCTATAGTGGAGATCCATGGTGATGCTTCAAGCCTTGATAGTGCCGGTTACTATAGATACAGCAAATACAACACACTGTTCCGTGGGATCACAATAAATACATCAGAAACATAAAAAATTATTTTGACGGGTATTTTTCAAATTAGTATGAAAATCAATGCAGAATTATTTTATCATAACACAGTACTGTATTTATATAAAATTCTTTAGATAGCGTGATCGGAATTCAAATTCAAAATTTCCACTTAGATTCATAGCATTTCACATGAAACATAACAAGCAATCTGACAATATACTTTTTATATGTTAACATTGGATGCAATATAGAATAAAAAGCACGAAGAATTCAACCTTTAGGCATAAAAATATCAAAATCTAATAAGAAATTTGTAAATTTTTAGTAAGAAGTTTCTTAGAAGAAAAAGCGCTTCATCTTATATTAACTTTCACTTTTAAATTCTATACTTATATCAACATGAATATAGTAATTACACACAGTTAAAGTGATTGTTTAAGAAAATTCTTTATAAAAACCCTGCGTTGATTATTTCATAATGAACAGTATCGTAAAAAGGAATATTTCTATTAGTTTTTAACATACTTTTTTAGCAATGTTTTTAAATCTTATTTATCGTAATACATTACCATACATTTAAATTTGTGGATTCATTTTAAAAATATTTTATGATTTTAATACTTAGTATGAGTGAGACGCTAAATGTGACGTATGTTCTGTTTCCTTTGCACTAGTTTCTATCTATCTCATACTGTTCCTATGGAAATTGTGTATTCGTAAGCAAAATGTTTTCTATTATGAACAAATAAAGATTTTGAATAAAATCTTGTGATGAAGTCATGAAATGGAATCACCTATACAACCAAGGTCTAAGTGTCCAAGGGAAAACTTCCCAGAATTTGGAAGACCTCGATTGTTGTTCCCATTATTAAACCCGGAAAAACAGCAGATTATTGCAAAAATTACAGGCCTATTGCACTTACCAGCATTCTATGTAAGGTAATGCAACGAATTCTACACACCAGGATTATGATGGAGCTTTTAAAAGAAATGAAAATTGACTTTTATCAGACGGCTTGCAAGCTAAAACACATAAAAAGACAACTCTGGTCTTTTTGGATATGAGCTCAGCTTTCAATACCATTTGGCGCAAAATACTCATACAAATTGCTCATGAAACAGGTGTCCAAGTCAATGCCTTAATTTGGATCTCTGATTTTCTCAAAAATAGGAAAATTAGAGTGCGCTTCAGTGGAGCCCACTCACGATAAAGTAGGACCTGGAGTGCGGTTCCCCAGTGGTCAGTTCTTAGTC
Source organism: Cheiracanthium punctorium (assembly GCA_038373885.1). Classification (NCBI taxonomy): domain Eukaryota; kingdom Metazoa; phylum Arthropoda; class Arachnida; order Araneae; family Cheiracanthiidae; genus Cheiracanthium; species Cheiracanthium punctorium. The sequence continues at coordinate 1,043,829 of JAWZYV010014373.1, read as the reverse complement.
CTCTGCTGTTCCTAATCAATGTAAGTATTATCTACCTGCACCTCCATGCAGGCACAAAAGGGGCATGTTATGCAGATGATATTGCCATTTGGCATGCTGATGTAAATCTGAAAGGATCTGAAAGCTCTCTAAATCACTCACTAAAGGTAATCTAGGACTGGTCAAACTCTTTAAAGCTGAAAATAAGTCCATAAAAACATCCTATAGCATATTTTCTACAGACAGAAAACATAGACGTTTTTTCCTACCAAACTTGGTTTTAAATAACCAACTCCTAACAAAGACAGAAAATCCAGCGTATATGGGAGTCACCTTAGACGCAGAATTGCCCTTTACAGAACATGCTAAGAAATGTGCTAACAGAGCATTTAAAAAATTAAAAATTTTAAAAAGTTTGTGTGGAACTTATTGGGGAAAAAGCTCCAAAACCTTGAAAACCACTTATAACACAATTCGTCCTATAATGGAATAGGCTTCACCTATTTGGTGTCATGCTTTAGTTTATATGCTCGAGTGGCTCAATAGAATACAAATCAGAGCCGCGAAGATCATAATTGGAGCTTTCTCCTTCACAAATAATACTAAGTCACAAAAGGAATGTGGTCTTCTCGAGAACCGAACAAAATGCAATGTCATTAAATTTACTAATAGGATTAGAAGGCATGAAAAAAATCACATTAGCAACAAATCGATCCTCTACTCTACAGTGCGACCAAACAGCAAATTGAACTTGAACATCAGCACATGACATTTTAGAAGAACCAATTTTGCCCTCTATTTTATCAATAAGCACCAGTATTATTACTGATCTTGTTGAGCCTTGCTCTAAGAAAGAACCAATCTCCGAAATCAAAGCTAAATAGGAACTAAAAAAATTGATTCTTATTCAGGAGGAAACTTTATTTATGCATTCACTGATGGATTCTTGGACGTACTCTAGAGAATTAAGGCCAAAGTAGACTCACGCCCGTTTCAGTTCGCTATAATAGGAACTCAATCTATTTTTCATTGAGAAAAGTGTCCCCATTGTGTGCTGGGCGTGCTTTTGTGGTTTCACGGGTTATCCTTTGCCGGCGAATCCCGACTTTTCATTAAAAGCCAACAAATTCTTCGCTCCTGCACTGTTTCCCACTTTTACAATGCTCTGACCATTAAAAAAAACCCCTGCAGAGTCCGGCAATCGCACGTGAGTCTGTTTCGGCCTTTAGGCGTTGGAGTCAACCTCACTATATCACAGTGTGGTACCAAACGGTTCAGGGTCGGTGAAGGTGAATTAGCCTGAAACTACGCATGTGACCTCTTCGCTATCCAGGAAGCACTAAATCAGTACACAAATCTCCCAGAAGCTAAAAGAACTGAAGGATTAATTAGTTTTAGCGGCTCTAAAGCTGCTCTTTAAGGCAATGATAAAGGGTAGCTCCGTGCTTGTACAGAAAATGTACAATTCTCAGTACCAAGTCCTAAACCTCAACAAGAAACGTTTCATGAAGTGGATCCCAGCGCATGCTGGTATTGACGAAAATGAGGCCGTTGATTCTTTGGCAAAGGAAGCGAGGAATCTAAATAAAGAATTACTCCTACAGGTCACCCTTAGTGATATTAACACAGTTGCAAAACATAAATTCAGTGAAAGAACCACAAAAAGTAAATTCCTAATCTGCGAATTAAACACAGACAGAACTATTGCAAAGATATTAACCACACTCAGAACGAAAAATCGTTGAGGAATGAAAATCCAGAGAGATGGCACCAGAACTTACCAGACCTGCAGCAACTGTCCTGACATGAACTGAACCCTATCCTATCATTCCCTCCAAATTAAAGTCAATAACCACCAATTCCCATGCTGACCTTCATGGGGATAGTGATAACTGCCTCAATATCGCCAGGGCTGTGTGGACCACCTTTGGTCCACTTTAGGTCCTATCGTGGACACGACAAGAACAACAACAGCAACAACAACCTGTACTGTACAATCTCGTAAAGACCAGATACGTTAAAAGTGGACCCCCCCCTCTCTCTCTCAGATTTCTATAAAACTAGATATTACACACAAGGTCATTGAACCCCTTGACCTTCATTAGACCCCTAACCTGTTTACCTATAAGAATTCCTAATTTAAATCAAAAAAGTTATGAAAAATTATGGGAATAAAAAGTTTAAAAGAAAGTTTTATGAAATTTTTGGATGCTTTAACAATTTTGAAAATTACGATTTGTAAAAAATACTGACGTGATGGGAAAAAATGAAAGTCTCACTTTCAGATTTAGCAACAAAAATGCATCAGAATTAATTTTCAAAAGTTAAAAACACAACCATCGTAGTCTAGTGATACATACATATCTATAGAATTTGTGGCAGTTAGCCATGGAACTATAAAAATATCTGTCACAAGAAACATAAAATCCTCATAAATAATAAAAATGCTGTTACTAGTAAGCTTCAAGTATTACTAATTAAAAAAACTAGTGTTGTCATGAAATAAGTTAAAACTTAATATAATTATGCTTTCCACGAAAGCTTTCAACTTAATGATCTGATCAGAAGTTAATTTAATTAAAGAAAATTAATTAAACTTTCTCATTTGAAAAAATTAAAAAAAAAAGTTCAATGTACAGAGAAAATAAATTCAATTTCATTCAAATGCATATCATTAATTACGACGTTGATTAAAGCAATTTCATATAAAAATTGACATTTAAAAATGCATTCATATTTTAAGTATTTGTATCGTTCATTTTAATTATATTAATAACTATTTTCATTGATTTTTAATAAAAAACATTGAACGTAAAAATTAGTACTGTAAAGCTCTTAAATTACCAAATTTATCTGTTAAATAATCAAATATAACTTGCAAACGAAATTTTTTTTTTTTAATAAATGTTTAAAATCTTCCCTATACCTAAGATAAGTATATTTCAAACGCAACTGATTGACACATTCAACATGGGTTTCTAAGATGAACTTTTGAAAATCTTCATTGACAAAACAAAAATGTCATTGAAAGACATCTTAGTAAACAAAGTAAATTTTAAAAGATAAAAATTCCTTTATCTATTGAGTGTAATGAAATGACTTTAAAACGATACCCATCAGTTGATTCTGGCTGAATTTTAAAAGTTACATTTAAAAAAACTTTTATATCCACATAAGAAAAATTTTATTAAAACGAAACAAATTCATTTTTTAATCAGGGATTTTTTAAGCGAAATTTTGGAAATAAACGTAGTAAAATGAATCGTTTAGCGTAGTCCGTATAGCTCTAAAGCGACTGCATTATATTTGAGGAATGCAGTGTATTTTATTTATGAATTTTTATATTCTATAAATATGAACTATTTATATTTTTTAGGGTGGATTTTAAATATTATTTTTTACCAGACAAATTTGTGGGAAATTAATCTGAAAAATATGATGGCATTGTTTATATGAAATTATCTGATCTGATCCCCATATGACATTCTTGCATTTCTATTGAATTATATATACTTTTGATGGACTTCATTTAAACAACTTTTTTTGTTTTTAAAAAATATATAAGGTATTTCAATTTTTACAGTTTATTATTGGCATTTGTAAAAGACTTAAAAATGGTGAATAATGAATATTATTTTATAAACTTAACTAATATTCATAAAAAAATAGACGAACGACTCAAAATGCAGTTTAACCCTTTGAGGGGCGCAATATTAATATTATTATATATTAAAAAACAAACATGCAGAAAGAAGTCTAATGGTCCTAGAGACAAAAGAAATGTGATTAAAAAAAAATTAGGGGCCCGCGTTACCGAGAGGGCGCCGTTTGCGCTGTGCAAACGGCGCCCGTCTAGAGTATTTCAGTTCGAACACTCACTTGCCTTGCTTTACTCTGGCTACAGGGGCGTAGCCAGAAATTTTTCATGCGGGGTGTTACGACTACTGCAACTCACATATATGCATACATGAGTGTGATAAAGGAGTGAAGGATATATATTTTGTATGGCAAAAAAATTCTCATGGTGGGGTTATGACCCCCCTAACCCCCCCCCCCTTTGCTACGCCCCTGCTCTGGCATATGTAAAGAAACCACTGATCTTCTAAGATTATAATAAAATTTCTTTCGCCAAATAATTTTAAAGAATTCGAAATTTGAATTAAATTTTTAAAATTAAAAAAACTAAGAAAATTTAAGAAATACAATTTTAATATCGCATGCTTATAGCATGATAACAATAACAATCAAACAATGTTCAGCAAACATACTATACTTAAATACACTTAAAATGTGAAAGAATACTTAATACTGAATACTTATATTCGTAAAATTTGAAAAGTATTAGTACAAAACACAGCTTCTGACTACTTGCAGAATATATGATGGAGGGAATATCTAATGTTGCAGACGGGCGGCGTTTGCGCTGCGCAAACGCACTATAAAAATGCAAAAATACAAAGGAATAAATTTATTTTAAAAGAACTAAAGACGTGCTAATAGTCAATGAGGACTATTTATAAAATCTAACCAGAAAAATTAAAATATTTTAGAGTTTTAATCCTTAAAATAATTGAAAATCGAACTACATATGATACAGCATTGAGCAAGATTCATAATTCTCCATGTTGAAGAGCAGATAAATTGCTTGTGCTGCCATCTATTGCCAGTTTAAATAAGTAAAAGTAATATAGAATGTTCAATGGGGAAAATTTTTAATTTTTTTATGGTTTAAAAAAATCGCAAAAATGCGTTTGCACAGTGCAAACGGCGCCCCTGAAAGGGTTAAACAAAGTCTGGCACAGACTTTAAAATACTGTTAGTCTTTGGTATGACCCTGTAAATAAACTACTACTTCGATTGTAATCCTAAATTGAGGTGCACAGCTAGATGCTACAACAGTCCTAAATACAAAATTTCAATATTCTAAGGTTAAACGTTCTTGCGTTTTGCGAGAATCGTACACACATTTGAAGACGAAATTAGCTGGATTCAGCGATAACCAAAATTGATATTTCAGACAAAATCTTAGTACTGAAATGTTTCGCGATTACAATACTTCATCTGCTTTGCATAAGGAAGTAGAAATTAAAATGTCTAGTAAAGCTTAACATTTTTTTCTTTTTTTAGAAAAATCTGTTTGGAGCTGTTTTAATTTAGTAATTTAGTTGAAGTGAAAATATTATTTTAATTATCCAAAATTTTACTGAAACAAATTATTTTCTTCAATTAACGATAACGAAAAGGCCCGTTTTTAAATATTCACAAGGTCCGAGAATCAGAAGAAGTGTTGAAATAAATAAATAAATAAATAATTTCATTTGTTAAATGCCAGAAAAGTAAAACAAATATTTAAATAGAATTTTATTAGATAAGCAGTACTGTGACATTTCTTAGAAAGTAAAAATTAAAGTCGTCAAAAGTTTAAGCAAAAAGCTTTGAGTGAGAAGAATTCGTATTTTTAAACCTCAGGGAAGCACTCTAGAGTGAAATATTTTCCAAGGATCGCATGCAACAAGTGTAAACTTAAAAATCAATATCTCTTTTCAACTGAGTCAGGAATTACTGTTTAACTGTGGAAGTCTGAGAAAGAGTGTAAGGTATGGAAAATTAAGAAAGATATGAAAGGTGCGTGTCTTCAAATATTTTACGATTATTTCACAAAATAAAATAAATGCTGGTAAATTCTTGGGATACACTATAAAATGTTTTATTAGAAAATATTCATGATATCAAAATGAATTACTCAAATTTTTTGAGTTATAGATGAAATAGTGTCAAAGTATTGGACAATCGCTTCATGATGTTCACCATAACAGTTAAAATTGAAAGGAAAAGGCTTTTAAAAGACCTTATGTATAATTTTTTTTCATTTATTTTCTAAATGTGGTTTAAAAACTCATAATTAATATGAAAAAGCTTTTATTATTTGAAACGTATGATGCTTATTGTTGAAATGTTATGTATTATGGCACTAAAATATAAAATAAAACGCATCCATTATCTATAACGATATTATTTAGCATAACATAACCTACATTTAGTACTTTGAAACTATCGATTTTCTGTTGAATATCATTGATAATTTGCACTTTAACGTTCTTTTGAATTCATATATTATGTGAAAATATTTGTTGGGTTTTTGAACTATGGAAATTTCTGCTCTGTTTTAATGCCTCCTTATGCAAAATTTAGTGCACAGAATAATCAAGAACATATTCCGGATTACAACAATGCATTAGTTTTTTACCTGTACTTTAATTAAAACTAAAACAGTTTCTTGCGTTTCTTTTTAGTATTTATTTATTTACCTCTTATTATTATTATTAACATTATTACGTTCGGTATCGTGCATTGACAAAATCGCTATTGAGTCATAAATAGATATTTGAGTATCAGAAAACAACTGCTGCAATATTTGAGAATAACCTAGAAAGAAAAAAAAGGTATCCAGACATTTGAAGAAATACCTAACACATGCTGGCATTAAACTTGTGTTAATATAATATCTTTCGTGATAGCTCATAAGCCTTTCCAGTGAAGAAACAAACATAAAAACATAGCATGCATTTCCAGTCAATTTCTTAGGTTTGAAAAAACAATAAAAGTTAAAAAATGAACTTTTAAAGACATTATATATATGAACAAAAGGAATAAATTTTATATTTAGTAGATATTGTTAAACATTTTAGGAAGAAATTTCAATAGAAATTTTAGGAAGAAATTGTTTGTTTAAAAAAATTAAATCCACTAACAATTTTTTTGTTTATATATATTTAGAATTTTTAAAGTAAATTGTACATGCAAAAATAAATTTATTAAAATACTCAAAATTTAGATTATTTAAAACTATAATGAACTGAAATAGTCTATGAAATGGGTTTTAAATTAAAAAGTGATGTAAATGCTTCACGTCTGGAAAACAATTTGAAACATATAAGAATTATCTAAAAATATGAAAGCATATGTCTCATTCTCTTATTATATTCACTTGTTAAGCTACATTTCAAACGATTACATAACCCCTTGTTTCACATATAAACAGTAACCAAAAAAAAAATGTAAAAGCACTTGTTAATTTTCCACGTGACAAACACAGAAAAAAAAAAATCACTTCGCACCGGTATTGAATATACAAGTGTGCAAAAATCACTCTTTTCTTATGGGAAATAAAATCCACTCACAATGCAGATAAAAACCCCTTGATATATTCTGCTGAATAAAACTGCAATGATTCACGTAACAAACCTGGGTACAAACTGTTACATACCTTACAACAGGTGTCAGCCTCCAAATCACATGCGGCTTCATTTGAAAACCTAATGCACGGGCTGGCCGCAGCTCTCGCGTGCGTTTCAACCGGTGCACGAGGAAAGAACAAAAAAAAATTCACTGACAGCGACAGTAAAAAAAATAATAAATAAATAAATAAGCCTACAAAAAACGAAATAACTGCAGCAGACGGTGAAAAAACTTCCTATTTTTTCGGGCACACAATGGTCGCCTCTTCTATTACTCTATTCGTGTGGCTGAGCGTGTAGGGTACATGAACGCTGCTTTTAGAGAAAAAAAATGTATATATATATATATATGTATATATATATATATATATATGGGCCCTGTCTAGGTCTGTTAATTTGGGAGAATCTCAAAGTCACGGAATTGTGTGTGTGTGTGGGGGGGGCGAGCAAAGAAATCCAATGAGGGAGGGGATGAACATGTCATTACTTAAAATCCATGACATGTTAATTTGATAATGTACATTATTTTGTAAAGGTGGAATGGAACCATATCCTCCCGTCTTATTTTGAGGTGATTAGAACGTGAAGGTTGAAAGAACAAATCTTCCAACCTCATGAAAATCGTAACATTCAATCCTGAATCCTGTTATACCTTAATGTTAGAGAGAGAGGAAATGTGATTCACAAGCATGATTTGTTTAGAGAACGAATAGAATGAATTTGGTTGTTTCTCAAATGAACAATCTTTAAGTATTTCCAGTCATGGTTCAGGCTGTTTGGCAATCAGTCATTTTCAACGAGTAACCTAACTGTGGGTGACAAGAGAGGCGCAGAATTCCCTTATAGACAAAATTCTTAAACTTTCTTTTGCCAAAGAGAAAAATTAATTACACAGATATCCAAATAATTTTTTTTTAAAACTGATCACTTGTGAGCTGGTTTAAGTTCTGATGATTGCAAATCATCGATTGAGACAGAAGACTTTTATTTATTTACGGGTGTCCACAACACTGCATATGAAATACAAATATCATAGTTTTTCACAAATAAATAGATATGTTTTATTTGTTTTTCAATTTGGAATTTACTAGAGAGAGTAAGCATTCAATATTTTGTAAAAAGTAAACATCATTATTGGTTGTGAACAAGAAATATAAATAAATAACTAAAATACTTAAATAAAAAAATAAATTACTCCACACAGGTTGGAGAACTTTAGCACGTGCTTTAAATGCCTTGTTATAAATAAGTACTACCAATGACAGTGGATCCGAGTGGAATGGGAATTTTATGCTTTAAATATTTCATCACCAAATTACTCGTCGCTGGTGAATGATAGTCCCCAAGCTTGTAGACCTTTGAAAAAATAGCGCCAAAATTTGGCGTCGGAAATAAATCTCCATAACATAAGTCAGCTAACCGATTTCGCCAATATTTCGCAAGAGTTCGAGAAAACTCTATGTTACGCAATAGGAACACCCAAAACTCCCCATCTGGCGTTCTAGTTAATGGATTTTCATGCAACAAACTGCAAATTTTAATTATTTGAAGCGAAGAATAAGAATATTAGATTACATTTTAACTCCCAAAAAGCAGGTCACCCCAAAAATTTGTATTGTTTTTCCCAAAGGCAGGCACTTACCGTTTGGCATTTGCCACTGCTAAGGCTCGAAGTCACAGCCATTTTATTATGGGGGCACCCAAAGGGGGGGCACATTATGTCCTATAAAGGAACGGACAAGTTAACACCGAAGACCAAGCTGGGAATCGGACCGGGAAACAAGATGCGATAGAATGGTTCTTGTAGTCACTGTATCACATAGGGGGCTAACTGTGTGTGTCTGTCTATCTATCTATCTATCTATCTATACTGATGTTCTAACTACAAAATTTTAAAAATTTGAATTTGATTTAAAAAAAATAAAACGCACACATACTCGCATGTATATGTATATATATATCAGGGGCGTAGTCAGAAATTTTTCATGGGGGGTTTATGACTATTGCAACTCATATGTATATGTGCGTGTGGTAAGGGATTGAAGAATATACATTTTGTATGGCAAAAAATTCCTTAAGGGGGGGGGTGACCCCCCTAACCCTCCTCCCCCTTTGGCTACGCCCCTGATATATATATATATATATATATATATAATTAAATGTACGAAGAATTCTTAAAACTACTCACATTTTAGTAGATACTCGCTTCCTTTTGCACGTAATCAGTCACCGAAATAACAGTTTTGTTGGAAGGTAGGGGTAGTAAAGACATATTTCAGCTGTTCTTTTGTATAAAAAAATGTAGGGTGTGTGCAAAAGAAAAGAGACTTTTACAGATTAATGATCACCCAGACGTCTCTTCTGTCGGGTTCGTGTGACTTTAGTCCTCCTCCGAGACTGCTAATCTCGCTAAATCACGTCTTTTGTCATTTTTTTCTGACCGACTGATTATATCCTCGGATACGGAATTTTGAAAGTTCAAAAGTATGTTTTTCTACATAAAGGGCGTTCACCTCAGAAAACCATTTTCAGGAAAACAAACATAATTAAGAGCGCGAAAGAGTCTGTTTTCTAATGATACATCATTCGTATGCATAAACCTACAAATTGCGTAGTGTGCTTTTGGAAAATATAAAGGGTAATGTGCAAGGAAAAGTAAGGCTGGGAAGAAAGAGAATTTGTGAAGGTTATTTCAGAGTTCGTACAAGTCTTAGACTAGATAAATATCAGAAATTATGAAAAACTGTTGTAAAATATCTTAATATGCGAATTGTTCAAAAGATCTGTTTATGCTTTAAAGAAAATTAGTACGAATGTTGAAACAGTTAGATATTTAAGAGAAATTTTACGGAAATTCAGAATATAAACAAATAGCAATACTGTACAAATCCTGCAATTTCGTCGTGTAGATTTTTATTTGTACTATCTGTAACTAGCAAGAGCTTTTTTTTTTTTTTTCTCAGGAATGAAAGGGCATCTGCCGATCAGGCATTCGCCACTACAATGGTAGATAATATTGGCTATTTTATGGAGGTATGTAGTAGGCAGCCAAATTTCCCCTACGAAAGAGTAACAGACAAGTTAACTTCCAACCCAAAGCCGGAAATCGAATTTGATAAAATAGTACTTTGTTAAGGGGACAAGGGACGTTAAATATTCAAAATTTTCAATTTTGAATTTTTACTTGTAATCATATGTAAAGTTGTTTAACATAAAATCATAGTTGTTTAACATAATAGTTTGCATCTATATTGAAACTAAAAATAAAAAAATAAATATTTTTTAGAAAAAATACGCCTTTTTTTTTAACTTAAAATATCCCATGCGCATTCCAAATTAATAAAAAGCTATAATTTTTTAAGTATGCATTTGCATTATATATATGAACATATCTGCGCATTCATTTTTATGTGTGACAAGGGTAAGCTTTATAGAAAAAATAAATTCATGTGAGATGTAGCTTTTTTTCAAATTTACACCCATTCCTATATCTCTATTAATTAACTTTTGTTTGAAAATTTAATGCGCAGTTATGTTCATATATGCATTGCAAGTACACTGTAAAAAAAATAACAGCTTTTTATTAATTTGGAATGCGCATGGGATATTTTGAAAAAAATATTGATTGCGCTTTTTTTCGCAAAGATATTAATATATTTTTTAAAATAATATTTAATATTTTATTTTTAGTATTAATGTAAATATAAGCCTTTGTGTTAAACATTTTTACGTATGATTGGAGACTAAAAATTAAGAAATTACAGTTTTCAGTTTTAACGTCCCTTGTCCCCTTAATGTCATTATTTACATAAATGCATTTAGGGATGAACTCAAAGATAGTTAAAATATATAAAGCTAGCTAAAAAATCAGATTAAAACTCTAATTAGATTGTGATTTTCATGTTCTCACCTCTTAGTAACAGATATACCACCGCAATTCTAAAGTATCAAGGATGTCTGTAGTATAGTTTTCGCTGTCCACGCTTTATCAGTAAACTAAGGCAAGTACAAGCGTTTTGTTTTAAATATTATTACAGTTATAACTGTAGGTATTTAGAAAAAAAAATACAGAAAAACAGTAACAATTTATCGGTAGGTGTAAAAATACAAGCTACTACATCTTACGATTTACCAATACGTTCAATAATTATTATCGTTATGGTTTGTCCACTCAAAAAATATATATTTTGGAAGAGTTATTTTTAAAGTGTGTTGTTTAAAATTTATTTATTTATTTCCTATATTAAATTTTTTTTAACAACTATGGACCCGCTATAATACACATTTTTTTTTTCTTTTTCAGATGTTACTTAGAAGAGATACTCAGGAAGTCATGTTAATTATATGATTTTCAAAAAAGTATTTAGCAGAAATCTGATGTACCTGAAGTTATGACACAGAGTACAATGAAATGAAGATTGAAACACAAAGAAAATGCATAAGAATAAAAATGAAGACCAAGGAAAATCGTCCCTTCTTATTAAAAAATAATGTTATATTATGTATATTGATGAATTTCTTCATGAACTACATTTGACTACGCATTATAACCTCCTTTGTAGTTTAACCTATTATATTATATTTATTTGATTGTATTTAATAAGATGTAGTAAAATATTTAAATGCATAATATATTTTTACATTTCATTTCAAAACTATTTTTTCTATTCTATTCAAAAATATTTCCCTATGAATGTAGCAGTCCCAAAATGCTTCAGTAAAACGATTTATCCGGATATAAACTAAGAATATAAATAGTTCAATGCCTTAAAACGAGCAAAAAGAATCAAACATCTGTAAAATAATTATTTTCTCAGAGTTGTATATAATAATGTCATTAAAATATATTTTTTACATGTATTTTTGTTCTTTCCATTAAGTTTTTTCTTTAGCCAATATCCTCAAAATGTCGAAAATTCACAAACACACAGAATTAAGACAACTTATGCGGAAAAATAACATGTTTGCACTAATACAGCCATTAAAAATATAAATACTCGAATATATATATATCTGTAGCTTATAGGGTAAAAGACTGTAATTCAAAGAAACAAAACCTATTTCACGGATTTGGTAAAAGAATTAAAATAAATTAATTTCGCTGGAGACTCATAAAAAAATTCCAGGATCGCTTCATAAGTTGCACTACACACTTTAAAAAACGAACGTATGGAATAAATTATAGATAATCCACAAAGAAGTTAAACTACCATCGGATATTGTAAATTTATTCTACAGCGGTCAATGAAAAGATGAAGTGAAATTCTACTGTTATTTCATTTCGTGATGAGCCGAGTCACCTCGTGATGAGCCGAGAAGAAAACTTAACTCTTACTCTGGCAGGTTTTTCTCTCAATACAAAATTTCAAAGTTTAACACTTTATATCTCAAAAAACAAATTAATTTTTTTAATGCAATGTGAAGAAACGGATTACAAAGAAACTGAAAGTTTTTATTTTTTAGTTTTGTAATTGATATAAAATTTATTGACCAGATTGTTTTTGTTGTAGAGCTCAATAAAACGGTTATTTTATTTATGTACTACTTGAATATATATATATATATATATATATATTATATGTAGTATTAATGAGGTGTTTGTGAACATTTTATGCAGAGAAATTTTTAAAGAAAGCATTCAAGTTCTTGTAAGGTTGACATACGAAAAAAAACACCCTAAGGGCTGCAATAAACAATAGTACGACAGCTGAAGGACAAAATATAGTTTTGTGCTGCGATATTAATTGAATATCACAAACTTTTAAGAACTTTTTAAAAGAATTATTTTATGCTCACGTTATTCTAGAAAAAAAAAACAATCATTCAAACATTTTTTAAATAAAATATGATTAGTTTATACAGCTTTAATTGGTAAGTCGCAGATCGGCAATATGGTAATACGAAGGGTTAAAGGATATTTCATGGCTAAAAACACAAAAAATAAATTGTATATTTATCAGTAGCGATAAGTTAATTTTTAAATTTTCAAAGTGCAATGCAATATTGGTAATATTCCATAAAAATTTCGAAGTTAAATAAAATGCATAAGTGAAATCATATGGAGAATTGAAAAAGCTCATTTTTATTTCACTGGATAAGAACTATTTTACGATGTTGGGAAGACTTGCAATGTTATCAACAGGGAATCATATGACATCTAAATACCCCAAATAGCCGACCGCCATTGCTCCAAGATCTTTAAGTAGACATTTACGCCGAGAAAAATCTTATCCCAGGAGTCATTAGCGCAGAGTAATCGTGCAGTGTAATCTCATTCATGATCCACTACCAAACGACTTTGCTTCATTAAACTGGTTACTCAAGAGAGCAGTAGAAAAAATAATAAGAGTTCTTTCACAGAGGTCTGGTGGCTGTTACTCGTTTTGCAGAAGTTTCCAGGAAGTGCAATTTCCAGCATTTGTACAAGTTGCTCCAAAAATAGCAAACAGAATTTTAACGTATTCTAAAGATAGTAATGTAGGGTTTAGTATACCAGTTAGTAATCACTTTACAAAGGTATTGAAGATTTAGTTAAATTCAATAAAAGATGGATTTAGTTCCCCAAAGTTGTATTTCTTAAAAGAAAATAAAAGATTTTCTTCATTAAAAGACTAGCTGTGTGATCGTTCTTCACACGGTAGGAAACGAAAATTTTCCTCACGCGTGTAATTCAAATTAATTCCAGTGATGAGGAATCTAAAAAAAAGCAAAATTATTTGACTTTTGACGTAAAGTTTGTAAAACGAAATACCCAATGGCAATCATGTAGTTATGTACCTCAGTATTAAATATTTAATTTGTTAATGTTCCACTACTACCGCCTGCAGGCCGTAAATTTAGTATGTCGGTAGCCTTTGCGCAGCCCTGTAAAAGGTATTAATTTTGCGTTTAGCATTTTTAAGGGCAATTGCGTAATTATAACCTCAGTATTAAATAAATAAATAAATATTTATTTACTAGCTGTTACCTGCGACTTCGTCTGCGTTGGCTTTTGAATTAGGTCCAGTGAGAAATGAAGCATGTGTGAATAACAAATACGTTTGCACTATAGACAAAAATGACTGTATTTAAATATTATTTACTAGCCGCCTAGTTGGTTCGCCATCTTAATAAATCTTGTTCGGAGAGAATCCCATTCCTCGCCAGCTTCCTTGGCACTGAAATCTCTCAGATTCTGAGTAGAATTTAAAATTAAGATGGTTACAAACTGGAGCGCACCTAAGGTAAGCGTCGCCCACTGCTAATATAAAAAAGACGCATTTTTTATATTCTACTTAGTTTTTGAGTTCAAAATGAAGCACCTTCGAAGCCGGCGCCCAGATACGATGCTTACTGTTTCGGGCCGCCCCTGGTTGCCAAAATAAGATGGTTAAATGATAAAAACCTACAAAAAGGAACAAATTATTTTCGTCCTATATTAATTCTGAAGAGCTTTTGGATATGTTGGCCTTTATCAAAAAACGGAAAGGAAAAAAAAAGTAAGAAAATCTGAAACACTTTCAGATTTTAAATACGCACTAAAGTACTATATATTAAAAGCATATTATAATCCATGGGTCTTCCCTATTTTCGTTCCTTATTTCATTAAGTTGGAAAGTATATCATTATTCATGAGTGTGATTAAACAAAATTAAAATTGATATTTCTAACATCCTCTTCTGGATGAAAATACATTAGAAATAGATGGAGAAAAGCTGCGCAGAAAAATGCACAATTCCAACGGAATGAAATTTTCAAAAAATTATTCTAAGGTGTATTCAGCAGACGATAAAATTAAGATAAATTGCACAAATCATCTCCTCAAAATCGCACATCAACCATTTTATTTTACGCCAAATTAAAAATTTGCACATTTAGTCTCGGAAAATTTCCAAATTCTATTTTTCTTTTGAGTATAAAACATTTCATTCCTGTTCTGAATTCACATGCTCAAGATATTTTAATTAAAAAACAACCTTACAAATAATCTAAACAAAAAATCGTTATTCTTTTATTTTTACTTCAAGAGTCCGAATCATTTAATAAACATGCCAAATATGGCAACCTAGATATGGTTAAATTCTCACTCATTCCACTGCGGGGTTACAATTGCGAAATAGCGAAGCGAAAAAAATGAGCCTTTTGTGACACGTTTTTTATCGATATCTCCTAAAATAATTCGAATTTCGAAAAAAGAAAAACGCTGCGAGGTATGTCGGAACCCGTCCTGAAGAATTTCCATACAAAATTTGGTAGGTCTACGATCACCCGTTTCGGAGCTACGCTAGGCACAGACAAACAAACTAATTAACTAACTAACCAACCAACTAACTGACAGTTTACACACTGTTTTATTTATATAGATTTTTACTTCCTTGTACGGAGCATAAGTAAGTAAGCAACAAACGCAAAAAATTGCGGCAAGCACCGCAAAAAATTTCGGGAGCCAGATTTCGACGAAAAGACCTATTTTCACTAACTTTAAATTTGCTTTTAAGAATTTTTGCGATGCATCTCATCGTACGCTAACAGACACGTTCATATAAATGCATGTACAACACATTTTGAACTACCGCGAGTCAATTTTGACCAGTTTATATATGCCGTCGGTACGTAAGTATGCACGCATGTATGTAACTCGCATATCTCAAAAACTATTAGTCGTAGAATATTGAAACTTTATATTTAGGATTTTTGTAAGATGTAGCTGTGCACCTACCATTTTAGTCCCAATCAAGTTGATAGTTTATCTACAGAGCCGCCCAAAATATTACATTACGCTCTATGGGTAGAAATTCATGAAAGCGTATTTTAGAAGTATTAAGCTATTTCAAACGACTCGGAAGAGATATATGCCGTTGAGTGTTACAAAATGAATTTCTCCATTGAAAATAGCGTCTTTAAGCATTTATAGTTCTGCTACAGAAATGCTCAAAAGATTTCCAACACATTACGGTCAGTGGCAGTTTTAGGGACATTCATCCATTTCAAGCACAATCCGTCCTACGGTATCACCAAATAGGGAACGGTCCGAGCACGGTCACATGCTGCCTCCCTCAATAATTATGCAAAAAGTCGCCAAGCTTGGCGAGTTCTTGTGTACGTGTGTATGTATTTGACTCTCATACCTTAAAAATTATTAGTCCTTGATTGTTGAAATTTCATATATAATATTGTAGTAACATCTAGTTGTGCGATTTTTTGAAGAGTTTATTTACTGGAGAAACCAAAAGAATTTCAATACATTAATGTCTATGGACATCTTCAATATATTACATCTGTAGTCAGTCATTTTTTGGTCCATGCCCAAAATCTCGCCATTTGTCGTCGACATTGGCGAGTCCTGCAGAAATAATGCAAAATTTGGCGCCAAAAATAATTTCGTATAACTCTGAAACTTTTAACCGTAGAATGTTGAAATTTTGTATTTAGAACTATTGTAACATCTAACTGTGCATCTCTTTTTTTTATTCCAATCGCCTGGGTAACTTATTTACAGGGTCACCCTAATGACTTTAAATACATTAAGGCGTATAGATATATTCAATTCATTGAAAGTCTGTGGTTAATTACTACTTTCGCTATCCCCCAAATCTCGCAAACTATCTCAAGCTTGTCGGCTTTTGGCAAAATATCGCCAAATTAGACAGTAGCAAATCTTACAAATTGAACCCAGCTTGGTGATATCGGAAATACACTCATGTCCATAAATTAAGGATAATGAAGTTCAGGCAAAGAAAGAGAAAGAAGCAAAACAAATTTGACTTATTTGTAAAGTCTATTTATTAAACAAAAAGTAAAGAGCAAAAAAGATGCTATATGTTTGACATAATTAATAAAAATTGCAAGTTTTACTCTCTTGACCAAATTTCAAAAAAGAACCTATTTACAAAAAACAGTATAACATGGTTAGTAGGATGGTTAATACGGAGTATGTCTCCCGGACGATGCAATACAGGCCTGACAACGCATAGACATGCTGAGTATCAAATGATCAATCTGATCTTGGGGAATATTACACCACTCATCAAGCAATGCACTCCGAAGTTCCGGTAGACAGGTGGGAGGGGGTTGACGGGCTGATATTCGTCGTCCAAGCATATCCCACACATGCTCTATTGGATTCAAGTCCGGTGAGTATGCTGGCCAATGCATACGGGTGATATCCTCCGATTGAAGGCATTCGTCTGCAATGTTTGCACGGTAAGGACGGGCGTTGTCATCCATAAACACAAATTCAGCACCCATGGCGCCCCGAAACAAACGTACATGTTGTTCCAGAATGACATCCCGATAGATGTGGCCTGTCATCGTTACACTCTGAACATGCAGGTCAGTTCTGGAACCAAGAATAATTCCTCCCCAAACGAGCCATCCTGCACCACCGTAACGGTGTCTTTCAATGGTGTTCTCTTGGTGGTAACGGGTACCTGGCGCTCTCCAGATGAATGTCCGGCGAGAATCAGACTCCAAACTAAACCTGGACTCGTCGGAAAACATCACACAAGACCACTGTTGCGGTGTCCACAATGCATGATCTCTACTCCAGGTTAATCGCAGGCGACAGTGAGTTGCGGTAAGTGGAACACATCTGACAGGAATACGAGCATATAGACCAATGTGCCCTAAGCGTCTGTACACGGTCTGCCTTGAAACTGTCGTACCGGTAGCTGCAGAGAGCTGACGAGACAGGTCTGATGCTGTACTCCGTCTGTTTCTTTTGGCAGTAACTGCCAAATATCGGTCCTCATTCGGCGTTGTAACTCGGGGGCGACCTGTGCTGTAACGTCTACTCACATTACCATCATCTTGGAATCGTTGCCAAAGCCTGGAGATGACACTCTGGGTGATTCCAAGTTCCTCGGATACTTCCAGCTGGGTACGTCCACATTCCAGTCGTCCGATAATTCTGCCACGTAAAACAACATCCAAATGCCTCCTTTGTGCCATAACTATGCGGTTTTTGCACTGAAAGGCTTTCACAGCGCTTGTGAACAATTTTACTTCTTTGCCACCATTCCTTATATACCCCTCTCTTACACTCTCGTCATTGTGACGTACCATCCACGCCATCTGGTGGTTTCCTGTAATTTGCATATTCTTCTTCAAGATGTGTGTGATCATTCCACAGGAGAAATTTTTATTTTAGAGATCAATTTCTGTGTGATTCTGAATTATCCTTAATTTATGGACATGAGTGTATTTGGCTAGAAATCACTAAACCTTGGAATTACTGCAGTATTTTATCTCTTTCAAACAAAATAAGTTTAGATGAAGTGCGCCGAAAATATTTTTGATTTATAGACGTGCAATTAAGTCATATGTTGCCCACATCAGATTTTTTTAAATGAAGTATATAATACATGGCAGTATACTTCATTTAAAATAAAAGAGTATGCAGAGTTACTGAATTTAGATTTTTTTTACGCATTTGGTGAATAGAGACAGTTACAACAATTTTTGAGAACTATTTTGAGTGTTCTTGTAAAGAAATATTTATGCTATTTGCATGAATTTTAGCCTATGCTATCGAGGAATAGTGCAGCTTTCTATTAGTGAAAAAGATTTAGAATCGGTTCCGCAGTTACAAGATGCCTGTAGAGCGTAATGTATTAGAATTATTTTTAGTGTTCCTGAAAAAGAACTGTTTATGCTACATGCATGAATTTTAGCCTATAATACCCAGGAATAGGTAGCTTCCTATCAGTGAAAAAAATTTTGGAATCGATTCAGTAGTTACAGAGATACAAATAGAGCGTAATGCAATTCTTATGATCCCTGTAAAAGAACTATTTGTGATGTATGCATAAAGGGTAGCCTATAATACTCAGGGCTCCACCAGTGGCTGAGGGGTTCTGCTCTCGAAACTGGAAGGCGGGAGGTGCCAGGTTCAAACCCCAGTCGCGTTTGCCGACCTAGCGGTTCGGAGTTTTCCGCGGTTTTCTCCGAAACCTCGCGTAAATACAGGCTAGGATCCCTTAGAAAGTCCCCCACAGAAGGCATTAGGCCTAAGACCACAGTGCATTCAATCAGCTTTAATCCACAAACAAACAAACAGTAATATTCAGGAATAGTGCAACTTTCAATCAGTGAAAAAATTTCTAGAATCGGTTCAGTAGCTACAAAATGTCCATAGAGTGTAATGTATTAGAAATATTTTGAGTCTGTTTGTAAAAAAAAAAATATGCTATATGCATGAAAGGTTGCCTTTATGTTAATCCAGCGAATAAGCTGTCTTCATTCCAAATTTTTAAATCCTTCGAATTTTTTTTATCGAAATCCGTTCAGCCATTTTTGTGTGATTCAGTCACAAATATTCAAACGCACAAACGTACACATTTATTTCAGGGATTCCCAAACTTTTTTCTCAGAGACAACTTTGTGAGGCTATAAGAATTTCAGGGCAGCTTTCTCGGGCTAAAAAAATTGCGCTGGGTTACCTATGAATAGGAAGGTTTAGAATAAAACAGTTGAGATGCATTTTTCATTATTTCCTTTATGTTTTAAGGGCTAACTATCAGGAAATTACTCTCTTCGGAAAGGTCTATAGGATTTTGCCTTACACCCCTAATCTCAGGGAGTTCCTGCAAAAGAGGAGACTGGACACTGAATTCTCTCGAACTTGACTGAAATACTTTCTGCTTTCGCCGACTTGGTAATCGGCTTAGCCAATCTATTTGTGGCATACCGGTTTAGATGAAATTTTTGATTATAATACCCCCGGCACAGAACTTAGACGTTTCTTGATTATCTTCACGGCATCCCTGGCGTACGCTCGTGGAACCCCAGTGTGCAGCGGCACACAGTTTGAGAACCTCTGATTTATATCATTGGAAATTTATGAACTTTAAGAAACACATTTGTACTTTTCTTTCTTATGCTTATTAAATTGGCGAAAATTTACGTATTTTCCATGCCCTTTCATGTTTCTCAAATGCACGCCAATCTGCAAATATAATTTCTGCTTTATTTCAAAAGCATAAATCATTTTGTGCTGGCGAAACTCGCCAAGCATGACCACCTAAAAACGGTTTTTAATAGTTTAAAAAGTAATTAAAATTTCAAAATTCTGAACCTTAGGTGCTCATTATCGAAATCATATGCTCAAATTTTTAAAGCTCTGCGTGCTGTTGATTTACCTGGAGAACATTCAATTTTATTATTATAGATTGATTTGGGTAAAACGCATAATTTCTGTAGTATTTCATGTTTTACAAATGCATGCGATTCTTTACTGAAGTAATAGCATTTTTGTGTGCTGTTGATTTATCTGGAAAACATTCAATTTTATTATTATAGATTGATTGATTTGGGTAAAACGCATAATTTCCGTAGTATTTCATGTTTTTCAAATACATGCGATTCTTCACTGAAGTAATAGCATTTTTGTTAGCTTAAAACATGAATCATTTTACACGGGCGAAACTCGCCAAGCACGGCAACGTAAAAACAGTTTTTAATTGATATTTAAAAACGTAATTAAAAAACTAAAATTATAAGTAGCCTACAGCCGTCTCCAGGGTCCCATCTCTCTCTACACCAAAATTCATCATAATGGATTCAGTGGTTTAGGCGTGAAAACGTCACAAACAAACAAACTCAGTTTCGCATTTATAATATTTGTTAGGATTGTCTATTTGACTATGACTAACAATTGACCAGAACGTATCAAAAATATTTTACTGAAATATTTATCATTTTGAGGTATCGAAAATATTTATCACAAGCTGAAGTACCCGTCGTTCACAAGTTAGTACTGAATGCAAATTTCCAAAAAGCAAGAACTTTCGTCAGCATTGTAGGAGTACACAAAATGGGTGTCGTATACTGCCACAAGTAAAGAAAACGAAGTTATAATTTTTATGTATTGTTAAAATATTATAGGTTAGAGAGTAACTAAGTAATATCATTTCATTCGCTTTAGTCGTAATTATGGGATGCGCAAACGAATATTTCCGTATATTGAAATAATTTTCGCAAAATCTCAAAATCTAATCAACATTTTTGAAAAATTGGAAGCCTAGAATTTAAGTTGAGTGGCAACCTATCATGTCACCAAATTTCGTTTCATTCCCTGCAGTCTTTATTTCGCGATGCTGGAACAAAAATTTCAGCATTTTAAAACGATTTTCACAAAATCTCAAAGTACAATCAAAATATTTTAAAAATTCAACACCTATAAATTAAGATTAGCAACTACCTATCATATCACCAAATTGTATATTAGTCGTTATTACGCGATGCTTGAAGAAATATACCCGCATTTTGTGAGAATTTTCACAAAATCTCAAAATCTAATAAAAATGTTTAAAAAACTGGACCGTATAGTTTATGTTGAGCAACAACCTATAATGTGACAAAATTTCATATCATTCGCTTTAGTCGTTATTATGTAATGCGTGAACAAAAATTCACTCAGTTTGAAACGATTTTCGCAAAATCCCAAAATCTGATCGATTTTTTTTTAGATGCTTATAGTTTATTGTGAGTGACCACCTATCATTTCACAAAATACCATTTTTTCACCTTTGCAGTAATTACGTGATGTGCGAACACAAATTTACGCAGTTTGAAACAATTTTCGCAAAATCTCAAAATTTAATCAAGATTCTCTTTTAAAAATCGTCGCCTATGTTTTAAGTTGAGTAACCACCAATCATGATACCAAAATTCATTTAATCGCTTCAGTCGTTTTTACGTGCTGCTCGAACACAATTTTAAGGAGTTTGGAACGATTTTCGCCAAATATAAAAATCTAATCAAGATTTTTTTTTAAATTTGACGCCTATGTTTTAAGTTGAGTGACCACCAATCATGATACCAAATTTCATTTCAATCGTTTAGGTCGTTTTTACGTGATGCTCGAAGACAAATTTACGCATTTTGAAAGGATTTTCACAAAATCTCAAAATCTAATCAAGATTTCTTAAAAATTCGACGCCTATGTTTTAAGTTGAGTGACCACCAATCATGATACCAAAATTCATTTCAATCGCTTCAGTCGTTTTTAAGTGATGTTCGAACACAATTTTAAGGAGTTTGGAACGATTTTCGCAAAATCTGAAAATCTAATCAAGATTTTTTTTTTTTTTTTTAATCGACGCCTATGTTTTAAGTTGAGTGACCACCAATCATGATACCAAAATACATTTCAATCGATTCAGTCGTTTATACGTGATGCTCGAACACAAATTTACGCAGTTTGAAACGATTTTCACAAAATCTGAAAATCAAATCAACATTTTTTAAAATTCGAAGGCTATTTTTTAAGTTGAGTGACCACCTATCATGACACCAAATATCATATCATTCGCTTTAGTCGTTTTTACGTGATGCTTAAACAAAAAAAGCGTCACGGACAGAAGGACAGAATGAGAGAGAACGACAGTCAGACAAACTTTTTTTGAGGGTCGCACCGGATTCCCAGGTGCTTGAAACTGATAGAAATCGCAAAATTTTTGAATTCCAAGAAATGTACAGACAAAAGTCTAATTTTATTTAAATAGATTTTCATCTGTGAGCGTGCATACGCCACAATAATAAATACTTATTTTGCTATGTTGCATTATCGCCGTCGGTAGATTGCAAAATTAACTATCGTAAATCTTTAGTGTAACCCTGTAAAAAGTATATCATTTTTACGCTCACTAGTTCAGTAACAAGCAAGTAGTTATACAACTCAACAATAATTATTAATTTTGTATGAACCACGACAAATTCAGTAGATAATAACATGTAGGAAGTGTTTTGTATGTCCCTTTAAAATGTGCATTTAACTGCGTTATGTCCCCATCTTAACAAATGCAAAGTAGAGCGCCAATCCAAGAAAAATATTAGTCAATCCCACGGAAGAGTGCTTCAAAATCAGTGGTTGCAGAGCGATATTTTTTCATCTTCTAGAATCATAATAGTTACGAAAACATGTTCCATAATTATAGCGGAGAGGAACGGGAACTGGTGGACCTGCGTTTGAATGAAATGCGCTTCATAATCATCGCGTATCTCATATAATATAATAATTACCGTTGGAATAATTTAATCAGTGGAATTTTGAGAGTGCCTCAAAATGAATGCGTGTAGCATGATTTTTGTGCCTTGCCTTTAAACTAAACCAATTGTAGAAACTTCTAGAAGCAGTGTTGGAAAATAAAACCACAAACGGTGGAATAACTTCCTAAGAAATCGGAAATTGTTGAATAAAAAATGCGTAAAATATGATGTTTCTTTACCGAGGTTTTAGAGAGGAAAAAGTTAGAATGTGTTTCAAAAGCAATGCCTCGTACATAATTTTCGTTACTTGCATTTCCCACTGCATTACAAAGGTAGGGAGTCTTGCAGTAAAAGAAAAATCCTGAAGGGAAAAATTATTGAAAAATCGAACAAATGACCTCCAAAAAAACGACATCATATTCCCTAAGCAGCATCTAATCGTAAAGAAAAAATCCCCACATCTTCCAGTCTCCAAACCAGTGAGCAACAATTAACTTGCCTACTCTGCAGAAAACTAAATACACTCATGGCTGCCTTTAAAAATCTTTCGGTGTCATATTCGAAATCGGTTAGTCATTTCAGATTTCGTTGCCGTACCGAAAAATCCATTTCGGAACACCAGAAACCAACAGTCCGTCGATTCTGCGACGGAAGAAATCTCTTTTTTATACCTGAAGTTTCCTAAATATTTTCAGTATTTTACCCCATGCAGTGTAATGTGAAAATGTAGGAAGAGTTTTTTCGCAATCTACTATAATTTGCCAGCAGACGATCTTTTAGAATGGTTCCTGAATAGTGTGACTTTAGAAAATAAATTTTGCATTCATAAATCGTTCGGGGCGGGGTAACTAAAGGAGTTTTTATAGACGCAACATATGGCTTTCAGAAACTGAAAACAATCAGGTTCCGCTAATCCACAAGATAAAGCATCGCAATTGCAACTCAGTTCTAATCGAAAGAAACTGCAAAATACGAATACGCTTACAGTTCCTACTGAAAATTTTACAAATTCTAACTTCCTTTATCAATACATTTTGAAAGGAAATAGCAATCGTATTACATTGCTACTTTTCTTAATCAAGATTAACAGGTTAACATCCAGTAAGCTAGGGATTTTGTTTCTGGTATATTTAAATTGGGGGATATGAAGATCGTTTTTTTTTTTTTGTTGCCATTTGTTCGAATGTCCCTAAAAATTATCTTGTTTCCCTTCAGCAAGGATTTTTAGGCTAACCCCTCTGTCGATCGTTTGCTTTCAGGAACCTGTAGCCAGTTTGTTTGGATTAAAAGGATTGCATACGTTTTATGCTCAGTGTAGTGATTGAATATGAGAAATCATGCAGAAAAGCGCGTAAACGCTTTGTGATTATGAAGAATTTTCTAACGCAATAATATCCGGCTGGAAACTATTATGCGAATAAGAGAATTACAGTCAGTTAAGAATTACGAGACAGGAAAATCTTTCGAAATGGATTGATTATGAGAAACTTTCAATTGTAAATGTCTAAAACATGCATTTTTACATCCTTGCACGAAGTAAAGAATCGTGTGATTGAAAAAAAAAAAAAAAAAAAAAAAAATCGGTATTCAGATTTTGCCAAAGAGATCATTTTGTCCATTTTTAAAATTTAACTATGTTAAGTTACTGCGTAACATTTCAAAGTATCTATTGATGAACGTAAGACAATGTATTGGGTTGGCAACTAAGTAATTGCGGATTTTTTTTAGAAAATCAAAGACAATTTTTTCATGGAACTAAATAACTTTATTCTGTAATGTATTACCCATTTTGATCAATGACCTTTTGCCATCTTTCAGGCAGCATCATAATCCCACGTTCATAAAACTTCTGGTTTTTATTAGCAAAAAACTGAATCAGGTTTGATTTGACATCATCATCATTATTGAAATTTTTACCATTCAAGGAGTTTTGTAAAGATCGAAACAAAAAGTAATCAGCTGGTGCAAGGTCAGGACTATATGGTGGATGTGGCAAAACATCCCAACCAAGCTCCAATAATTTTTGCAGAGTGACCAAAGATGTGTGTGGCCTTGCATTGTCATGATGGAATACAACACCTTTTCGATTTTTCAATTCGGGCCGCTTTTCTTCAACTGCATTGTTTAATTTCGTTATTTGTTCAATGTAGACATCAGAATTGATCGTTCGGTTGGGTGGTAAGAGTTCAAAGTAGACGATTCCTTTGTAATCCCACCAAATTGATAACAAAACCTTCTTTTGATGAATATCAGCTTTTGATGTTGTTTGAGTTGGTTCACCTGGCCTGCTCCACGATCTTTTCCGCTTGATATTGTTATAAAAAACCTATTTTTCATCGGCAGTTATCAATCGTTTTAAAAATGCATCGTTTTCATTACGTTTCTTTAGCAAATCGCAACTGTTAATGCGTTGCGTTAAATGCGTTTCTTTCAGTTCGTGAGTGAGGAACCCATGTATCGAGTTTTTGAACAGCCAAGTTGTTTTAAGTGATTTTCAATGCATGTATGTGATACATGAAGCTTCTCTGCAATCTCACGTGTTGTACTGTGACGATCCGAATCGATTATTGCTTCGATTAGGGCGTCATCAACTTCAACTGGACGACCAGAGCGTTTTTCATCTTTGAATGAAAAATCACCAGAACGAAATTTGGCAAACCAATTTTGACACTGCCGTTCTTTTAAGGCTTCGTAACCATAAACAGCACATAACTTTTTATGAGCTTGCGATGCGTTTTTCCCTTTGCGGAAATAAAAAAGCAAAATATGACGAAAATGTTCCTTTTGATTTTCCATTTTTCAACGAAGGCCAAGCGAAAACTACGCAACCGATCAATGAACTTTTTTTACTGATTGACAGCTGAATTGCCAACTATCAAATAACAAAATGTGTTTTACATTTGTAAATCGTCTTCAAACCTAAAAATTCAACTGAAGCCATCTATGAGTGAAATCCGCAATTACTTAGTTGCCAACCCAATACATACGTATTCATGCATGTACGATATATTTTTCCTGACTACGGATCCATTTTGACTGGGTTTGTGATGACGTCTGTACGTATGTATAAACGTAACTTGCCTAACTTATCCGTACAATGTTGATATTTTGCATTTCGATTATTACAACATCTAATTGTGTATCTCCTTTTTCGATTGCAATAGACAGGATAGTTTATTACAGGGTAACCCTAAAGACTGTAAGGTCTATGGACACCTTCAATACATTAAAAAACATGAACACCTTCAATACATTAAAAGTATGTGAACTGTCATTATTTGGGACGTGATAAATTTTCAAATGTCGCCAGTGTTACGAGTTTTGCCGAAATACTGCCAAATTTGTCGCCAAAAACGAATACGAAACTCTCATAACTCAAAAACAATTAGAAAAATTATGTTGAAATTTCGCGAGGGTTGTAACATCTAGCTTTTATTATCTATATAAATAAAATTAGACTTTTGTCTGTACATTTCTTGGAATTTAAAAATTTTGCGATTTCTATCCGTTTCAAGCACCCGAGAATCCGGTACGACCCTCAAAAAAAAGTTTGTCTGTCTGTCGTTCTGTCATTCTGTCCTTCTGTCCGTGACGCTTTTTTTGTTTAAGCATCACGTAAAAACGACTGAAGCGAATGATATGAAATTGGGTGTCATAATAGGTGGTCACTCAACTTAACCTATTAAGCGCCAAAGCTTCCGTTACGGGAACATCTATTATATATTTTTTTTCTTTTATCATTTCTTTTATCTATTATCATTTTTATTAGATTTTGAGATTTTGTGAAAATTTTCTCAAAATGCGGTTATAATTCTTCAAGCATCGCGTAATAACGACTAATACGAAATTTGGTGATATGATAGGTAGTTGCTAATCTTAATTTATAGGTGTTGAATTTTTAAAATATTTTGTTTATATTTTGAGATTTTCTGAAAATCGTTTTAAAATGCTGAAATTTTTGTTCCAGCATCACGAAATAAAGACTGCAGGGAATGAAAGAAAATTTCGTGACATGATAGGTTGCCACTCAAGTTAAATTCTAGGCTTCCAATTTTTCAAAAATGTTGATTAGATGTTGCGAAAATTATTTCAATATGCATAAATATTCGTTCGCGCATCCCATAATTACGACTAAAGCGAATGAAATGATATTACTTATTTACTCTCTAATCTGCAATATTTTAACAATACATAAAAATTATAACATCGTTTGGTTTACAATTTGACAGTATACTACACCCATTCTGTAAGCTCCTACATTGCTGGCGAAAGTTCTTGCTTTTTGGAAATTTGCAGTCAGTACTAGCCTGTCAACGACAGGTACTTCAGCTAGTCTATTATGTAAATGTGAAAGTTTGTTTGTCCGGGTACTCCACCCGCACCGTCCATCCGATCGACTTGAAATTTTGCACAAATATGTAAAACGACATTGAATAGTCCATAGTCAACTTGTGAAATTAACAAAGTTAGATTTATTTATTTATTAACATCAATAATTCAAGTGTTATTGACGTCATTTTGATGTCACGAGTCTAAAAATGCATTAGAAATCCTAATCAGGTTAACCAGCTTTTACAAAAATTACACCACGAGCGAAATAATAAACTTCCACCTTATCAGATGATGCATAAATGTAAAACAAGGTGTTTTTTTCTTCTTCATTCACTAATTCATGTTAGTCAACGTCGTATGGTTCAAAATTACTCCCGTTTGAAAACTACTGCGAGAAATAACCAGACTCTACAACTCGGGGTCAGAACGTGACGTCATAAGCGTTAAAATATCCCGCAGTAGTTTCAACAAAGGGACTATTTGATTTTTTTTTCCGCACAGGTACGATTATAATATAGGAAAATATTCGTTTCCTACCGTGCGAAGAACGGGCACGCAGCTAGTATATACTAAAATCAAATTTCATGCTCTTCTGGGAACGTGCGGAAACTTTTCTCATTCAAACGATTTCATTTTACTGTGAACATTCGCGAGGAAAATTATTTTATTTAAAAAATAAATAAATAAATAAACTTATAAATCTGGAAAAAGCTTGTTAGGTATGACGTCAATATAAAATAATCATCACTTACAATAGCTAATTTTGTCACACAAATGATTAACTTTTTTACTCTCGGAGATAAAATGGAGCTGAAAATAGCGGAAAATCGCTTAAAAACGAGGGAACGGGTGGATTTTCTCATTTTTAAAGTAGCGCAGATTGTTTTCTATATTATTGTACATAATTATGAAAAATTTCAAGCGGATCGTACTAACGCCCTAATAGCACAACTGTCATCCGTGACTAAAAAGTGACCACGCGAAACAGTGACATTAGAGTCACAAAGAGTCGCTGTGACGCAGCCGTTTAGTCACGCCACAGTCCCTATGTCCGCCCACGGTGACGTCACAATGCGACCCCGCAGAGTAGTCACAACTGCGACGACGGTTGCCGCTGTGACCCTTTAGTGACGATACAGAGCGGTCGCAGTCACAGATGTGACTACAATGCGTCGTCACAGCGTAGTCGCGATCACACTGCAACTGAAATGTGCCGGTACATAGTGGTCACAATGGCGACTCCGATATCACAAAAGTGTCGCAACCGCAACCCTCGTCACGACATTACTCGTATGGGACTATTTTGAAAGACAAGCAATTATTAGTTTTCAAAGCAAATTAAGAGAAAGCGTTTGAGGTCCCTAAAATTTCGTTATAACGGTATTTTAAGTTTTGTACGTTATTAAAATGTGGGACATTCTAGTTTAGTTATGCGTCAAACATGCTTTTTAGATTGGTTACACGAGGGCTATCTGCCTAAGGAGTCAACAGGCCCATGTTGACAAGATAAACATAACTAGAAAATTCCAGATAATGATGAATTAAAAAAGTAAAAACAAACATTTCATAATACTAATATGTATACTTACATTTTAAGTCACAAAGAAGTCGAATAACTGTAACAAGATATGAATGCAGCCATAGATTGATGCAGCTAGCAACATAAAAACAGTAAAAGTAAAATTTGCCTGTAATATTTTCCCGACTGTCTAAAAAATGTAAAATCCAATTGTAAAACTTTGAAATCCACTTTCTGTATCCATAACCAGCAAGATATCACTGCAGAAGCAAATCTTATTATAATTATTATTGCTCCTAACAGAGATATCTTACTAGTCTAAAGCAATAACCTTCTCGAAAGTCTGCAACAACAACCGGAAAAACTGTATCTTAAAAAGCATGTTTCATAACTGGCTTCCTCCTCAACATTTCAAGAGAAAAAAGCATCAAATTCAACATCAAAAGAAAAAAGAATGGGTTCAATCGGCTCGAAAACTCGCCAATCTTCAAATGCATAAAAAATTCATTTGTACTTCGTATAAATAATCTGAATTAATATAGCCAAATCCGCGATAACAGTTCGAATTCTTGGTGCCTTATCGTGCAACCGTGAGATATTAGTTGACCCTGGGTAGATATATTGAACTCTTGCTTCCCGTAAGGAGGCCCGTAAAAGGGTGTGAAATAGAACATTTGATTCGAGAGTAATCGAAACAGATTGAAAGAAATAATATGTAAATACTGGTTCATTGCTGAATTTCTAACAAAATAGCTGCAGGAGCTCTAATTTGTTTTATTGTAAATTTGAGCATTAATTACCTAATTTATATTTAAAAATTAAGTAATCTTTTGTTTTACCCCTGCTATATTTAATTTAATAAAAAAATGTCAATAGAAGCAATTATGTAGGCTGTTAAAATTTTTAATTTAATCTAAAATTCTCTGAAGAAAAAAAGACTGCAGGAGCTGAGCTCTCATGCAAAACCCTGACTGCTCTTCGTGTAATACTGTCTAACATATTTATGCACCCTAATTCGATAGATTTTAAAAGGGGCTTAACGTAGAAGAAAGTCTCCAAATATGTTTTTCAGGAAAAGTTTAGCAAAATTGTAAAATATTAACATAAATTATAAAAATGTTAAGATTAAAATTCAAAATTCTGTACAAAGTAAGGGTCATATACAAAGTGGAGGTTCCACTGTCTGTGTAGTAAACATTTTTATACATACTGAACTCGTTTGTATTATTTTAGTTTTTAGTACTAAAATATTTGAAGGCATAATATGAACTTCTCCCCCTTACATCCCGCCCCCCTCAAAAAAAAAAAAATATTTGCAGTGACCCTGCCTTCGGGTGCCCGGAACTTATATCCCCTAACAATTCTACACCGTATGAATGTGAAACAACATTATTTAATTAAAATAACGAAATTTTATGCCAACACTACGAAATATATACAGGCCCATTACTGCCAAATAGTGCTGGCCCGGTATATTTTAAGCAGTACCACGCCGTTAACTTTTTTGTGCATGTCATAGACACATGGCCGTTCCTCGTTACTAGTTATGTACCGGCGCATATGCACTTCTCAGGCACTGGTACTCCAGTGACTTCCAGACGATGGCAATCTACCTTGCTCCCGGTATACGGCACTTCGCCAGCACGACGGGTACCCGGCCGTCATTTTGCGGGCAGCTGTGTGTTTGCTGGGTAGTTGCTCACGGGCGTGAAGTGCTCAATGACGTAAACGTTTACAAGAATATATGTATTTCATTATTTCCTTACACAGACTCCGGTTACAATTCTGAACTCTTGTACTTTATGGAATAATAACTTTTTTTTAATAAATGATATTATTTTTAAATGAAATAATTTATTTTTAAAATTAATAACTTCAACTGTAGTCCACTACTTTAAAACTATTTGTTTTAAAGTAGTAGCGACTAATATGAGATTTTAACCTATTAGTCGTTATCACTTTAGCATTTGCTCATTAAATATTTGAAATAAGGTATCACTCAAAAAAATGTGATTACAAATAAGTCTGTTTGCTAAGTCGCAAAGAACAGTCACTATGACGTCACAACAACCGGCAGTCACAAATCAGTCCCGCAGTGACTTCACAAAGCGATCACTTAGTGACCGATCACACAGTAGTCACAGGGTGACTTCACAGAGACGTCACCTGGTGACTGGTCACAAATAATGGGTCGCAGTGACCACACAGTGGAGCCGTATCACTCACAAGTCACAATGTAACTAGTTTGTGATAGTCCTATGACAGTTGTGACCCTCTGTGACGTTACAGCGACTGTTTTGTGACCATCTGTGCTATTAGGGCGGTGTAGATCTTATTAGGCTTTTTGAGTTAAATTTGTAATCTTTTTGCAGTAATGGCGGAAAAAGTTTTATCTTGACCTTGTTTCAACCTTGTACGAAAGTGTTAAAAATGTCGGAATTGGTCTTCGTATTTCCCGTGTACATCTCCTGTATCACGGCAAAACATAATGAACGGATATACTCACAAGAGGAAGAGACGGCAGTGTAGCACTCCACTTCCCAGTGCTAAATATTTCAAAATATTCTTATGCCTTCGATGGTAAACAATACTCGTCAATACTAATAAACAGTTTAATGAGAATTTCAAGTTTACGTCTCTTCATGCATCAAACAAATAAAATTCAATTTTGTCAATAAAAATTCAAAACGATGTATCCAGCTTGAAGGCAAGGTATTTTGGGACCTCTTAATGATTTTTTCTTCTTTTTTTAAATTTTGAACAATTACTCTCTGTAAAAATAAGATAAAATGGTTGATCAAAATAACACATACTAAGTTTGTCGACAAAAGTCGCAAATGAAGGTTCTATTTTTCGTTCTAGGGCATTCAGCGTTCCGGTGCTAAAAATGAAACACTTTGCACTACAAGCAAAATGACTTCCATTAGTTTAAGAAAACTAAAGGCATCACGGAACAAAAGGGTTTGTCAGATTCTTTCAAATCATTCGCAATAAATCAAAGGTTTGATGCATGAAACAACGCCATCTTGGATTTAATATGATGGGAAAAAAAGGAGGACCGAAGAACAGACTGACGATTGGGAATGAATTTATATGAAATTTGTGACTTACATAACGCCTCTTCAGAGAGCCATGGAAATTCATTTATAAAGCAAACTAGGGTCAAGCTATAAAAGGAGTTATAAAAAATAATTATTTGTATCACATAAAATTATACAACGAAAGTTAACTTAATTTGTGACTTACTGAGTTTATTTTCTAAAAGTTTTGAAAATTGATAGTCAAACAGACGGCAGTTTCGATGTGAAAACACTGAGAAAACGGAATTATATACCTGTTCTGTACACTAGTAATCCATTATCTACAGATCGTAACAGTTTATTAGCTTATTATTTCTTGGCAGCAAAGCATCAAAATATTCAATGTTACCACTATTTGCTCGAGAAGTTCATTATATGCAAATTTATATAATACGAACATAGGTATAATAGTGCTCTGATTCTAAAAATTAATTTTCTTATAACCTAAGCAATTCTTAATTTTTTCACAGCAGGGGTATAGCCAGGAATGTTAATTGGGGAGGGGAGTGTGAACTGTAGTCGTGAATAAATGAGCGGAATTTCTGAAATAAACATCTTCAAGATTGTGTGAACTAATCTGAAAATTTTAGAGACGTCGCAAATTTATACTATATTATTAAAATTGTAACATTCTGAATTACATTAGAATGTTGGAATTATTCATTCTTCCTATTTGTATGCATTTTTTGTTCGGAATCGATCGGAGAATAAAAGAATAGGAAAAGATGTAACAAAATAAAGAAACTGTTTTAAAAAAATTGTTTTTCGTAAGCATATTTCCAAAACTTATGTAATAACAATGCTTTTTTTCTCTTCCAGATGATTGGAAATAACTGGTTACTACAGCTTAATGGGTAAACTCTAAACGTTGTGTGCTCTTTAAAGATAAAAGCGAACCGCTACCGTAGGAGAAAGTACAAAAGATCATTTGAACGTCTCGCTGAAAACGATGATAAATTGCTGATTCGCACGGAGGAACTGTGTATCGTGCAGACTGTGATTGAATTGTAATTTTAATATTCATGCACCGGTGATTTCTCAGTAGGAAAACGAATGATGGGATGCATATTTTCTGTTTTATTGAAAATGGTAATGATTAGTTCAATGTTCAAGAACGGAAGACGGAAAATCGCTCTATTCCATTTAATGGCGATTCGTTGAACGCAATGATTCAGAGCTTAAAGCATTTTGCCAGCTACCGTGGAATGCAGTGGTAGAGTGAAACGTCTCTGAAACGACAAGTAATGGATCTGGCATTAAAAAGTAGTACTGTAGTTGTTAGTTAATGCTGATTGTTTTAAAAATTAATAAAAATATAGACAATAAGTGTAAAAGGCTCGTAAGACTTCAGGAGGAACTCATGAAACATTTCAATGCACTTTAATAACAATTCCTTATACAATGGGACTCTTTAATGTAATCCAGTAAAAAACTATTAGTTATACATACGTTGTGTCATAATAGACATCAGCAAGAGATGTGCATTTTACGGCAATCTATGTCTATTCAAGCAGTTAGAGAACGGACGGCTAGATAGTCATATTAATGGAGTAGTCTACAAAACTAGAAAGCCTTTCTTACTAGCAAAAGGTTCTGAAAAAAATCCCTCTAGAAAAAACTTTTTTTAATAGTAAAACGACAGATGCAACCCTTTTCCTCCTAACAATTATATTAAAATCTTCAGATTAACCGAAAAATGTAAGTAAACATAAATCAAACAAAATTTTAATGTTATGTATTTGCACCAAATATTGAAAAAAAGGTAAAACTTACAAAGTAGTAATTTCAGTGAAAGAGAGAAAAAGAATCACAAGGAAATATCAAAATTATTTAAACCCCATTACACTCAAAGCTTTCAATGTCCATAACCACAAAAGTCAATATCAAATATAATCACAAAATTCCGCCCATGACAACCTAACTTTGTTATGCGTGTAATATACATGTTATTATTCGCTCTCATCTAATAAATAACTTAACGAAATCCCTCCAGAGTCAGTTTTGCTGAAAGAATGGAGAAAACGCGAGGGCAATTGACCGGGTGCAATCAATAGTCAGGCTGGATACATAATTGTGGACAGAGAGAAAAAATAAAATCTCTCGCTGCTTACGGTCCGAACACGCAAAGGAAGATCAATCGCTGAAGATGCTTTACGAAAACTAATAATCAGGAACGGCCTATAAGTGTAGATAAATACATAAAAAGAAAATAAATCATGATGAGCACATCGAAAGTGAAACATTTTCCAACGATTACAAACGATCTTATTTGTGCTTATATTACGGCCTAACGAATTTTTAACCAAAGGCGTAGCGGTCACGATTCCTTTTTTGTGCCTGCCCAGGACATGGTGGTCAAGGAAGACAGTGAAGATGAAAGGATTACGAAGGTTAAACGTCGGGCTCTACAGTTTTAATATCATGTTTTAACATTTTTTACCGACTTCAAAAAAGGAGCAGGTACTATGTTCATCAAGTATATATCTGTATATATATATTGGTTTGTTCACGTTTTGATGATATCATTAAAAATAAATAAATAAATAAAAAAACATGCTTTTAGACCTTCGCCCAAAAGGTTGCCAGGTAGCTGCGGTATGTTAAATGTTGTCAAGATTGGCCACTTTTAACGATTTATAGCCAAGTGCATTTGTGTTTTTAATGAAAATAGGCCTAGTTCCCATGCAAAGAACGAGTACTTCAGCAAGTATAAATATAAATATTACCCTTATACAACCAGTGGTGGATCCAAGAGAGAGTCTAGGTAGCTTTTAACCTCCCGTTCTCCCAAAAGGCGTTTCTTATAAGTAAATTTTGTTTCTTTGTACACTTTGTGTGACTGAAATGAGTTTTTTTTATACACTGGCCCATCCCCCCCAAAAATTATATTGCTTTGGCATAACGTTTGATTTATTCTACATTTTGTTTAGGTTAAGTAAACTTTAAAAAAATTAGCTCCCCCCCCCCCAAAAAAAAATCTGTATCCGGAATTGTATACAACAAATGTCCGTATCGAACAAGCATGAAGAGCGAAAGATTTGTTCCTCTGAGGTTTGTCTGTTAATGTTCCACGCTCTAAAAAATCAAAATTAATGATTTTATTGCATGTAAAACAATTAATTAGAGCTCGAGTTACAAATTTTAAAATTCAGTTTGAAATCGCTTTAATCTTAGTATCATCACATTAGAGTTTTTCGATTTCTCGCCAAGTACTGGAAATATAGTCAAACTGGTTTCAATTTTAGAGACTTATTATTACAATTGACGGTATATCCTCCAAATCCGTTAAGATTGGCGACTTTTGACGCAATTTTGAGGGAAACACGGCCAACAACGACCCTCGTCTTTGGATCATTCGCAAATTATATCGTACTATTCTGTCCTAATTTTATCTCTCCTTGTAAAAAATCTAAAGTAATCTAAAGCAAATCTAAAGTAAAAAATCTCTTGAGTAAACCTTTTACTGCTTTAGGCGATGAAACGTTAGTTTCCATCCAATAGCAACTATGAACATTTAAAGTAATTAAAAAACTTTGTAAAAAACACAAATAAGAAGTAATAGGTTACCTATTACTTCTACCATAACCTATTACTTCTTATGTGTGTTTTTTACAAAGTTTTTTAATTACTTTATCGTTTAAAATCCAGTATTTTGAGTGATTTTTCAGTATGAAAATTTAGTTTTTATTCTTGTTCACATTATTTAGAGAGTGCCAAGTTTTTAATTTTTAAAAGTAAGAGCTTTTAGTACAGTGAATCCTCCCAAGTTGAACATCTCCACAATTTGAGCACTCTCCTAAGTTGGACACTTTTCTGGAGAACGGAATGTAGCCAATATATTGAAGTATACCTATATAAGTTGGACATATCCGAAAATTGGATTTTCCCGAGGGATACGCAAGTATTCAGTTTTTGGAGGTTTTACTCTACTTGTAGGATGTGTTGTAAAATTAAGTCGCCAAATCAGAAGGAGTTAGGTAAATACTTCATCCATCAATTTCACAAGTGCAGAAATTTTTAATAAATGTCGTGTTTGTTTGCGATGCTTCGTTCAATGAAATATTACACTTACACCTAGGCGGATATTTATTTGATCGATACTCCATTAAGTGGTTTCGAACAAATTATGCAGTTTAACTGGAAAGTTGCGTAAAAAAAAAAAAAAAAACGTAGGCGACTGACCGAAGAATTATATGATTGTGGAAGCAAATCGCTAGGTGCCTTTTATTACCAATAGAACACGCGAGACAAAATCAATCGTAAAACTCCCATGGATTACAGAAAAAACCCGTAATAGTCACTAAACACACAACCAGGAAAAATATATATATAGTCCACTAGAGACGTATTTTTGCTCACGTTCTATTATCGCGTGCCGAGACATAACCAGCACTGTTTCAGAATGTCAGAGAAACAGGTGGCGTCGACTGTTCCTAAAGTTAAAAAACTGGACCAGAACATTAAGAACTGAGTGACTAAAGAAGAATACGTGAGTTACAGATGGTGTGACCAGCGTATTACTGCTGATTAAATAACAAACTTGGTGAAAAAAAAAAAACGAACTGAAGCTGATTAATTATTAAACAGGGAAATATCCTCATGGGACACATCAAAAGCCTTTTTCAGCAGTATTTAAATTAACGGCCTTCCAAGTATGTCGCCGTATAGCGTTCATTTCGAATAATAAGCAGGGCTATTCTGTTTCAGCTTTTCGGGGGGAAAAGATTGGTTTAATTAATTTCTCACGGCATTCTGCCTCTCTTTGAAATGAGTTAAAAACTATTATAATTTCGAATATACTACGAAAATGAGCCTACTACAGGGGGGGGGGGATGTTTTGCATCACGTATCTTGCAGCTGTTTGAGTAATGGAACGTTTTATTGTAGGAGTAAGCGAATATTTTTATGCAGGTGAGGAACATTTTTATGCGTAGGGGCCATATATAACAACATTAGGCATAGCAATGAGCAGTTATGGTTATGTGAGATTAATATACAGTTTAAAAAAAACTAAAGACTAATTAGGTTCAGGTTATCGAAGAAAGGGAAAAATTAAAATGTGTTAGTCTGAAAAAGAGAAAATTTTCTAACGCAAAGAATGATTAATCTCAAAACTTGAAATTCCTAATCACATTTTAGTCAAATGTCAAGGGCATAAATATCCATATCGTTTCAGTCTAAGAATTTTTTACTTATAAATACTTATTGAACGCCGTAGTGACATAATATTGTTACTAAACTCTGCTATACTGAGTGTATGGTGAAAAAAACTGATCCACACACAAGCATTATTGGAGGTCTGGCAAACCCATGTTTCTTCACCTTCGGGATAAACTTGCCGACTGTTAGGTGATTTACAGACAAAGTTGGCGTCTTTGGCGACAGATGAAGTTTCGCGAATATGTTGGAATTTCTCTTTATCTCGATTAAGTAGGAAGTTAAAGGAACTAAGTACCCAAAAATGTTTAAGTGACGTCATATCCTGTCAAGAAAGTTATAAAAAGTAACGGAATCTTAGATGAATGTTGCAAATGAATAAGCAGTTAGTACTTTTGTTAGAGCTATTGCTGTTGTTATTAGCGATTTACTGACTGTTAGAGTAACTGATTTATGAAAGCTTTTTACTTTTTGTGGAACCTTTGGTACGATTTTCTGGAATATTCGTTGAATGAAGTTGTATTTTTTTCTGGTAATAAAGCTTTTTGAATTGTTTAACGAACACCCAATTAGCAATTTTTGTAACATTATTATGTCGAGATTGTTAAGTGTATTTCAAGCTGGAAATAAGCTGATGGTTCTTTTTTAACATTTTCTCTCAAAAATAGAAGGGTTTTATGATTTAGGTTTGTCTATCTGTCCATGCTCTAACAGTCGTCAATTAAAATCCATTGCCATTTTATTTTGTCATTAACATTCTATAGCTCTATTACAGAGAAAACTATAATACTGAACTAAAAATATAACATTTACACTAACAAGCTGATGGACCTGTATATTATGAATTATAAAAATTCTAAATAAAATTAATATATTTCCATTTCATCTTAGATATCTAAGAGCAAGAGTCGATGTTAAAAAAAATAACATAAAAAATGTTAAATTTCTGTCCCATACGTGCCTTAAAATGTCCTCGATAAAGAGAGACTTATTTTACATACATTTTTAATGTCGGTGCATGTGCTTATTGCAAAAGTAATGAAAAGAATATCCTTTTCTTATCAGCTATAAATTTTCAGGATGAAACAAAAAGAAATACACATGGTTCATGAAATACAAAATTTGTAGGAACAATTTACATATTTTCTCGAATAACTTCATTTTGTTTAGGACATTGGTCCTATCTTTTTATAAAAATAAGGGATGTGGGTGGAATCTGCAGATTGGAGCCTGGATTGTTTTCAGAGCCTGGATACTTAAATAAGAAGCTTTAAACTTTATTTAACGCTTTCTTTAATTTACAACAATCATAGTATTTTAAAGTCTTCTGAATATATAGGGTGTTCCAAAAAGATAGTAACACGATTTAATTATTTATCCATTACAGATAAATTGGCAATAAAACTGAAAAAAAAAAACATAAATAAGGCAGGAAAAAGGACAAATAAAAAGTTACTTTCAAAAAATGACATTATTGAAATTTTTTATATTCCCTCGCACAAGACGATTTCCAATTAGTAAAATGTGCAAATACACTTATATAAGGATGCGATGTACAAAATATCACCATTTCATCATGAAACGTCTGAGATATCTTTAAGCAACGATGATTGGGACTATGCATGACTTTGAGTGTAAATGTTTATTGCTAGAGTGCAAAAAATGATTTTCCTTCGTAGTTCCTGTAGAACCCTGAACTGTAATTAATCCTCCAATGTGACTTTTTCCCTACGAGAACCACTGAAAAGGGGTGTAGTTCAGCGCATATATTCCTCTTCATATTTCTGACATTTTTCAGGATATAATTCTCAAATTTTGTACATCACGTCACTGGTGTAGGAGGCACATTATTATAGTTTTTTCCCTGAACGGGGATCTTACATAAGTTAATAAATTGTCAGTATTTGAAAACTACCGAGAGGAATCTTCAGTTAACGTAGTCTTTTCCCCCAACCTTATATTGAACAATTTTTTCAATTTACATTGCATACTTATCGCTAATGAATAATGAATTAAAGTGTGCTACCATCTTTTGGGGACACACTGTAGATAACTAGACAATCAATCAAATATAATCCTAGAAAATCTTGACAGCTATAAAAAGTTTGTCACTCCTTATAGCGGCAAACCTCGCGTGACAAACCACACAGTTCAACTCATTTAATCGGATCTTAAGTATAACATGAATCAATGATTTTTATATTTATGAGTTAATTTTTTTTTTCTCGAACTCTTTTATCATATGTTTGATTTGTCCTTTTGCGCTTGTTTAATCACCCAGGCAACCAGACTGGAATTAGTATTCGTCTTCTTTACCTTCGGCCATTTATTCTTGTCGGTGAAGTTGGAACAGAATGGCACAATTTGGCTGCAGTGATACAAGTGATTTATGCACCCCGCTAGTATATGAAAACCGATCTAAGGACAACACAGCATTTACGACAGTAGTTACCAAACAACCAGCATAGAGCGTTTAATGGGACTTCGTAAAAATATCCCATTATTTTAACTGAATACAAAGTTTCTGACGCTGAAAGAGATCCAAAATTTTTGTTGCAGATTGGTTTTCAAGTCTTATAATAAAGCAAAATAAATAATACCTGGAATCGGTTTTACAAACTAATTTAAAATCTGAAAATTTGCGTTTTCTTTTCGTAATCGCATGTGTTCACGGACTACTGTTTAGGTTAACTTGCTTTGCTGCTACCCCTAGAATCAAAGGACCTCACTTGTATTCTCATCACATATTTTCATCACTTAACTCTCAAACCGTGAACACTTAAAGGTGAAAGCGCTCAAACTGTATGGCGCATCGAAACTGGTCAG
Organism: Cheiracanthium punctorium; assembly: GCA_038373885.1. NCBI lineage: Eukaryota > Metazoa > Arthropoda > Arachnida > Araneae > Cheiracanthiidae > Cheiracanthium > Cheiracanthium punctorium. The sequence goes on along the minus strand of JAWZYV010014373.1, from coordinate 1,003,729 downwards.
TGAAAAGATTTGGCGCGTGGTATGCAAATGGTTGGCTACCCCTGTGCTTAAGGCATTATTTTACTACGAGATTTTATTCTTTGATGCATACAGAGTGTTCAGAGTTAAATTTTCCTTATTCAGAACGGCGTACATCGAATCTATCGGAGAGAATATTAATAAATTTCCATAAAACTTTAATGAAACCAAGGGAGAGAGATTTTTCGAGGAAAAAAAAAATGTAGTTAAAAATTTCACCACCAGGTTCCTTTTCCCAAAGCTTAGTGCGAATAAAATAGACAAACAGCCATTCTCAACCAAAAAAAAACAATAACAAAGTTGTGAAACAGATGCTTTATGCCGCTGCGTGGTGAAGGAATTTTCATCTTAGCAATTCTAATGCTGTAAAATGCTACCTGGTGGTGATTCTTTGAACTTTTTTTCCCCAAGAAAATGTTACTCTTCTATCGTCCCATTAAATTTCCTGATTATTTGCAGAACTCTGACCAGTAGTTTCGGCTGTACACTGCACTGAACAGGGAAATGCTAACTATGAATACCCGTTAAAGTACACTGGTGTAAGAAATTAAGAGAATTTGCAGACTTGGTCGATTATCTCTAGAACTGCTGGACCGATTTTAATGATATTTGATATGTAGATCTGTACAAGCACTGATACACAATACAAAACAAATAAACATTCAATAAGTGTAATACACACGCATGATCGTGCGTAACATACCTTGGAGTCGGAAGATATGAAACAGTGGTTGCAGAATAAACAACAACAAAAAATGGGTTAATAGGGGTATGGTCTCCTCTTACAGATATACGGTCTCACAGCGTGATTTCATACTTGAAATAAGGCCGTTTATCATTTCCTGTGGCGATTGATCCCACTCGCTCAGTAACGCTGTTTTCATTCCCTGGATGGTTCTCGGAGGAGGGTTACGATTTGCAATTGCCCTCCCCAGAGCTTGCCAGACATGCTCTATAGGGTGAAGGTCTGGAGATCTGGCTGACCAATCCATCCGGCGAATATCCTCACTCTCTAGAAATTCGTCGACCAGAAGAGCTCTAAGTGGCCTCGCGTTATCGTCCATCAAAATGAACTCAGGGCCAACTGCACCCCTGAAAAGGCGAGCATAGAGCTCCAAGACCTCATCCCTATATTTCACACTAGTCACAGTGCCTATTTCAAAGACATGGAGAGGCGTGCTGCCATCCAACATGATGCCTGCCCACACCATTAAACCTCCTCTGCCATAATGGTTGATTTCGAGGACATTGTAGAGTAGGTAGCGGGTTCCTGGTTCTCTTCATATGAACGTATGGCGAGAATCGGTGTTTAGACTGAACCGGGACTCATCAGTGAAGAGAACGGTTGCCCACTGACCCTCTCATGAAGTCTTTTGTAAACAGTCACTCTTGATACACGGGTTCCTGTGGTTGCATACAAGTCACGAGAGGGCTGAGAAGCATTCCTGTTACACGTCACTACAATGGACAAATGGCGATCTTCTCTGGCCGTTGTGGCTCTTGGACGACCTTGCCCAGGCTTTCTCTCGGTGGATACGGTATCCAAGAACTGTTTACATAAGTTACAAAAGACGCTGGTCGTGAAATTGAACTCTCTACAAATCTAGACTTGAGATTGGCCTGCTTCTAGGCTCCACACAATTTGCCTCCTCATTCCATCCTCTAAATGTTGTTTGTTGTTCATTTTCTCGGTTACAATTTGAAATTAACCAATTACTTCAAAATAACACCAAGAAATTCGCCGAGGTGTGCAAGCGAACGAAACGCGTCTTAACTTACGTGCACTAATAAAGCCTGTTTCTCTACTGGCTCCGCCTACACACACATGTACGCTTACGTATTTGATGTACAAGATTCGCATTTTTGTCCAGAAGCAGTGGTTTCATATTCAGTGAAGTTCTTTTCATGAAATTCGATAAAATTGTGTTAAAAACATATCTATGAATTCGCTGCAAGATCTTCATGAAGAAATGCCACTCCATGATTTAATACATCAGTGAAACTACATAATAATGCTTCCCTATTGAAAGGCTGCAGCTAATTTAGGCTCAATTTCATCCCTAAATATTGAATCTCTTCTACCAAAAATTATAAGTTAAACATTGGTTATACAGCTTGAATTTTGGGCAATATGAGGCTAATTACTCATTCAAAGAACTGTAAAAATTTATATTAAAAAACAAATTTAGCAGTAAACAAAAATTGAGTGACAAAATTAAAAACATAAAATATTGAGCAAAACTACACAAGTATAATGTAGCTACTTTAAATTCTGTATATTTATTTTTTAAATATCTAAGCTTATGTAAAATTTACTCTTTTTTTATTTCTTTCCTTTTTTAAAAAATTTTATATGATTTTGCGTTTTTTTCTTCATATATGCTTCAATCAAACAGCAAATTCCTTGTATATACTTTCCAGAAAGGGCGTTAGCTACCAGAATTTGTTAACACAGTTGATAAGTTCATTGAATTAGGAAGCAAAATGCATCTTTTATTATATCTTAAATAACTCTATATCTGTATCGAAATTTTGATTTAATAAACTTTCATCGCACTACGTTTAGTGAAATTTGTAAAATTCTCTAGTTATCGGGAGTTCTCTAGTTATGAATGCGGTTAAAAATGACCTTTTTCAAATAAGGTGTAGAAACGTTAATACAATTCATTAACACTCTGATATAGTAATGGTTTAAATCTTTTAATATGAACCTCTACCCGATAACTTAATATAGTATTATTTTAGACACACACGCAGGTACATGTATTTATTTAAGAATATGATTATGAAACTTTGATGTTAGTAAAAAAACACTTTTATGCGTCTGTAATTTTTTAAAATTTGTAGTGCAATTTGATAGTAGATGCTTCTGTGAACTTTTTAATGAATGTGCTTCGTTGTTATTGCATCTAAAATTTTGCGGGATTTTTTTTAATGGTACACATTTTTAGTTATATGAAAATGCTGAAGAGGCTGCTTTTTTACTGATTATCAGTTTTATGTTCTTTTTATAAAAGAAATTCAATAGACCAGTCAGTATATAAGAAAAACTATTTCTGTTTGCTGCTTAAATCGTTTTATATCGAAAACGACTGTTGTAAAATATAGCTATGGTGCTTTCTTAAAGAAGAAATTTTTACATTGCGTAGTGAATAAAGAAATATATCGGATCTCTGTTTCATTATACAATACTTATCTTTTTTAGAGTAAGCTCTATTTCATACTTATCTGCTGGATGATTCTAATTAAATTGACTATATTTTGGCCTGAAAACGTATCTTACCAGCAGTTTCTGTTCAGACCACGGGAAAAAGGTTTCAAATAAATGAATACATAAACGAAAGAAATAGTTTAGAATTTCAACACAGGAAGACGATATTAATTATACTCAATACAGAAATTTAAAAAAAAAAAAAGATTTTCACTTTAAGAATCACTTAGTGCAATGCGCAGCACGCCTATTGACATAAAGGACATTCAGTTTTAGCAATACCATATAAAAAGAATGTCATCATTGCTGGAGCAGTATTGAGAGCCTGAAACTTTTAAAGTTACAGAGACAGTAAAAGAAGATACAAATGGAGTCTTAGATGCAACAGCTATTGCAAACTCAGAAACTCTGACTCAAACAGTGGGATATTTGTTTATCTCTTGCTCAACTGTTAGATATCAGATTTTCAGCATTTTTATCTTTCAAACTTGAAGTAAAAACTTCGAAATAGGGATCAAACTTATATGTAAAAACATATTTCTTATTTAAATATTTATTTAGATTAACATTTGATGGTAAACATGTGACCAGTATTTCTTTTTCTTTTAACATTCTTTTCTTTTTTTTTTCTTTGGATATTTTTTATTTCAAGTTTCTATTCGTCACAATACACCAGTACAAGCACCGCCAACATCGTTTGAATTGTTAAATTTAACTATGATTGAGAATATTAAATAATTTATCAACTTGTTAAAGATGAAAGCAAAATCTTTAAATATTAGTCTCGTATTATCTTTAAGGATTCTCAAAAGCTGCTATCTTTATATATCTAATTTCAGCATAGTCACTTACTAATTCATTTATTTTTATATTTACAATTAATAAGGAGCTAACAAAACAACATTTGAGGAAAAGACAATGCAATCTACTTTGCAGAACATTCTGTAGGTTTCAAAGATACAACTTTTTAAATTTACACTTTTTTCCCAATAATAATAATAATAAGCATTTCGAAAACCCTAAGGGGTTATAAATGTTTTTAAGGCTTGTATAAAACTTTTGATAAATATAATAGCCAGATTCACTCTATAATTGCATGGGGTATATAAAGTTTGACTACTACAAATTGAGTCAACAATAAGTCAGTATAATTCATTTTATAATTTTACATAATTTATAATATTTTCAGTACGCCCTTATAATAAAACTTCTTGAATATTAATAATTAGCACCCTTGAGTAATAAACTACGTAAAAAATATAAAATTTCAAAATATTTTGCTTTTATAAATAAACCTGGAGTGTTTTAGAAATAACAAGTGATATATTTCTGTTCTTTATTGAAATCTAAAAGATGTATTTTATAAATCGTGCAATGTATTGATATAATATTAGATCAGAAAATTTTACATAGTCACGAAATCTACTGAGATGAATTTCTCAAATACGCAGAAACAAAAAAACAATGATGATGGCTCATCATAAATATATTATACAACGATTAATCTCAAAATAACGAAGCTTGTTTTAAAAACAAAGTACAAATGTATGTTCCATCTTTACTACCTCAACTTAATGAAGTATTATTATCTTGTAAATCTAAAATGTTCAAAAACACTGCAAGTTGAGTAAAAAGAAAAGATTGGGCTTTCCTATGAAGTAAGATTCGCCTCAGTTAAAGTGCATTTGAAGAATAATAGATATTTCCGTGTATTTAATGTACTATTGTATCGAAAGATGAAAGGATAAAAACATTTTAATAAAAGATTGATTCTGAGACCATAAGGAAACTAATGTTGTCAGAATATGGTTTTCACCGACTTCTAAAGGAGAAGAAGGAACTATTATATATTGGTTGGTTGGCCAAACTTGGTCACTTTTGTCAATTCATCGCCACGTTTGCCATCTTCTATTCGATATCTTCTATATTTGGCTAAAATTGCCGGTCAGTGCTATTTTACAATGGAAATACCGTATTTACCCGCGTATATGTCGATCCCATGTATAAGTCGAGCCCCCACTTTCTCGATCAAGGAATTTGAATTTTTTAAAATCCCGCGTATAAGTCGACCCCCCAATTTCCCTCATAGAAAACTAACTTTTTTTTCAAAAATACATATACTAAATCATCTGGAAAAAAGAGAAAGCACTAAATATACAATAATTAGGATAATAATATACAAAAGTAGTATACATAGTAGTATAACTCATTTATAAAATTAAACTGATAATTAATAATAATAATATGACACAACTGAGAGTTAGGGTAAATTTAAACTGATTCAAGATCCGATTCAGTATTGGACTCGCCATATAATTCACAAAATTCCTTCGTCGTCATCGGCTCATCATGATACACTTTTTCAATCTCTGTATCGCTACATTCTTCCTAATATGGAAATCGGCGTCACTGTGTTATGGAATGCGGGAGGAGAACAAATGTCTTTAAAAGGGGCATTTTTAACTTCTGATTAAAAAAAAAATTATGGACCCTCATAAAAGTCGACCCCCCCCCCCCACTTTAAAGCCTTTTTTTTTGTCCAAAATTTCTCGACTTATACTAGGGTAAATACGGTAATTGTACATCTTTTATATTTGCCACGCGGCGGGATGTAATATTTCATGGGCCAAATAAGACAAGAAACCAAGGAGTATGCGCAAGAATGTATGGACAGCTGTTATAATAGCAACCTTAATGGGAAATGATTATCGATTATATGCATGCTCAAATTTCCAAAAATTTAAAGTCGCCACTAGACGCAATTATGTTTTACAGGAATAATGTTTCTCCTATATAACTTTACAAATACAATACAACCGTTAATAAACTAACAATTTAGTAGTTTGCAATCATGTATCTTGCCCACTAGCAGTTTCTATAATCGAACAAATAAATGTAAACGCAGTCACAGTCTTTTAACGTTAGAAAAGTTTGTAAAGAGTAAAATCCACTTATTACGCTGTATATAAATTAAAAAAAATATACACAGCCCGTATGATTAATATCAGTTTACAATTATCTATTGAACACATTTATGTGATAAATATTTTACAAGTTTAAAAATTCCTCTCTCTCTCTGTTTAGCATAATTACAAAATATTGTTTATGTTACACTGCTTGCTTTATTGCAATTTGATGAAATATTTGGAGAATCTGCACAGTTTTAGCTTATTCCATACTGGAATCTCTAGGATGCAACCTAAAAACTGAGCCGAATTCGAAATATTCCGCATTAGATAATAAATGAAAACTAATTCAAGAATATTTTGAGTTTGCAGAATTACACTGCGGAAAATTATTGAAGCATAGAAAGCAGAGCTAATTAAGTTTATTTTATCAAAAACACATTGAAGGTTTTTCAGCTTTGTTTGTGAAGATTAAAAAAAGAAGAAAAAAAACACAAGTCGTGGAATATACATGTCTGAATTGATTTTTTTTTTTTTTTTTTACATCACTGGAAAAGCTATCAATACATTTTTTTTCAGCTAACACTAGAAACAACGGAAATGAAAGTCAAATGCTTTTTAAAAACAAATTTATACAGAAAAGGATGGAATCTTTGTACTACCGGAGACGTACATACTGTACTATTTTTAGCATACGTGCGTTTTTAAAAAGCATTCTATTTTAATTTTGATCTTCTCTTGGGTATGTTATGTCTCAAAAGTCCGTTTACAAACTTAACATGCTGGTCTGCCATATCATGATAAACAAGATTTACATAGGAACTTGTGTTCAAAAATTCAAACCGCGACCGTTAGAGGGCTATGATCGCAAGTGCGGAGGAGGAGAAAAAATGATATCGACCGCGGTATTAATATGACTTTTATTGCAGAACATGATTACATCACAGAAGATGTTCAAAACTTCCTTCCATGCGCCACAATGTATGTTTCACAACGTCGTCGCATGGATTCACGGACCCCTTCAAATTGGCCAAGTGTGCCACGGATACGTGACGCCACTTCAGCGATCCTGGGCGATGAGATCCATGTCTGATGTTACTTGCGTCTCGTATATCACGGACTTCATGTGTCCCCACAGGTAGAAACCCAGGGGAGTTAGGTCGGGGGATCGCGGTGGCCATGCGTAGGGTCCGTCTCAGCCAATCCAGCGATTAGGATATGTCCTATCGAGGTATTCTCGCACAGTGTAGCTAAAGTGAGCAGGCGCTCCATCATGCTTTAACCAGATGCTTCGGCGTGTAGAGGCTGGAACGTCACTCATCAGATCCGGTAAGACTCTTTCTTAAAAAAAAATGCGATAAGTATTCCCGCCGAGGCGTTAAGGTAGTAGGTAAAGGCCAATTAACTTAACATATCACCGATAATACCAGCCCAAACGTTTCGGCGAAACGTTGTTGACGTGCATGGGCACGTATACACCGTAGGTTTTCATGCGCCCATACAAGCATGCTGTGCAGGTTCAGGGTATCGTCCTGTGTAAAACAGGATTCAACGGGAAACAAAAAACATGATGGAAAATCCGGCTGTGGGACCCGTTGTTGCAAATGCCAGCATGCGAATGCAATGCGTTGGCGGATAATCGTCCATGCACAATGCCTGCTGTACTCTTTGGAAGTTGTCCTCTTCCAGTGTGCGCAAAATGTTGGAATGCGTTCGCTTGCTTGAGACTTGTTTGTGGGTTCCTGTCAAATCCCAGTAGCACGGTTTCCTCTACGAAAGGCGTCAGTGAGTTCTTGACCGATGTGGCTACGTACTTGGACTCCTGCTTCACACAATTGGCGGTGCAATTCTCCAAACAAAACATGACTTGGCTGACGTTTGTTTGAGAAGCGCTCAAGGTACATCCGTAATGCGGCATGTGCGTTTTCATCCGCGGCGCTGTCAAGGGCGGATTAAAGGGGGGGCGGAGGGGGCGACCGCCCCCCCGAGGAAAAAGAAATTAATGTAAAAGATCCTATTTTACTTCCATAAAATGGATGTATATGTCAATCTTCTAACTAACCGCCCCCCCCCCGACAGACACTTCCAATAATCCGCCACTGGGCGCTGTATACGTAATGAATATCGGTCAATTCTCCGTTACTAAACTGATTCATGCTTCTCCTTCAATGTTCAAGACTGAAAGGATTACATTTCCCACTCTTCCGCAAGTCCGCGATCATCGCCCTCCAGTGGTCGCAATTTGCATTTTCGGACGCAAGCTCCTACGTAAATCTTGCTCATCATGATATGACAGACTAGCATGTTAAGTTTGCAAACGAACTTTTGAGACACCCCGTGTTTATCATTTTTCAACAGGTGTTTTAGAACTAACTAAACGATAAGTAATCCCACATCAATCCCGCGGTAGTTCAAGCAGGAGACTACTTGATTTTTTTAAAAATAAAACTACACATGTGAATGCTAATATGGCATTTTAAAATTTATTTTTTTGCTTTCACAGTATAAATCTCACACTTAGCATAATATTATAAATGTCTCGGGATGAGGTTTTATGGCCTGTAAATTTTAACAAGCAAAATATTTATGCCATTGAAAGAATTTTAATACAACCATCCTAAAAATCTGCTGATTAAACGTTTTACCCAGTAGTATAAGTCGTCTTCTATGCACTGACGGTATACTAAGAAATTTCGTTATCCTTGTGAACAGTCTAATCTTGGTTATTAAGTTTTTATGTTGCCAGACAGAAACGCAGCCTATTTATCAGGTAGCTTTTTCTTAGAAAATTAATTCTGGCGGTATGCCTAACTACACATATCTCCCTATTTTTATTTTTGGAATTCCATGTGTTACCGTGATCTGTAATATAAAGGAAAAATACACACATTCATGGAAATAACTAACAAAAAATAAAGCCAGCTTGAGGTTCAAATTATTTCTGGAAATCTTTTAATACTCATTAAATCTCTATTTTTTTACAAAAGTTGTACCGCATAAAAAATTGAATGCATTTATCAGGGACTATGTCTTTCTTCGAAATTCTAATTTTACCTTTGCTTTCTGGCAACAGATATAGAGACTTTTTTCCATATAAAACGTAATATGTGCGTGTGGATATGTGATTAGTGAAAACCAATGAAAAGTGGAAAAAAGGAAAATTCGGGCTTTATACAAGTTTTTCTCTTGCCCATATACCTACGCGTATATGAAATTATTTATTTATATTTTAGGGGAAAGGGGGTGGTAGGGTTGTATATACAATTTAAATTAAGTAGCACTTCACGAAATTAAAGCAGCAGTGAGTAGAAGAAATACGATTACTGACGATTTTAGTTACGAATTTTGTTTTATAGTTTTATAAATTATGCTACTATGCATTGATAGTAATGAAAAACCATGCCGAAATTTTCATGTCTTATGCTACACCAGACTATAAATATTTATTTTATTTAATTAAGTTACTCATTTATTGTTTTTCATACATTAAAAATTTTATATTATGTACTTTTTAAAATATAAGTGTTAGAAAAATAAATTACTTGTTCTTATAAAGTTAATCAAAAATTTTAAGGTTAAATATAATTTTAGAGCAAATAAAATTGTGTTAAAATTATTAGTAATATTATATTCAATTTTTAAGTAGAAGTTTATGATTTATAAAATACTATTTTTCTAGTTTATTCCATACAGGACTATACATAAAGTAGTTTAAAAATTGTGTAAATATTTGATAATAATATTTTCAATGACAATACTGTTAATAATCCTTTACAAAACATCACATTATTAAGCGTTTTAACCCCCCCCCCTCTCTCCCAAAAATAATAATAATAAAAAAAATAATAAATAATAAATAAAATAAAAATGTATGCAACATTTTAACTTCATAAATCTTTAGGTAAATAAAATTTATTCTGTGACAGATAGCTTTGATTTTTATTCTATTATGCTTCATTTTTTACGAGCTTTATTTGAACATATTCTTTCAAAGCAATTGGTTTAATCAATAAAGCAGTGAAACAGGCTGATGCTAAGAAATCTTACGCTACACTCTTGCGACGTTCTGGATCAATAGGTTTACCAGAAAAAAAACAAGATAAAAAAATCGGGATATAAAAAAGTAATGTTTCCGTGAGCATTTTTTTTTCTTTGCGTGCAAGTTTCGTAAAACAGTGAAATAGCATACAGCACGATTTACTCTCCCACTAACTCTAACTACTATCGCACTAAAAAAATTAGTAAGCATGCCAAAGAAAATTAACCATCCCTTTCTTTAGTCAATATAAATATGCGAGTTACAGCAGAACATGCCTGTTTATTTACAGACGATTAATGCACTAAATGACTTAGAAAATAGCCAAGCCTATTCATTATTCAACAGTTTTTATTAATGTATGTGATTGGTATACGTAGCAGTTTTGCCTGAATTATGCACGATTTGGGAATTACTAAATAATTTTTACGTTTTACATTGCTGAAGTTTTGGACATATAATATAGAACTAAAATGCACATCTAAAAGAATAGTTGCTTCTGAGAATACAGTAAACCCCTTTATAACACTGGTTCTTATAAGACGGATTCGTATAACATGGCGGTAAAATTGAGACCGTGTTCTTACAACACGCTAAAAGAAGCTCGTAAACGTGGTAAAAGAGTGAGACAAATGTTTCGATTTTATTATGTTTTAGCACTGATGAAGTTGACGTGGCGAATTTATTGGTATATAATATAAATGACTCATACAACGCGGGTTCATATAATATAGAACGTTACCGTGTTATAAGGGAGTCTATTGTGCAATGTGAAAACTATGCATATATGAGAAAAACAATTAGTTTTTTAATGTTGTGCCTTTTCCGTTCAAACCCTCCGGAATTTAACTAAGAGGCATATACAAGAGTACCTGGAGACTCGAGTTCAATTTCCATCTTTCACCAAGCTCGTTGGCCACAGGAAATACTTATGTATCGGGTCAATTTCCCCCCCCCCTCCCCCATTTTTCTGTTGTATAATTCGGAGACTTAGAATTTAGACATTGCCACCAAAAATAAAATACTTTCTACTAGAACGAACTTTTGGCGCAAAGATCATTCAGAAAATCAACCCTGAATATGGTACAGACGATGGAACTAAATGAACTTAAATGGTATGGAAATGTTTGCAGAGTGAGCCATGAATGATATGAAGGTCAAAAGTTATCACTGATTTGAACCCGAATGGAAAACTAAGGAAGGGTGGACCAAAACTGAATTGGAAGAACTCTACGTATGAGAATTTAAAAATTTATGGTATGAGTAAAGACATTGCTCTAAAGCGGAAGCATTGGGAAAATGCTTTTAAAAATATTTTCTCAGGTTGAGGGAACCCACTTTTTAGTGAAATTCCTGAAAAAGAAGAGGAGAAAGAAGAAAAAAATTACAGAAATACGATTAATTTTCATCCCAAAAAGACGCTGCCATTCTTTAATTGCACACATAAAAGATAACTAGCCAATGTAAATTGAAAACAAAATATTCAAAATAAAGCAAGATTGAGGAAGAAAAAATTCCCCATATTAATTTTCGAAAAGAGATGTTTTTAAACATTTGTATACGACCACCCTACAAAAAATTGCAGTTACGTAACTGGTGTCCAAAATTAAAGTTACAAAGTCATTATCTGGAAGAAGAGGGCTGTCATCGTATGGTGTCCCCTGCTGGATCTCCAAACTTCATCTCCATAGAGCACTTAGTAGATAGTAAAATGCTCTAAGAGCCACTGTATATCGACAACCTCCTCCAAGGACCCTTCAGGTGTTAAAATTGACCACTTTTAGAAGAGCGAAATTACTGCCAAATAGTTGATCATCAGCCTCCTTAATAGTATAAGAATTTTATGTAATGCTTGTAGCTGTAAGAGATGACAACAGCTCCTATTAGACGAAGAAATGACTTATCCTATTTTGAGCAACGCTGCTCTCATTTAATTATAACCCTACATTAAACTTCTTTTCAAACTTTTTCGTAACCATTTCCTTTCTCATATCATAAGGTATTAGAATTACAAATTCCCATGCACTAAGACTATTTTTAGTCAAAAATCTCATTTTTAATATTTGTAACCTTAATTTTGTAGATGAGTAATGTATAAACAATTATAAAATAATGGATTTTATCCATCATAATAACTAAAAATTTCAGAAAATCGGTGGAAGGTGGCTGAATGAAAGTTTGAATGCAAAACAAAGAACTTTCATGAAGGAAAATCTGTAAACCTTTTTTCATCCACATGTAAACTACTTAAAAAATTATGAGTGTAAACATCGGAGCATTTACATGATGCTTAGTTCATGTTTGCTAATAATGCTCCTCGAAATCACATATAGTCCAGTAAAAATATTATATAATCCAAATAATTTAAGTGCAAACAGAATCTTTCACGTATTTCTCTCTCTCTCTCTCTCTTAAATAGAAGGCATGGATTTTAAAATTTCAGATTTCATTTAAAGTTTTTCCAGTCTTAGAGTTAGACTAAAGGAATTTACAACATTTTTTTTAATTCAGCAGATTAAGCTGCATAATGTGCAATAAAACGCATTAAGTTACAAAAGCATTTTTATCATAGCAGCATATGACAATTCTGTCAAGTGTTTTTATACTACCAAAATAATTTCTTAAAAGCAGTTTCATTCTATTATCTTACTGATTAAAAATTACAAAATACTAAATTAGCGTGAACTACACAAATTGTTTTTTAAAACCTAAAACTATTTTTTTTCAGTGTCCCTGCTTGTACCGTAAAAAAAAAGCTCAAAATTTTCATTCATATTATGGAAAATTAAAATTGCAAATATTTCAACTTATTTAAGAGTTTAATAAATATCACTTGACAAAATTGATTCATACTTATAAATGCCCGTTAATAACGTAGAACTAATTAAGTTTTGATTAAAAATAATTCTGTTTTTAATCACTTGTCTCAGAACTAATTTCTATCCAGAGAAAGCCGCCTCGTAAAGCTTAGGCTTCAAGCGTTGATCAATCACTTAAAAATATCACCACAAGTTGACAATTGGAAATAGCAGAACTCACTTAAGTTATTACTATTGACAACTCAATCCATCATATTCTGAAATCGAAAATAAAATGATCTTTTTGTCAACTTTTTAAGTGATAGCTCAATCGAATCAAACATACTCAAGGGTAAAAGTTAAAAGTCCCTTCCCCTATACCACCCCCTCTTTCACTCGCCCCCTTCTTCTCCTCCCGCAAATAAAAAATGAAGAAAATCAATTGTGTTGAAAAAGTGAACAGAAGACTATTAGTTATCAGTTTTTAAAAGTTGATTTCAGCGTTCCAATAGTTTCTTTTTCTTAAGAGAGAAATAATATAACAAAAAAGTAAAAACTTAGTTTTATGAAGAGTTCACTCTTTTGATAGAGAATGGTTTTCCTGATAAATTATTTTTCACTCCCACGTTTTTCTATTATGTTTCAGAAACAATCACTTTTAACTTCATTGAATAGAAGATATTACTTCAATGTTTGTAAAGAAATTAAGGATAATATCCGATGCTTCATAGGGTACAGGAATATTTTATGAGATTCAAATTTTGAGAAAGTTCATCATGGATTTAGATAAAATACCATTCGTAGAACTGAGAAAAAATAATTATAAACTGAGACAAAAATTTTGTTGATGAGTTCGCATTTTAACTAACAAAATTTGTTTTACTTGAAAATTTATACATTTTCTTTAAGTACAGTATAATCTTGATAATTCTATATATATAGCATCAGACAACTGCCGGAATTTTTGTGCACTCAAACACTTCAACATTTTACAGCAAAAATATTTCACGATGGATTGATAATAAATAAATGAAAACATTTACCAGGATATTCCTCCCCAAAGCAACTTTCCATATCGTACTTCCTTCCTTCTATATCAATCACGAACAGAAAGCTTTTGGACTGGCCAATAAATTAGCATCTCAAAATCTTCCTTAACGACACTGCTGCCATTTAAGTACTTCGGATAATAAGAGCTTGTAGAATTGTACTCAACCTCAGTACTCACCTCGGTCTGAATGGTGAGTACCATTCAGACCTTTTTTTTTTTCTTTGTGGGGAAAGAACTTTATAAAACAAGTAGAAGCAATAGATTAATCTTTATTTAAATTTTTATAAAGTCCATATTTTTTCGTTTTTTAATATAAATTCATAAAAATAATGAAATATTTAAAATTTAATTGTTTATTAGACCACTTTGCAAAGCTAATGAAAGTAATTTATCTGGCCTCATGGCCTCTTACAACGGTAATTCAATGTTTTAGAAACGTAAACATAAGAATTGAAATTTACCATTAAAATTATTTTCTGATTATTGTAGAAAATACAGCGAGAGATTTAAAAATTTGAGTGATAAATTACATCCCCCCCATACACCATAAAAGCTTCAAATATCTATAGTTGTTTTTTAAAAACACTTTTTAACGAATTTGGACCGTTTTTATGATGTTGGTTTGTCTGCCCGTGTGGAATAATCCCACGATAAAACACCAGACACTCCGGCAGTGTTTTGACGTAATGTCGGCGCCGGCGAGATGGGGCCCTTTTAGGCACTTTTTTGCCTGGCCTCAGTAGTTCACAAGGTTTCGTTAGACTGTAGACACGCAGTTAGATGTGCAGTGTAAATAGAACCATATTTTCATGTATATATATTAATTATGTTTATGTCTTGTAGTTAACCAAGAACGGATTGTGTTAATAATAAAGACCGATATTTTAATGATTAAGAAAGTGGTATAATTTGGAGATTTCCACTTCGGGGCCTGTGCAGAACCCCCCCACCTTTGCTGGAATCAGGTAAGAGCTTATGCCTTTTTACCTAGATTTATTGAGGGATTTTGAAGAGTCTGTAGATAAGATTCTACAAGTGGCGCCCAACGTGGGGCCTCGATTTGGAAAATATATTTGATTTATATTTAATTGAATACCTAAAGTAGGAAAATGTCGGTCAATGTTCTGGAACAGTTAAAAACTAAACGAACGGGAACGAAAAGTTCTATTACGAAATTGGTTAACAAAATAAACAACACGTTGAATAATGAGACCTCAACTGTTACTTTAAATTGGTTAGAAGAACAAAAGGCACTGTTAATTGATAAAGAAACGAAACTTTTTGAACTCGATGAAAAAATAGAAAACGAAATAACAGATTTAAAGAAATTAGAAGAAGAAGTTGAGACTAATCAAGAATATAGGGAAAATTTAATATCGATTAAAGCAAAATTAAATTGTTGCATAAGAGATTTGCTAAAACCAGACAGGAAAATTGAACGGGAAAATTTAAGTCACGAAGAATCGAATTTATCAGCATTATCGAACTCAGCTACGCCCGTTGTTATATCGGAAAATAAAATTCGTATTAAATTGCCAAAAATAAACATTGAGAAATTTGATGGTAATTTTGAAAACTGGCAAGAATTTTGGTGTCAATTTAAGTCCGCTATTCATGTAAACGAAAGCTTGAACAAAGTCGATAAATTCACCTATTTAAAGAGTTTTCTTAAAGATTCGGCTCAGATTGCAATACAAGGACTTTCGATTTCTGAAGACAATTACGATACTGCCGTTAAAATTTTAGAAGACAGGTTTGGAAGAAAAGAGCTTTTGATTCGAGCGCACATAAACAAGCTCTTAAATTTATCACCAGTTCGAAATTCTTCGAATCTTAAGGATCTACGTCAGTTGTATGACACGTGCGAAATACAAATACGCAGTTTAAAGTCTTTCGGTATTGAATTGAACACGTATGGCAACTTATTGTTTCCTATATTAACTAAATTGATTCCTGATCATATAATGTTAAATTACAATAGGGATTATAAGGATGAAACTGAATCATGGGATGTTGGTAAATTGTTAGAGTATTTAAAAACGGAAGTGGTAACGAGAGAAAGAACTCTGTCATTTCGAAGAAAGGAATCTGAAGAATGCATAGGTTATAGCAGCAAAGCATTTGTTAAGGGAAAAGAACAAGATGATAGAGACAATTCATTTAAAAGGGGTTTTAAAGAGAAATATAAGGTACCTACTGCTGCTTTATTGAATGCTAGTATCGATAGTCAAAATTATTGCGTATGTTGTAAAGGGAATCATGAAATAGAAAAATGTCCGAAACCTGTTAATGAAAGGAAGGATATTTTAAAGAAAGAAGGCAGGTGTTGGAATTGTTTGAAATTCCATTTGGTTAGAGAATGTAAATTTAAAGGTAGGTGTAAATTATGTACCCGAAAGCATAATACGGCGATCTGCGAGACCAGCGAGAAAAAGGAGCATAATTCTAACTCCGAAACTGTAGTATCGTCTATTCAAAACAAAAATGAGGGAAGGGAAATTTATTTACAAACCGCAACTGCATTAGCACTTGGAAAGGGCAATAGATTACGGATTAGAGTACTATTTGACCTTGGGTCACAACGCTCATTTATACTAGGTAGCATTGCGGAGAAATTAAAACTGGAATCCGTGGGGGAAGAAAACATCACAATTCACTCCTTTGGCTCCACAGAAGCTGTGAGTGAAAAGAGCAAACGATACAACGTTGTTTTGCGAAATCTACTGATAAGCAGCCAAAGCACTTCTATCGAAGTGCTGGAGACGCTGAAAATAAGTGAGGCTCTAATTGGGGTTCCCGCACTCGAAATAAGACGTTATTTTGATGAAAATAAATTGCAGCTCGCGGATAGAACATATGGTAATGATCCATATTATTATCAGTTGTCTCTTTTAATTGGAAGCGATTTTTATTGGAAAATGGTATCTGGGAAAATATGTAGAGTGTCAAATTCACTTGTTGCGTCAGAAACAATGTTAGGGTGGACTGTCAATGGCACGAGTGTATCAACAGACGTTACCGTGCAGTTAAATTCTATTAATGTAATGAAAGCAGCAGTAGGGCAAAATCTTTCAGAAGCGGATCAGGAACTAAAGGATTTATTGAAAATTTTCTGGGAATTAGACTCATTAGGTATTAAACAAGAAAAGGAGCAAAGCGACGTAGAAAGTGAGGTGTTTGAGGATTTCAAGAATTCTGTTAAATTTTATGATAGTCGGTACGAGATTCGCTTACCATGGAATAATAAGTTCAATGACTTGAAAGATAACTATGAAGTAGCTATGTTAAGATTAAAAGGGTTAGCCCGAAAATTTGACAGGTCTCCTGAACTTTATGAAAAATATAAGGCCGTAATTGAAGATTATCTGGACAAGGGAATAGCAGAGGCTGTAAACGACGAACCTACATCTATATCGTATTATATGCCACACCAAGCGGTTATACGAGAAGATAAAACTACCACTAAATTGCGTGTGGTATTTGACGCATCGTCTCATTCTAATCGTTCCTTGTCATTGAATGATTGCTTACATCAAGGTCCTCATTTGAACCCAGATTTGCTCAGCATTTTACTAAACTTTAGATTGCATAAAATAGCATTTGTAGCGGACATTGAGAGTGCATTTCTTCAAATTGGCATTGCTCCGTCTGACAGAGACGCCGTAAGATTTTTGTGGATTGATGACTCTCATGAATTAGACAAACTAAATCCCAGAGTACTACGTATGAAAAGAGTATTGTTCGGTGCAAAACCAAGTCCGTTTTTATTATCAGCTACCATCAAATATCATATAAATAAATATAAAGAGAAATATCCTGAAGTATTTGAAATATTAAATAACTGTCTATACGTAGATGACCTCATCAGTGGAGCTGATAAAGTGGAACAAGGCTTAGAAATCTATAAGGGAGTAAAGCATGTTTTAAAAGAAGCAAGTTTCAATATGCGTAAATGGAAGTCGAATTCTCGTGCACTGCAAGAACATTTCGATGATGAAGAAAATTCCGAGGATTTGAGCACTGAAAATTGTAAAGTTTTGGGGTATAAGTGGAATGTGCAAGAAGATACAATCAGTATCGAAATGAAGGAGTTATTGAAGCAAATTGAACCGAAGAAATATTCTGTAACTAAGAGAGAAGCTCTGCAAATTATAGGAAGATTTTTTGATCCCATTGGATTTCTCAATCCATTTACAATTAATGCCAGAATAATTATGCAAGAAATGTGGAAAAGTGGATTAGGATGGGATGATAAACTTCCGGAAGAACTGAGAATTAGATGGGAGAATTGGTGTTCACAACTTGAGAAAATTCAAGACTTGAAAATACCTAGGCATTATTTTGGGAAAAACAGTGAAGACGAAATGAATGACGTTCAATTTCATTGCTTTGTTGATGCAAGTGGAAACTCTTTCGGCGCTGTAATTTATGCAAGATATCAGACACAGAAGCAAGAAATACTAACGAGATTTGTTATTGCTAAGATACGTGTTGCGCCCCTGAAAAAACTATCCTTGCCAAGATTGGAGCTTATGGGTGCTATCGTTGGAGCTAGACTTGCAGTATATCTATCGAAGCATTTGACTAAATATAAGACTTCAACCTTTTATTTTTGGACGGATTCCAAAGTGGTTCTTCATTGGATTCACGGTAATGCCAATGACTGGAAGCCGTTTGTGCAGAATAGAGTCCTAGAAATTCAAAAGAATTCTGACAAAACTCTTTGGTCATTCTGTCCAGGACACGAAAATCCGGCAGACTGTCAAACAAGAGATCGTAAACCAAAATCTGTTTTGAACGACAAATGGTTTCAAGGGCCAAAGTGGCTGAAAATGGAAAGTAGTTTTTGGCCAAAAATAGATTCATCAAATTGGTCTGAAGAAGCCGAATCAGAGAAACGGAAATCAAAGAAAATAAACATCCTTCAAATCAATTGTATGACTGATACGAAGACTAATCTTATTGACTTAAAGCGGTTTAGCAGACTATCCAGTTTGCTTAGAACAACTGCATGGATCTTCAGATTCATTAACAACGCAAAGAAAAATTCCAATAAGCAAAACGACGCGTTAAGTGCTGATGAGATAACAATGGCAGAAATTTACTGGATTAAGCAGGTTCAAGGAGAAGCCTTTCCCGAAGAGTTACAGGCTTTAAGTCAGAAGAAACCAATACCTAGGAACTCTCGAATTGCGAATTTTAATCCATTCTTGGATAAAGATAAGATAATTAGAATAGGTGGAAGGCTTCAGAACGCTAATTTGACCTTTGCAGAAATTCATCCGATAATCTTGCCTGATTTGAATCATTTTTCAGACCTGCAGATCAAACATGCTCACGAACATATAGGTCATGCTGGAATAGCTGAAACTCTCACTCAAAATAGAGAAAGAATGTGGATTCTGAGAGGAAGACAGAGAGTTAAAAGAATTTTGAGAAATTGCTTAATCTGCCAGCGTCTGAGAGTAAAGCCTTACTCGCAGAAGATCTCTCCTTTACCTCCAGACAGAGTCAGAGAAGCTTTGCCATTTGAAGTGTGTGGGGTTGATTTTCTTGGACCACTTTATACCAGAGATGAGAGAAAGGTGTATGTTGCACTGTTCACTTGTGCTGTCGTACGGGCAGTACACCTTGAACTAGTTAATGACTTATCTGCTGCAGAATTTCTATTAGCATTTAGAAGATTCATTTCAAGGCGTGGAATTTGCAAAGTAGTGTATTCAGATAATGCAAGAACTTTCAAAAGGACTGATAAAGACATTCAAAAAATGTTTCACTTAATAAAGAACCAAGAAGTTCAGCACTTCTTCAGTGAAAATAGAATCCAGTGGAAATACATAGTTGAGAGAGCAGCATGGTGGGGTGGTTTCTGGGAGAGGCTAGTCCAATCCACAAAGACTTGCCTCAAAAGGATCCTCTGGAGAGCTTGCTTACGTTATCAAGAACTCGAAACGACTCTAACTGAAGTAGAGGCCATCATCAACTCTCGACCGTTGACCTTTGTTTATAATGAAACAGATGAGCCTAGTCCACTGTGTCCAGGACATTTTCTAATTGGAAAAAGAATAACTGCATTGCCACCCGAAAAGATATTTGACGTTTCTTCTACCAAGTCAGACCTGGAAAAAAGATACCGATACAGATCAACCCTGTTAGATAAATTTTGGCAGAAATGGAGACTACAATATGTAATGGACTTGAGATCTGCTCATCGATGTCCTAGGAATAACTCGTCTTCACAGATCACCAAAGACACTTTTGTTATGATCTATGACTACAAAAAACCAAGAATGATGTGGGAATGTGGCCTGGTGGTAGAAACTCATGCAGGACGAGACGGCAACATCCGAGCTTGCACTGTGAGACTGTCCACTGGAACATTGCTGAAGAGAGCGGTACAACATCTGTACCCTCTGGAACTCAACTCAGAAGTTGAAAGACAATCTTGTCTTTCGGGGCCGGAGGATGTGGAATAATCCCACGATAAAACACCAGACACTCCGGCAGTGTTTTGACGTAATGTCGGCGCCTGCGAGATCGGGCCCTTTTAGGCACTTTTTTGCCTGGCCTCAGTAGTTCACAAGGTTTCGTTAGACTGTAGACACGCAGTTAGATGTGCAGTGTAAATAGAACCATATTTTCATGTATATATATTAATTATGTTTATGTCTTGTAGTTAACCAAGAACGGATTGTGTTAATAATAAAGACCGATATTTTAATGATTAAGAAAGTGGTATAATTTGGAGATTTCCACTTCGGGGCCTGTGCAGAACCCCCCCACCTTTGCTGGAATCAAGTAAGAGCTTATGCCTTTTTACCTAGATTTATTGAGGGATTTTGAAGAGTCTGTAGATAAGATTCTACAGCCCGTCCATGCTCTAAGTACCATAAGCAAAAACATACATAATTTACTACGAAATTTATATTGTGCTGCCTATGTTCTGTAATATGTATCCTATTGAAAATAGTATACGTGGTATTTATAGTTTTCAACAGGATGATTTTTAAAATATCCAAAAACATTACGCTCCATGGGCAGCCATTTTCAAAATTTATTTTACAGACTTTTTCTATTTCAAGAAAAACTGAATTAAAATATGTTTTAAGGTTTACAAAATAATGTTCTCAATTCAAAACTTTGTAGTTGCACTTAAAGTTCTATTACAGAATAATTTAAAAAATACCAATACATTGCAGTCAGTAGCAAATTGGAGACAATTATTCATTTCAAGAACAATAAATAAATATATACAGAGACATTTATTATAGAATATTTTTTATTTAAAAGGCTGGAAATAATATCTATAACTCTTTTACGGAGTCTTTCAAAATTATGTTAATAGATACAGTTTTTTTAAGGCTATATCGAGAATGTCATCAAATAGACACCAAGTTCTGACGACTTAAAAGATATATTGACAAATTTGACCGTAAATTAATTCTTCAAAACCGGTTTTTGCTTGTTAGCATCACGTGAGTTTAGGAATAGACACGAGACGAAATTAGGTCTGTCAAGTCTCGCAAATCAGTTACAAAGCTTTGTATCGTCTCGCCTTGCATCCATCTGTAGGCGAATTTGAAGCGATACCATCGAATCCTACTGTTAGTAAATCATAATTTAATTATCCGATTCCAGAACTAATTGGATGAACTAATATGCATATTTTGGCTATTTCTCACATGGACTATTAAAGTTAGAAAACATTAAAGCTCAGAATAACAGATCAATCGGCAATACGTAACAGCAATCCTAAGAGATCTTTTTTAAAGTTTTGCTATGCAATTACGATATATTGGGTAATATGTTGTTGGTACATGTCACATTAAAATATATCGATTCAATTAAAAAATTATTAAGAAAATTCCTTTTTTATTTTTTTTTTACTTTACTGAAATTAATAGTATTAAAAGTATTAACATATTAGAAAGTTAGAAAAGCAGTTTCTATAGTTGGAAACCTTCAACCACTGTCTGTCTAGAATATTTTTGTTCGATGTAAAAACATTTTTCTAAAAAAAAAAAAAAAAATCATTAAATTGTATTTTTTTCATTTATATTGATTCTTATTTAAATTAGTCTAGACAGTATTGTCGAAGATATGAATGCTTCTGAAGAGAAAATCTCGTTTACAGAGCGGGGAAAAAAATATATTTAAACTTTACTATAAAAGTTGAAGCTGACAGATCATTACGATGACTTAATTTTACTCGCAAAGATTTTAAAAAATTGAACAAGCTATCGATGCCACGTCGTGTTTCATTCTGAATTGAATGGAACACCACAAATATCTGTCAGCAAATGAGAGCAACTAGACAGCATTGTGACAAATAATTTTATTGCTTTTTACAAGGTGAGATCAACAATATACCAACAAGAATATACAGGGTTAGCACAAATGAATGATTGATTTATGTTTTCGAAACTATTACACATATTATGATAAATGCTAGATGAAACTGAAAAAAAATGTAGTAAGGCTTTTTTTTTAAGCTACAAATGTTCGATATTGCTGTTGGTGTTCTGTCCACGCAAGGACCTAAAGTGGATCAAAGGTGTTCGACACAGCCTTGGCGATATCGAGGCAGTTATCCCCATAGATATCAGAATGGGGATTGCCGGTTATTAGTTGTAATTTCTCCAGAATGGTAGGACAAGCAAAGATATGTTCTGGGTTCAGTTCAGTGTCAGGACAGTTCGATGTGTGACCCGTTTGTTCCATGGGAAACATAAAAGCTGTAATCAAGTTCATTTCACACACGTTTTAGTATTATACTGCCACTGGTTCATACTGGGACACAAATGTATTTTTTAAGTTCTTGTAGTGTTCTGTTTACGAGCCACTGATGCAGAAAACACTGCAAGCGTATAAAAAATGTATTTTGGCAGTATTAGGAACCATTGACAGTGTGATGCTACAAATGTGTGAAACGAACTTGATTATAAATAAGGTGTTATCGTCATCTGTCTTCAGCAGCTACTTGAACAGCTAATAAACAAATATGTCATATTATAGAATATACACGCTCCTCCCCCTTTTTGTACACCTTAAGCACCAAAACATTATTTTAGTGGCAAAAACCAGTTTAAAGGGGAATAACAGTGACTTTAAAATTCATATTTAATAACATTCTATATAAATGTTTATGAGAATATTTAAAGGGATGTTCTCCTACCCTATTGTTTTCAAATCGCTGATGAAATAGGCAATGTTTTGATGAAACAGATGACATTTTTTAAGATCCTAAAATAAAATTATAAGCACATTGTAGTTGAGAATCTCTAAGGCGAAAATTATTTCCGAAGCGAAATGATTCCGCAGATTTTCAGATTCCAGCTCGCTGGGTATAGCCTTAAATCTTAATCCGACAACGATAGCTTCTGAGTTATTTCCAAGCAAGCTTTCTAATTCGGCCCTCTTTGCGATCAAAGCAAAAAATGGCGGAACATTTACAGAGCAGCCACTTTCTCTTTTCGTCTATTACGTAATGAATGGGCACAGAGGAAAGTGGAATTCGGGTGCTAGGATCACAAATCTTCTCTTTTGACAGCGTCCTTCTCGAAGCATCTACTTGATATATCTCTCAGATATATTTCTATGGGCATGAGAATTTGTGATATTGGCTTATGGACTTTATTTTCTCATTTTGACATTTAAGAAATGTTTATGAAACGCATTTCTTCAGAATGAAAATGATGGCTGAACAAATAGATCGAGCGATTGGTCTGCGAGTGTAAAACCGGTACATAAATGAAATACAATTTTTAATTATTGCTATAGTTTTATTTCAGACATATATACTGTGCTTTTTTGATGCTTTGTTAACATAAATTCAGATTTGTTTTGAAAGATTTTGGCGAAGTTCAAACTGTATATCAATAGTATTCATTGATGCTTTAAAATTAGATTGAGACACTTGAAAATTGGCTCAAATAATTCAAAATTATTAGTTCATGTGAAAAAAATATAATCATTCTGAAATTAATAATAATATTTAAAATTCAAATCTGAGTTTTCTCAACGATCATCAATAAACAGATATATTGAAAACCTCTCAAAGTTGGATACTTGTGGTTATCGTTAACTGTGTCCGACAAGGGCCACTTCAGTGAGAGGGCCATGTGAGGAGGGCATAGCAACCTCCAAACTTTTTGTTTTAGAACTTTAGATTTCTATAGTTCACGATTCCACACGTACAATTTGCATTTTGAACAATTTATAGACTATCTAATAAGTTCGATGGCTCCCTCCGAAAACTCAGAGCCACCCTTGGTGTCCTACGTACAAAATATTTACTATACATGTTATGAGTTCGTTCTGTTCTCTAGTAAATTTTTCAGTCCAACTTAGGGAATATCCTAAGTAAGATGATATATAAGATGTAAGATGACAAATAGTAAGATGACAAATTAGTAAGATTATAAATATCCTAAGTAAGATGAAACACAGTGTTACCATCATTAAAAACAGATAAAAACACATTAAAATCCGCCAGTAGCACTTTCGGTGGGAGCCACCACCTTCTTCAGCTCTGGTCTCAAAATGCCTTGCTCTCTTCCTCAGTATGGCGTTCCATCCAGGGTCTATCTGCGCATGTGTCATGTCATTTATAGCGCCATCTGTCGTTATAATCTGTAAAGCTTCCATGTTTAGGGCATAATAGTTATTTTTGTAATTGGAGAGTTTTTGGCTATTATTAAAGTCGATTTCTATGGGGCGTTCTTGGGCTATTTTTGAGAGGGCAGTACTGGGTTTATTGAATTTAATGTCATTGTGGTGTTGCTTTTTTCTGTCTTTGATTTTCCTTTTAGTCATACCAATATAGCAGCCTGGTTTATTAGAACTATTGTCTGTAAAGTTTATTTTATAAATGCCGGCGGTTTCATCAGGAGCAATAGTGTCTTTATCACT
Organism: Cheiracanthium punctorium; assembly: GCA_038373885.1. NCBI lineage: Eukaryota > Metazoa > Arthropoda > Arachnida > Araneae > Cheiracanthiidae > Cheiracanthium > Cheiracanthium punctorium. The sequence continues at coordinate 978,798 of JAWZYV010014373.1, read as the reverse complement.
GCGAATGCGTTTGAAAATATAAGGATTAGGTTTATGGGAATTTTAATATTTTTCTTAGCAGCTTCATTTGTTATTAAGGTATGGCGTTACCTTACTGCAGTGGGAGCCGCTCAAAAAATAACAAATGAAGCTGCTAAGAAAAATATTAAAATTCCCATAAAACCTAATCAAAATATTTTCAAACGCATTCGCAGTGATAAAGACACTATTGCTCCTGATGAAACCGCCGGCATTTATAAAATAAACTTTACAGACAATAGTTCTAATAAACCAGGCTGCTATATTGGTATGACTAAAAGGAAAATCAAAGACAGAAAAAAGGAACACCACAATGACATTAAATTCAATAAACCCAGTACTGCCCTCTCAAAAATAGCCCAAGAACGCCCCATAGAAATCGACTTTAATAATAGCCAAAAACTCTCCAATTACAAAAATAACTATTATGCCCTAAACATGGAAGCTTTACAGATTATAACGACAGATGGCGCTATAAATGACATGACACATGCGCAGATAGACCCTGGATGGAACGCCATACTGAGGAAGAGAGCAAGGCATTTTGAGACCAGAGCTGAAGAAGGTGGTGGCTCCCACCGAAAGTGCTACTGGCGGATTTTAATGTGTTTTTATCTGTTTTTAATGATTTTAATCCTGTCCGCCCTATTGCTTTTAAATCACAGTGTTACTATTTTTTAGTTCGTAAGTTTACTTGCAAAATAACTTGGTTAATGTTTAAAAAGTTATTATTTTGTATGATTTACATACCATGCCTTGTTCTCATTGTAACTGTATAACGTAATGTCTTCCAAATACATTCTACAAACTTCTTTTTAAATCGATTGTAAGTCATTTTAAGCACAAATCGTAAGCATGAGTGGCATAAAACTGTCCGAGACAAATTAAAAGTCGAAATAAAAATAATTCAACTTTGTTTTTTATAACGTTTACAAGACGTTAAGTATTAAAATAGCTATTGTGTAAGAGATCTTATTTATGCCACTTTTTTTTTATATTTTTGAGAAAAGTTGAAAAAGTGACTTAAAGGATTATAGATATAGAATTTTTTCTGCAACATTTAGACACTTATGGTCTCCTAATACCGATACGGAAGCGAAAACTCAAACGATGAAAGTAAAAGAAAAGTAATAGGTGGTATACATTAATAAAATTTACAAAATAAATTAAAAATAATTCATTTTAAGCTCTTCTTATACAAGTTTAGATTTATTGTTCGACTGATACGTAGCAGTCTAATAAACTTCTCGGGGGTCTTGGGTAAATGTTGTTCGAGTGAGAAGACTAAAATTTCAAAATTCTTGAATATTTTACAGCAAATTATTTGAACATTTCTCACCAATGGTCACTTTTAAATCTTTGACAGTTTATTTTATGTATATATTCGATAATCATTTTTCATAATGGCTGTCATTAAAATAGTGTGTATGTGTTCTCCATATATTCTTACACATAATCCTTTGCAGATTATCGTATTTAGCACAACGAAATATTCTGTGGTGGCAAATATCAGAGCTGTGACCAAATTATTTCACCATAACGAACAATTATCGGAATTGTAAAAGAGTAGGACTTGAAAATTTCTCGCCAAATATAGAAGATATTGTAAAGCTGGGTTCAGTTTTGGAAACTTATTTTTTGACGAGAAACTTAGAGAAAAATCCACAAATGTGGCCACCCCTGGCTACTTTTGACATACCGATGCTGTTTGCAAATCTGAACAGCGTGCCCGAAACTTACACCACAACTCCAAAGGCAGAAGAAGTTGAAGAAAAGCTTATAAAAAGGAGGTTTATGCTGGGAAACCAGTGTTGCTTATCCATTTCAATGATTACTCAATCATTAGTATGCCTTGTCTTGCGTTGACAGACGCATGATCTTTTGGACACAGATTGAAGTCGCGTCTAAACAAATGAGTCAAAGTTAACTTTAAAATGATTCTCAACGAATCTTCAGTGATTGAGTTAGTATAAGAAAACTGAATAAGTTTACTGAAAATTAGAATTCTTTCAGGAAAAGACAGTACTTAATAATTGCGTAAGGTTTTGTTCTGAAAAGCTGTTAGCGATTACTGTTTTATACATGCAGTAATGCAGTGATAATAGAATGAACACGCAGATGCTAATTAACTATAAATGTTATTCTTCGTGATCGGAAATTAGGTTATTCAAAATATCTTTCTCATATTTACCAAAAAGGTAATTTATGACGCTAATTTTCGTTTCGGGAATTAAAAAAAATTTCAAAATCCCCATCTGGAAAAGAACAGTCTTCGTTGCTGGAAGCCATTTTCGTTTACAGTACGAAGGACCTTTGAAGATGTTAGTTACCCAATTTAGTTTTCTGTTAGTGTAAACTAACTGAAGAAAGCTTACCTACTTTTAGTTTAATATGTGGAAGAAAATTTTTTACGAGCTATCAAACATTTTGTGGCCCCAGCATGGCCGAAAGGATAAGACACTCAAATTGACAGAAAGCTGAAGTGTGGAGGTATTCCAGGTTCAGCGTTCTGGCCTGGACTATTACGCGGCTGACGGTCTAGTGGTCTCTAGTTTTGGCCCTTTTTCTCCAAATGTAATATGAATACGCATTAGAATATCTTAGAAAGTCTACCGATCCAAGGCACCCCTCCCCTCCTTGACAGATGAGTAGCTTTGCCTTAACAACACAAACAAATATTTTGTGCCGGTACCCTGCTAAATATTTCTTATGAACTTATTAGTCAGTTATCAATATTTAAAAATCTACTAAATATTTATTTCCTTTCCAAGTTTAGCTTTTTAGATTAGTATTAAGGTTTGCTTAGAAATTATTAAAAATATATGACGTACGCGTAAACATGTTTACACAATATATTACAAGAAAAAGAGAACTATACACATAATAATAAGATTACTAAATATATGTTTATACATTTCGCTAAATCAGCTCCGGTTCTCAACATTATCGTCTCTTATATCCCGAAGAATGATCAGCTCTTCTGTAACTAATTTTCTGACGAATCCCCTATTACTTACAGCAGAAGAAAATTGCGTCCTATCTCGTCTTCTCATTCCTTAAGAGAGAGATTCCGTCTGCAGAATTTTGCTTCATTCTTACGCTGGCAGAAACAGAAAAGGCCCATAACTGTGTGCATATAATTTCCGTTCTTTTCATCGGATGAATACATGCATGCTCAGTGTCGGGCAAAATAATGGGCGAACAAACAAAACTTGTCGTTTTGATTTCTGTTTTCCCATTTGTAATGCATATGAAGAGTCTTGTTTGTAGAGGGATTGCTGTAATTGCAGTGAAAATATCTCTTATGAAGAGTTTCATTGAAATGTATGCGTGTGCTATGCCACTTAGTGTGGAACATGATGATAGTCAGTAATATCTTTTTAGATGAATATTTATAAACTTGTTCTAAACAACATTTTTTAAAAACTTAAGGTACACCGAGAAATATCCTACTGTGCTCATTATACACCCGTATATTATATAAAACAAGCCCAAAAGTGTGCCTCTGATTTAAAAGGCGCATTGGGAAAGATTTTGCCTCTGGAATTTGAGAGGCACAGAGGTATGATGCCCTTGTAATTTGAGAGGCAGAAGGGCATGGGCCTCTGAAATTTGATAGGCATAAGTGCATGGTGCCTTGGACATTCGGAGAGCAACCCTGAAATTCAAGCATTCTCAGAGTCACAAATCTCGCTCCGTGCCTCTGACACATTTCGTTCTGTAATCGGCGCCACGATGTGCCTTTCATTTTTAATAATACATGAGAGGTACATTGGCTAGGTGCCTATTATTTTCAAGTGGTAGAAGGAAAAATCCACTTGTGCATTACATATAAGAGACACAGTTTTAAGAGTGAATAGTATAAAAAACTAGAGTAACTGTGGAGTCCTGAATTACAAAACCTCACGTAAGTGTAGGACTTTCAAAATACACACATAAGTATTTTAGACACTTACAAACACCCTTCTAGCTGTTGTAAACTATTTTCTAACTAGATATTACGATTATCACTTACATTAATTAATAAATGAAGGCTGTCACTTCTTACTGTTGGCGAAAAATCTTGCACTTGTGGGCTAGGAGGAATATCTATTCGTGTAAGATAGATCGCGGTGTATAGGGTGAGTCCACTCTACTAAGTAGTATTTCATTAGATAGAAGACCGCATTTCTTTGAATTCTAATCAATTACTTAGAAAATGAACGTTTAAGGTGTTGGTTAGTATTCTATTTTGGTATAATTAAACGTTTATATTCAATCTACTTTTTTCTTGTGCTTAATTCTTTCATAACGTTTAAATTAAAAGTTTCGCATGCTGCTTGGACGAATTGTTGAATATTATCATTGAACTAAGTCTTAGAAAAAACTCTTACATCAGCAATTGTTTCGTGAAAGGTTAATAACGACTTTGTATCAGTTTGTTAAGAATTTTGGCGGAATTTTTACCCCAGTTGCATTTGTTAACTGCACAAACAAGTCATATAATTAATTACGGTATTAAAAAAAATTCTAGTTCAAAATCATTATCAAGAAAAATGCATCGGAAAATAAATCAAGAGAGAAAAAGTAAATGCTTTTAACAAGTGCTTCATTATATGACGCAATCCATTCCATTTATCCGAAATTAATTTAAACGTATTATTTACCAGAAACCAGAAAGTAATATTTGACTTACTGGAATGCTAGTGAATTTTTGATATAAGAATTGAATTTATAAAATAAAATCACGCCTTTTTGAACATCTATAGACATTCCCATACACCAGTTTCAGTAATTACGGATAAAGCTTTATTATAAAATCTCGCGTAGCTATTTTGATTTCGAAATTTGGGGTTGTGGTTCTTTCCACGTATTCGTAAAATTATTGGTGGTTTTACTTGCAGAAAGTATTCCATGAAGTACTTAAATATCAATTTCTAAATAAATTTGAATAAAATCTTTATCAACAGACGCCTGCACACAGCCTTAGTTTAATGTAAACAAATCAACCAGGGCTACACAGCCTTAGTTTAATGCAAACAAAGCAAGCAGATCCACACCAATAATCTTACATTATTTGACATCTCTACATATACCACTAAATTTGTTTGCTATTATGTCCGGCAATATCAGCTTTCCTCATATCTGCAAGAATGATTAGTTCCTCTGTAACGAAATTTCTGATGAATCCTCAGTTACTCATATACAAGGAGTGAATTCCGCTATATCTTCTCTTCATTCCTTTGCGGATTCCTTCTGCAGGATTTACTGCATTCTTACAATCTGAGAGGCAGAAAAAGGCATAACATTGTGCATATATACAATTTCCTTTCCTTGATCAAGTAAACAGATCCAGTGCTGGTTAAATATAATTTTGTTTTGTGTTACAAACAGACCCCAAACGATTCCATTTCTTTCCACTTAGAATGCACATGAAAGTGAAGTAATTGACTGTCATAAAATCATTTGTAAGCAGGGAAATATATATTTCGAAAATATGCATCAAGAATGGATGCTTCTTTATGGTTTTTGTTATTTGTAAGATAAAAGTCATTTTGAAATAAATAAAAAAATAAACAAAAAAGAAAACCTAATGAGCTCTCCTCATTGATGTCTCTGTCAGAGGTAAAAAAAAAAAACCAAGGTTAAAAGATTCATTATTTGGGAAAAATGACAGGAAATAAAAAAATCTAATTGTACGATACTCCAACACATTAAAAAACCTAATTGTACGATACTGCAACACATTCACAATGCACATTTTAATAGCAAAGCACCCCCCATTTGCTTCTACTGTAATCGAATCTATATAAATATAAATGCACGTATGTTTGCGTATTTACATACATTCAATGTTTACTCTTAAAGTACTCCACTGATGGGTGGTTTGAAATTCTGTGCAGATATACAGACAAGCATAAAAAATATAGGCTACATTGAAAATTCACGCTTTTCCATTTATAGGGAGTTTTTGTTATCTTCAGCTCCATAAACTTTCTTTAATATTTGATAGAATAAGGTGAACCAGTCAAGTCCGATATCGTAAATTATATCGATGTCATTTTGGTACCATGACCTTAAAAATGCACCAGAAATCCAACTATGGTTGCAAACTGCGAAGCAAATATTTTGCCGCTGGTGAAATAATTCCGAAAATTATCATTTAAATACGCTGAATTTTTTCAGTTGGAAGAAAATTCAAAAATGTTATCTGCACGAAATCAATTGCTGAAAGTTTCACGTTTTATTTTCCTTTACGTGAATACATTTTTTTTTCTGGAATATGTCATCAAAGTCTGATTTTAGGCAACATTTTGAAGCCATGGATTAATTTTTAAGGATAGGAATTATCTACTGGGCTAAAAGCTTTCAAACCAGTTCTGATTTTTCGGTAATAGACGTCGCTGCTTCTGCTAAGGAGCTGGAAATGTTGCCATGCATGCGAAGGAAAATTTTAAAAAGCTAGAACAGTAATAAAAATCAAAGTATTTTTCAAACCACAGTAACTGACCGCTTTATATATTTTTTCTTAGGCAGATTTAATTTCCCCGCCTGATTCAAGAGTTTTACTATACAGCAACACCTAGACTTACGCGAGCCCAGAGTTTTGCGATTTTCAAATTTCGTCGATTCGTCTTTTGTTTACTTCCAAAATGACTTCGATTTACGATTATAATAATATAATTTGTTATATATATGCATTATTTAAGAGTTTTCTAAACATTTTTCTATAAATTATTGTTTTGTCTAGTCTCCGGGCCATTTAAAAATGATTTGTATGTACACATTTCTAGGCGAAATTATACCCCGACTTAGGCGGCTATTGCTCGGTCCCACCTATCGTGTAAGTTCGGGGTCTTGCTATATTCAATAAAGCATACATAAGTGTGCTAATATTTAGAGTTAGTTATAATTAAAATTACCTCTTTAGACCTACAAAGAGGCTGTTTTGATGTACGATTTACTTGAAACGGGGTAAATGCGTTGAATGGACCATGGTGAATACAAATCTCAAAAGACGTTGTTCAAATTTCGATAGATAGATGGCGCTTTTCACGTAGAAAGCGTAGATTTTTTGAATGTTGAGTATTATTTTCTTTCAATGTTTCTGTGTTATTTATTTTTCACCAAGCTATGAATGTTTTGTAGCTTTGAGTCCTTGAAACTAAGAAAAATTGAAAGAAAATAAAAGTAAAAAATAAGAAAATCTGAAACACTTTCAGATGTTAAATATGCACTGAAGCGCTATATATTAAAATCGTATCATAATTTATGTGTCGTCCTTATTTATCTTCTTTATTCCACTAAGTTGGAAAGTGTATCATTATTCATAAACGTGCCGTATTTTTCTTCCTTTGTCCATATATCTATCTTTAGAATCGAAATCTATCTTAAAATCGCCCACTGAAACCGTTTTACAATCACGTCTTCCAACTATACTTCACCATATTAAATACTGTTTCGAATAGGCATCATAATCTATGAGTGTACCGTGTTCGCCTTTTTTTTAAAAAATAAGATGCATCTTTGGAGCCGAAATCCATCTTAAAATCACCTTCTAAAACATTTTTACAACCTCCGCGAAGCATAATCCAACTATCCTTTACCATTTTAAATACTATTTGGAAAGTGTATCATAATCTATGAGTGTGCAGTTTTTTTTCTTCCTTGTTTCATAAAATATTTCTTCGGAATCGAAATCTATGTTAAAACCGCCTACCAAAACTGCTTAACAATTTTCGCCAGTCACATTCAAACTATACTTCACCTTTATAAATGCCATTTGGAAAGTGTATTATAATCTATGAGTGTACCGTTTGTCTTCTCTGTTCCATAAAACAATTCTTCGGAATTAAAATTTATATTGAAATCGCCTACCAAAACTGTTTTACAATCTTCGCCAGGTATTTTCTAACAATACTCGTAATATATTTATAGTAAATTGTCGCGTTTTGGCACCAAATTTAGCAATCAATTATTAAAAATTGCAAACCTTGTGCGACTTTCAATATTTTATTAACGCCCCCCCCCTCCCACGTTATCTGGCAAATACATTTGAAAAGATCGTCACCGTGACATTTCATATCTACAAGACCTGTCTACAAGATTGCTTAGACAAACATGCGTAGACAAAATTCTGGGATTGAGCGAAATAGCACCCTAGCGCTAATAAACAATGATCTCCGTCCAACTTCGGAAACTTTTTTTTTTTTAATCTTAAACTATAAATGATGGTTACAGTTACGTTACCCTGTTTATAATTGCTTAGAGTACGTTCTATCGGACATATGTCGTTGGAACTTTGTAAATACATTACATGGACCATGTGTAAAGAAATCTGTAAAAAAATATAGCTCAAATTTCGACCGATTGATGGCCCTTTTCACGCAGAAAGGAGATTATTCAAATTTGGAGAGTTTTTAACAGGCTAGTAGTCAATTCCATATATTCATTCTTCGCCATCGGTTTAGAGAAGAAAAAACGATCTTAGCGATCAAGTTGTTTCATCAAATTTACACTAATTTATCGACAACACTGCAAGAATATCTACGCTTGAAAGGCTTGCGAAAAGAGAATATGTCTCTCAACTGTCGATATTCTCGCAGTGCACTTGATAAATTACTGAAGTTCTGATTAAGAAAAAAAAGAAAAAAAGACTACTTGATAATTATATACGGCACTGAATACTGGCTTTTTTACTGACTAGCTTAAGATATATTAGTATGCAAAATTTCAGATCAATCGAAGTTTCAGAAGGTGAAAATTCTGGCTGAGATCAATAGCAGCTTTCAGGCGGTACCAATATACTGGAGATGCTTCGCTTGCGTTCAAGATTTAAACTGAGACTAAAAGATAAGGAACTCTCAAATGCACTTTTTTGCACATCCATAGATTATACTGCATTGAAATTCTCTTGTGTGCTCTTGCAAGAGAACTATTGATGCGAATTATTTTCAGTATAATTATAGTGGCATTTATCACTGATACGTCTGCAAAATTCTAAGGTAATTGGAGATTGAGATTTTATCGAAAAAATAATTACGAGATTCAGCCAAGACATAAATCCAGACTTATATTGTGAGTTAAAATAAAAGCATTTAATAAAATATGTCCGGATATTTTTATTTATATTTTCATGTAATGAAAATTGTATGAAAAACTTTTTTGAAGAGCTTTTTTACTATCATTTCGTTTGACATAACTATAATAATAAAAGCTGCTAATATAACAGAACAAACATTAGAAAATCTCTTCCTTAAGCCAAAAAAGGGGCTCTTCTATTGCTAATTGCCTGATGAATTCTTGATTATATGTACTAGAAAGCATATCTGATTCCATTTCTTAAGGCATTCCTTTGCCTATTATGTTCTTCTATTTTCTCTCTCAGATACCCCAAAACACTCTGCTTATGATTTCCGTCTTTTTTTATCAAATAATGGACACATAGCGGCACTGAACAAAATTTCATACAGGATTATGCAATTAGTTATTTGCAAAGATTTTTTTAAGATGCATATTGTAATATTTGTAGTTTTTCAAAATACTAATGCGTGTAATGTATGTAAAATGTAATGATTTGTTAGTAAATATAATAAAATGTTTTCCTAAGTTATTTCTTTTGGACTATTTAATATATACACATTGGCTTCTGATGAGATTTAAGAATACTTAGTATAAACCGAGAATTCAATGATCACTTAAGTGAAATTTATTTTTTTTAAATCATAATCTTTTTAAAAAATTCAGTTTTTTCTTTTTGTCTGAGTAAATGTACTTTTTTTCTATGCAATTTATGCAAAATATTGGAGAAGCTTGTATATTATTGGATTTGAGGACGTTTAGGTAAAAAGTGGTACAATAGTCCAGAAAATAAACAGCCATTGATATTGTATGTTCATTTACCGGAATTACATAACATTACAAGTAAATAAAGAGTGCAATATACGTCAACATTTTTTTTTTCCAAGGGTAGGGCATGCGACCAGAGAAACCAATTAAGACTGATATAGCTTCCTTTTGCATGAAAGGAAATTACTTTTGCCAATCCATAGACTGAAAAATTCTGCAAAACTTACACAAAATGTTTATTTACTGGTAGTTTAGCCTATATTGTGTTAGATATTAGAACTGTCCTGTTCGTAAAAGCTGATAAAAATTATTACAGAGGTAGCATTTTTTTTTTTTTTTTTTTTTTTAGTTCTCAGTTATTCCCTAACTAAATATTTACAAAGTTTGTTGGTATGAAAGGGTCTGAGATGGTGTTACGAATTCAAAAAGGCTCCTATTTTAAGAGGTTAGATCATACTGCTTATTCAAAATTGCTTTAGTTTCATGCATAAGTTAATGAAAATGCTGCTTTGCATAGTTAAAACCTGACTTAAAAGTTATGCGAGAATCCTTACATATTTTAATAGAAATTTAATATTTTAGTATAAATTTTAAGATATTATATCATTAAATTGTAAATGCTGTATTATGCATGGTATTCTAAATTCATAGTATACTTTTAACGTTTCGAAAACGTTTATCTAATAGTGTACAGGTATGATTTTAGTTCATTCTCAAAATAAAGCATATATTTTCTTTAAATAATTCTTATGATAATTTTTGTATTTCATGAATTCGATTTAACAGCTGGCTTGAATTCCGGTATTTAATTTTAATTTTTTTTTTGTAAAATAGATATATTTTTAATTTAAGTACCCTCTATGAAAATTTCAGAAAACAAAATGAAAATAAGTTTCAGTACTTGAGTAATGGATGTATAGCTACAATAGCGGATCCAGGGGAGGGGCTAGGGGTCTTCAGCCTCCCCCAACCAAAAAAAAAGAAGGAAAAGGACTGGCAAAGGATAACATTCTGCTTTATTATACAATATAAATAGGCAAACTAATCATTTTTTAAAGGTTAGTCCCTCTCCCACCAAACTTACATTGTTTTAGACTAAAATTTTACTTTATTGCAGATTCTGTTTGGGTGAAGTAAGCTTTTTCGAAATTTAGTTCCTCCCCCAAAAAATTTCTGGATCCGTCTCTATAATTATTTAAATGTAAAATTTTAAATTGGCATGGTTGTATTCCATTAATTTGGTATACTACAATAAAAAATATTTTAAAATGCAAAAATATTCAGTGTAATTAAATACGGAATTTCATAACCAATCATTGAAATGAATCTCCTACAAAATTGATGGTTCAATATCTTTGCAATTCCTCTATAAGAAGTTTCCAACAGGCAAGAATTGGACAAAACTTTAGACTTATAAAGACAGAAATCTTTCGCATTGCGTCAAGCCCAACAAAAGAAAAAGAATTTTGAAGAAGCTTATCTTGGATGTGATATTAAAGAACGAAATAGGATCTAATCGTCTGCCGCAAAAATTTACTTTTTACGTGAGTTATCCATTACGAAGTAGAATCATAGCATACAAGTGATACTTCAGACCTTTTTTTTTTTCACTTCGATCATCGTCTTTAAGTAAGCGTGAGTCTTGCGAGTGGAAGAGAGCCAGCGAAATACGATTTCCTCCTATACCAATAACCTCCTATACCTATAAAATACCCAAGGTACAGTATAAAAACATCGATGTCTTTGATGATTTTTATATTTATGTGAAAGGAATATTTTCCAATCAAAGTTCAATTTTTCTCTTAGAGTTGCTATAGACACTGCTCAAGAAGACTCTACATTGTTCCTTTATAGATAAAGATAGCTAAGGAATAGTATAAGAAAGGCATAGATGTTTTAGATGATTTTCAGCGTTTTGAGGGGGATACTTGACATCACACACACACAGTCTATAGTAAAACTAGAAACAGAATTGTCTTTTTCGAACCGATAAAAAAGCAGTTCAAGGGTACACACGTTCCTACATAGATAAACATGCATAGGAAATAACGTAGCGTAAAGAAATAGCTGACGTTTCTGTTAAGTCTCGTACATGTGAAATAAAAATTTAACTGTCCCATTCACAATATGCAGGGTGTCCCTGAAAGGTGGTAACGGGCTTTAATTCTTTATCTATTAGAGATAAGGGGTCAGTGTAAATCGAAAAAAATGCACAAAATAAGGTCGGAAAAAATATTACGCTACGAAAAATGTATCTCGTTAATTTATAAAAGGTTACACTTTATAAATTTGTATACGACCCCCCGTACAAAACAACTCCCAATTAGCAAAATGTGCCCCATACAGTAATGAGATGACGTACCTAATTTCAGCCTTTATCAAACATCTCAGAGATATCTTCAAAGAAAGATGATTGGGGACTATACATGATTTTGAATGTATACGTTTATTGCTCGAGTGGAAAAAAAAAGATTTTCTTTCGTAATTTCTGCACGACCCCTGAAATTTGATTATTCGGCGTGATTTAAAGTGGAAAGGGGTTTAAGTCAGCGTTATATTTATCTTCTTATCCTCTGACACTTCTAAGGATATAATTCTGAAATTTTGTATGCCACCTCATTAGTGTATGGAGCACATTTTACTAACTGAGGATTTTTTTGTACGGGGGTCGTATACAAATTAAAAAGTATAACTTTTTGAAAATTAACGAGGGGAGTTTTTTCGTGACCTTATTTTGAAAATTTTTTCAATTTACTTTACCCACTTATCTCTAATAGATTAAGAATTAAAGCGCGTTACCACCTTTTTGGGACACTCTGTATAATAAATGTAAATAAATTTTTTTTATCTTTTTTAACAATACATTTTGCATGCAAATTACCCACAAAATACGACTGGTAGTGTTAAATTTTAGTGGTGTATGATACATTAAAGAGAGACCGAAATCTTTCCAAATGCTAAGTTCCCCATTTCTTGTATGATGAAGGACAACCAGGCTAGGAAACCCAATGAATCAAAATTTTATTTAGGAAGATTACATGAAAACTTGTTGTTGCTACTAATCCTAGATGGTGCAAGTAAATGCTAGATCCTCGTCAGAAACCTCCATATCTCCAGAAATCAAGAAACAAGAAGGTATCTTTCAAGACGTCATTTTTGGTAAAATTTATGTAGCTAAGAATATGAAAGGGGAGGTCTGAGCGGCCCTACATCAGTGACAATACGGGAAAGATCTTAGATTCCAGCTGCAAGGTGAGGAGCTCTGAAGCTGCCACTAACAAAGCGTAAGAAAGCCGTCGGAATGAAACTTGAAACTAGAAAATAACTAGAAAAGTAGAAAAATAACTCGAAACTGGAAATAGTTTCGATAAAAACTTGAAACTAGAAAATGAAATTAGAAAGATATTTTTGTGAGCAGGAAAAACAAATCAAACTTCTGCATCTTCATTTTTTTTTAGTTTATCTTCTCAAAATATAAATGAGTTAATTCACATAGAAGCTCTAAACATTTGCGTGAATTCTCGCAAAAAATGTCCTATTTCGATTTATAAAGATTTAATCACAGGTAGTTTTATAATTAATTTTTCCAAGTAAGAAACTACATAACTTCGACAATGGCCCCAAAAAGATGAAAATGCTGAAGCTATCTTTGAGTGGCGGATAATAAGAGCTATTTTTGGAGAACCACAAGTTGATGGCGTTTTGCAAAGACACTCAAAATCAGAACTTCACCGTGCCTTCAAGGAATAAATCATACATTATCAAATACATAAAAATCCCCCAACAAATTATGTATCAACAAATCAATTATGTATCAAATACATAAAATATTTAAATGGGCTGGGGTTATTGGAATGAATAGTGAACGTTCAACACAAAAAATATTTTTGGTCAACCTCCTGCAATTAGAATTAGATACAGAGCCTACCTCAAATGGGTTGACTGCCTAAAAAATTATTTCGCTACTCTGAGAGCCTTAACTGGAAGAAGATGGCCGAAATAAGGGAATACTGGAAAAAAATGCTTGAGAAGGCCAGGGCCCACACGTGGCTGTCACGCCACTGAAAAGGAAGAAGAAAATATTGCGTATGGAAAATTAATAATTTTTTTTTTTTTTTTTTTTACACAGATAGTGAAACTTTTTCAACTCGGATTTATTTGCGCGTAAGTTACCGGACACAGAATGTAGTCTCTAGAAACGAAAAATTATCCTTATTCTAATAGAATAAGACTTTAAATCTCCAAACAATAAAGCGACAAAAAAGTGAAAAAATTGAAAAAGAAAAAGAAAAAAATGTAAAAGAATGTTAATGTACGTGACATTCCAATACCCACGCATATAATTTATTCATCGAGCATATATCCTAAACCCTTTTTATTTTCAGGTCCCATCCATTCCTTAATGAGAAGTTTCAGCTACCCGCGAACACACATGAATCGGACAAAAGTTATCACAGAAATATCTCATAATACATCAAGTGGAGCTTCCGACAAAAGAAAGGACCTTTGAAGATGTTTACCTCGGGATGCGATATCAAAGGACGATATGTGATCTAATCGTCCACCACAGAAATTTTACTTTTTATCTCAGTTATCCATTACGGATTAGAAATAGGGCGTACAAGCAATATATTTTGGTCGTTCTTTTCTCTTTCTTTTGACTAAGTCTTAATGCGGGAGAGACCTAAGTAAGTATGAAAGGATGTGAGAGGGATCTTTCACAGAGAAGAGGGAATGATGTAAAAAAGTATCTTATAAAGTAAAGATAATTTTGAATAGTTAACCCTTTGAGGCGCAGTGATCCCGCTCTGGGATCACCAAACTCTGAGGTTTTGATTGTTGCCAGTCAAAAAGAATAGATTTGATTTCTATAAAAATAGTTGCGAGTGACATAGCTCCACGAAAATTCTTTACTTTTTAGCACGTCATTTCCCGTCAAAAAATGGTCACGATTATTTTTAGCAGCACTGACATCTGCTGAAAGATGGAAGAACACGAGAACAGCTGGAAAGATTGCCCAATGCTGAAAAAAGGGCAGCCGTTGCCATCGCTCGACTTAACTACCAGTAAGATGGCGGACGATCGAAACGTTCATCGCGTGCTACCGATCTAGAGACCCTTCCGCCATCTTGCTGGTAGTTAAGTCGAGCGATGGCAAAGGCTGCCCTTTTTTCAGCATTGGGAAAGGGTTGCGCCTCAAAGGTTTAAATCAAACTCTAATTTTAAACTAGGAACTGTTTTGAAAGTTAGACAACCCAACTTTGCAGGGCTGCTTTTTGAACAAAGAGAAACTTGCATTTAAAGAAAAGCAAAAAAATTGTATGGTCCAAGAGAATGGATTGTCATTGAATCATTTTTTAAGTTTTAAATTAAAGATTTTTAAAGAAAGTAATGTGTGAATGTTTGGAGTAAGATGTAACATAAGTAATGAAATTAAAAAAAAAAAAAAGCCGTGTTCATTTATTTGAAAAGAGTTTTTTTTAATTTGCATTAAATTTTATTATTAAATTAAATATTGCATGAGAAAGCAAGATTACGATTTTCTCAAATAAAACCATTTAATGAGAAGGATAAAACTAGAACCGACAAATCAGTATAAAAGACAAATTTTTTCTTGAATTGAGGCATTAAAGGGCCGTTCGCAGTCTTAATTAACTGGTAATTATTAACGCCTTCAACTTTTTCTCTTGTTATCTCCTACAAGTGTTTCAAAAAGTTACAACGTGCATATTTTTAACGCTTTTAAACTGTTTCGTTTCGTAAAGCAACAGGTTCCCCCGCCCCTCTCCATAACCACCCCCCAACAAATGAAAATTTCTGGCAACAGCATAAAATTTTCACTCTTTTGCTCGAACATCGAATGGAAACAATCTTCTGTTTCATCGTACTGAAAGGAACATAAGAACTCTTAACTTTAGCACTCGAATTATTTATTGCTCTCATTCAGATTTTGTTATTCTTCCGAGAAATAAGTTGATCCTATTTTCATTTTTCTCTCAGTGATTGGTGTAAGAAAAAGAAAATAAAAAGACGAAAGTGAAGAAAATTGCGTTTTTTGTTTAAGGAAAGTTACATATTCTGAATGTATTCTTGATAAAACATTTTTATTCTGTCTTTTGTTTTATTTTTATGAGTGTGATAGTTTTATTTAATGTTATTTGTCGATATTATAATTGTTGTATTAATTGAAATCAGAGAAGAATTAGAGAACTGAATATATAATATTTAAACGTATTCCTATTTATAAATACGAATATAATAAGTAGATGGTTACGTTGATGGGGAGTTTTAGCATAACGTGATTTCCTCCGCTAACGCTACCGCTATCTGCTGAACTGGATTTCGACCATATTACGCATGCCCACGTTTGGCGGTGGTTAACGCAGTACGCTATTTTTCGAGTTTTAGCGGATGCTGATTACGGTAAACCTTATTCATAAACAAGATGGCGGACAAGCGCTTGCGATTTAACATTCCTACTATATGTGAATAAATACAGCAGACAAAGAAATCAGATTTGTCATAAAAGTTAACTTATTAATGCTACTGGAGTTTTTAGCCCCAAATCTTGACGAAAATAGTATTAGATGCCTTTATTTATTGAACTTAGTACACCTCAACATTGAATCGATTAAAACGTTATTTTCTTCCAGTATCGTCATCTGTTGACAGGAAAAGAATTTTTTATAATTTTTTTACCGCTTGAATTATCTTTTCCGAAATGGGGTTGAAAGGGGAGGGGAGAGTCTAACCAAATATGACAGGGAGGCGTCAACAGTGCTTTTATTGCCACATTTGTGTTACAATCAATTTCTGTTTTCCTGCAATTTGCTACAGCTTGTGTACTGTTCGGAATATTTATGCTGTTATAGCAGATTTATACACAAAACACCCCAAAAGATCAATTCAAAACACCAGAATAACTCCGGCCGTATCGACGTCGTAATAAGCTAATCAAATTAACAAAGGCAGAAAGTTGGCTATTGTGAATGCTCTTCAACATTACCACAGCTTCAATGCTGGCGTCCGCATAGTGATTTCTGGAAGTGAGACTTCCATTCCTAACATATTTTGCGAGTTAAAATTGACTAAGGATTTCATAGAAATAATAATTAAGGTTTTTAATTTACGGGCATAGGAAGGAGGGTAACCATGTCTTGTGACAAAGTGTGACTGAGGGCCGTCAAAATTTACCGAAAAATAGTGTAACGTAATTCATGAAAGCCCCCGTAGTTTCTGTTAATTTAGTTTTTGTAAGTCCCAATTAATCCGCCAAAACAGTCAAGCTTTCCGAAAATCCCCATCATAGTAATGAAATTTGATAGACAGAAGATATTAGCAAAGTTTCTTTTGATTGTCAAAGACGATCCTAGAATAAATGGTCAGTATATACTTTAAAAAAGTTTTTAGGAGTATTTGTAGTAAAGTTAAAAACTCTCCCCCCCCCCCCCCACTAACAGTTAAATTGCCTGTCACTCGTGTTGAGAAATACATTTTTGTGGTATGAATCATTTTGAATACGTTTAAGATGAATTAATTTACATAGTCAACGCCAATGAAGTTCGTTGACTACGGTTTTTCTAATTTTAAAAATCTCGACTTGACAAAATGTTGTAAAATGCATAAATAATGTAATTCTACACTATGTACGAATGTCACAACTTAAAAAACAAAGAAAGAAATGAAAATCGTATAAAATTTGCATTTTTAATCCCAGCGCTTTTCAATAAAGTTCGTTTATCCTACTATATAGTTACGCTGAACTTTGACTCCCTCTATAATCATTCCGGGCAACCACTTCAATATAAATATTTTACCGTCATTACGCCAGGAAGAAAACAGAAAAGCGTAGTAACATCTACACAGTTTATACTATCCGCCTGAAATGTTTCATAATTATGTGTAAAAATATAAAAAACAATCTGTGCTACTTTAAAAAATCTTAAAATCCGCCAGTTCCCTAACGGCCTTATCACACTAAAGGGAAAATCCGAGCAACTTCGCGCTGGGCCAAC
Source organism: Cheiracanthium punctorium (assembly GCA_038373885.1). Lineage (NCBI taxonomy): Eukaryota > Metazoa > Arthropoda > Arachnida > Araneae > Cheiracanthiidae > Cheiracanthium > Cheiracanthium punctorium. The sequence goes on along the minus strand of JAWZYV010014373.1, from coordinate 960,937 downwards.
TTTTCCGACGGACTTGAAGGCGTGGTTATCTTTAAGGGTTGCAAAAGTAAACAAACTCTCTCCGACGCCAAATAGTCATCGCATCGCTGATTTGGCGTGCAGGTTCTTATTTTACTTATCGTGCGTTGGTATATTTACATCGGATCGGCAGCATCGGATGGGCAGCAATCTAATTCCAAAGTCCACGTGAACGCGGCTATAATTTTATTTACACGTGATTCTGACTTCGAGCCAAGCTGCCAAGCTTCGAACATAGTCGCCATTGCTCGAAATTACTTATGACGTAGCAGGAAGAAGTACTCTGATTGGCCGAAATTTCGTCCGACTCGGATTTTTACCTTCGGAAAGGAAAAAGTTGGAGTTCGCGGTCGTCAAGGTAACGGCGGAGAAAATCGGCCGGAAACTTGATTTGCAAGGAAAGTTGGTCGGATTTTTCTCAGTGTGATAGCCTTATAAATTTTAAGCGAATTTTTGCTATTTTCAGCTCCATTTTATTTCCGAAAGTAAAAAAAGTGAATCATTTGAGTGACTAAATGGACTGTTGCAATCGATATGACGTCCTATTCATCACGGTCATCAAGCTTTGAAAGGAAATTGTGATTCCAATTCATTTAAAATAGTTTTTCCAGATTACATGGTTTAACTTTTTTTCACAAATAAATCGTCTGCATGGATGTAACAAGGGCTGTGTACACAAAACGAAATCTTTTGAATGCCAAAAGTTTCCACGCATTTCCAGAAGAGCATGAAATTCGATTTGGGTGTATAATAAAAATTGAATATGAAGTGATTTATTTTGGGTGGACTGCTAGAAAGATTAAATATATTGAGTGTAGAAATATTTTCGTCAAATGTTTTTTCTAGCTGCCGTTGTAACTGCATCCACAACGGGGTTGGACTTCTAGTTAGAAAGAACGAGAATAATCTAGTCGTTTCGCATATAATTCTGAGTCAGTGTCGTCAGAGGAAGGAAATAGCATGTGAGAGCGAGCAATTCCCAATCGTTGTCTGTGGTAAGCGGAAGCATGGAGAGAGGGTTGGAGCGACTGCTCTAGCAAAATGCAAACAAATCATACAGCAAGCCAAAATAATGTTTCGCCCCACGAAATTAGCCGAATGTTTCATTTGACACAATCTGCAGTCAGAAGTATTATATATCGATTCACTAAAAAAGGAAATAGCCGTTCAGAAAAGGCTCCTGGTCGGAAACTAATGTTGGCTGATCGAGAAGTACGCCCATTTCGTCAACATATTCGTAAAAGTTGACATTTGGAAGTTGCAGATTTTGTCACTTGCGAAAAACAAAGTTTTGAAAAGACCATTTCCTAAGCAACTGTGCGTCGATATATCAAAAGTTGTGGAAACACTTTACACAATACAAATGAGAAATGCTTTACACAAAGACATAAAGCATTTCTCGTTTCATCGAATAAGCGTCGCCATATCGCGTGGACCAAATCTAACCTTAGCTGAACTCCAATTCAGTGGAGGAAGGTACTGTGGACAGATGAATTTATTTTTCAGGTTTCATGTGTAAATATTGACCGAAAGTTTATTAGGAAGAAGGGTGAAACAAACGATTTAGTGTGTTACAAGCGCATGGTTCTTAAAGTAAGCTCTGTGATGGTATGGGGTTGCTTGTAAGCGAATGGAGTTGGTTATATGCATTCTTGTAGAGGCACGATAAAGGCTCAAGACTATATATGCATTCTGGAAATGCATATACGCCTATCAGCGCAAAGATTGTTTGGCAGAAAACGATATCTTTTCTAACAAGCTAAAGCAAATCCGCAAATAGAGAGGATAACAAAACAGCTAAATTCGAAACGTGTCGATGCTTCGGAGTGGTCAGAAGTAAGTCCAGATCTTTCTCCTCTCAAGTATATTTAGGCAGTACTTTAAAGGAAGATGACCCAACGTCGTCCGGGCAATATACAACAGTTAAAAGATTATCTATGGCAGGAATGGGAAAAATTTCTACAGACACATTAAACCGTCTAATCTCGTCCATGCATAAACGCCTTGATGGGATTGATTATCCGCCAGTAAAAGTGACGTCCCCTCTTGGTAATCAAACTGAATGAACATTTTTGACTTTAGTTGTACAAAGAAATATACATGTAACGCTTATGAGAACTATATGTTTTGTTTCAAACTAACAAAAATGACGTTACAATGTTGCACTGAGCATATCAAAAGTTAATAAAATGTTCATTTTGCAAATAAGCTTCTTTGGGTTCCATATTTTCCATATTTCAAGGTATTTCTTACGTGAACGAACCTCATTGACGTTCACAATGTATTTGAAATGTTCAATGTAGTGTGAAAAGGTCACTTTTTTCTTTTTAAATTAAACTATCTCTCGTGATATTTAGAAAATGAAAAATGTCTACATTCGAATAAATATTGATCCACTGAAAATGCCATTTTTGCGCAGCCACCCAGATGGTGTAGTGGCTAACGAACCAATCTATTACACCTTGGATCAGGATCCAATTCCCTGTTTGGATGTTAACTCTTCCGTTTCGTCCTTTCATATGTTGTCTGCCTGATAGGCGCCCCCATAATAAAATGGTCAACACTTCGGGTCTTTCTAGTGGCAAATGACTTAATGGAAATCGCCTGCAGTTAAAAAAAAAAAAAATTATAAATCCCGGTTTCGAAATATTTTAGGCCTGGGCTCTTTGCACAGAAATGAATATTATTTTTCCTTCAAAATAATAATTTATTATTACATAATACAATAAATATATTTCAACAGAAAGCCAATTTTATTACACTACTTTGAGAAATCAGGTGTTATTTAGAATGGTTACCAACTGAAAAATACTAGTGTCGCAAATGATAACCGGCAGAATACTCATAGAATTCAATATCCAAGCTCTCAGAGTCTGCTCACAGATATTTACGAACCGTACAGCAAATGTAAGCAAATCCCAGTAGTATCGTTCCAAACTTCTTTTACGGAATTCTTTCAGGAGGAAGGAGTTTGGCTTCTATCTTTTCACTTCCCGCCGCCAAGAAAACAATCAATAAGAACTCATTACAACCCTGGTATAATTATCGCTGCGCCCTAGCAAAAGAAGCAAAGAAGCGCCTGTAGAGAATCACGACGGGCGTTAAACTTCTTTTATGCCCGGAGAAGAAAACCCGAAAAGCAGTTTCGATTCTCTTGCTGTAGGTTTTAAAGGGCTGGCATACGCATTAGTGCGTGCCCTGGTGGTTGAGTAAGGAATTAATGTCGAGTTACGCTCCATTCGGTTTTTATGGTCACTGTTTGTGCCCTAGTATGGTTCGGGATGGAGGGGAGGGACTACTACGGCTGATAAGAAGATAATAATTCTTCTCAAATGGTGTTAGTTAAGTAGGTATGAATTCATCAGGGGAACACTTTCATGTAAATCAGTTAAACTGGTGCGAAAAGTTTGAAACATGAGAGCTCTTTTATCCATTCTGAAAAACGGTTTGAAGAAGGGTTTAAAATTGTTTTAAAAGTTTTATTTTCTAAAAAGCTGTATTATTTAGATAGTTGGGGAACTATCTGAATTTCAAAGTGCTATGATACAGGAGTGGTTATAGTTCAAATTCCTTCATGAACAGAATTCTGTAGCCAGTGCCGGATTTAGAGGTGTGGAGGCCCTGGGCATCAAAGGAGTGGTGGCCCCTCATTATTCCTCAAAAAAGTTAACATTTTTTTCGACGACCAGTGTGGCAAAGTGGGTTCGCCGTTCAGTTATACGTTAGAAGTCTAGGTTTCGACTCCCGTGGAGGTAGATTTTATTTACAAACAAAGTAATGTCTACTTCTTGTCTGATGTTGCACTCTTAATGTAACGTCGATATGGCTCACAACGGATCACGTTGAGAGAACTGGTCTTCCATTGTCAGAATTTTATATATTTAAAATTATTTTGCGCGTCATTCGGCATTCGTTAGGAAATTGCACATAAAAGTGTCTATTGTGGGGGACACCCTCTCTTGTGGAGGCTCCGGGGCTGCAGCCCGGTTGCCCTCTCCTAAATCCGGCCCTGTCTGTAGCTGAAACGGCCAACAAACTTCAGTAAAAATGGACTACACACAAGATGCACTGAAGCAAGCTTATTTTTAAAAATGCCGTTCGCTTGCATGGAAAACAGGTGAATCGGATCAAGAATTAATCCAAATTAGTAATAAATGTACAAAAACTACTGAATCAATTTGAAATTGTTTGTCCGTTTTGAGATAGTTATTGTTAAATTTGCTAATTTTTTATGACAAGTGCCGCCCTATTGAACATTTTTGAATTAAACTGAAAATAAACTTCTTTGGGAACATCTTATGTTCAGTCAATATACCGAAATTCGTAGCAATCTGCTCACAGTTTCAGATGCAGAATGCTGTTTATTGGGAAGTTTAATTATAAGCATTCTGTATTTCGGATAGTACTGAGTAATCGCCAGAGAATTCACTGCAGTTTCAGTTTGAGAAGTGTAGCCAACCGGCCAGTAACTGGTTTATGGTTTAAAAAGTGGCTGCGCCCAGACGATTAATCACAACTAGCAATACCCCAACCGAGATGCCTAAGCCTCCCTAAACATCTAAGAAGAAATGTCAGGGGCTCAAGAATCAATGCAAATTAGTTAATAAATGTATAAATGTACAGAAACTACTGAATAAATTTTGAAATTGATCAATGTAAAAAGAAATAAGCTGGATCATTTTTTTTTAATTATTATTATTTTTTTTTTCGTTTTAACATCCAAAAGGTATGAACAGATTCTAGAGGTCCCAGTGACCGACTTCTTGGGCAAATGTGTGCTAACTAAAAACAGTTAGCACACATTACTAACTTTGCAATATACATTCATAAAACAGTTAATGAAACTGCTAATAAACATTACAGGGCTCAAAAACAAGCATTAATTTTTCTAAACTTCCTTTTATATATAACCCTCATTTTACAGCTTGAAAAGATTTTAGCTGCTAACTTTAAGCAGCTAAAAGTGAACTTCGAACGTGTGTGAACGATTTTTTTCTTTCTTCTTCTTTTTCTTACTTTTTCATTTTGCACGAAATTGTAGAAGGAAAACTTTCCTAAATATAACTGAGTGCGGATAAAAAATTAAATTTCATTATTTCTACAGGAATAATTTTTGAGTTATAAAATATTTCTGAGATAATAGATTTTAAATTTTTTTACATTATATTTGCAATTGGCAGCATTCTTCTCAGACAAGCGGTTCAGAATAAGCCATTGGGCACAGCTACTATTTTAGATCCTGCATATATTTTTGACAAATATTTATAATTGCAGTCATCTCTGTAAAGGAGAATTCTCGTTATTACAGCTATGTATATTATTATCGAAATATGGCATTGCTGGGAATTCGAAGTACATCTAAGAAGAATCACACACAGAGAAAATAATTTTCTAGTTTTCACGGATTTTTAGTTGTTATTTAGATTAATAATATTAACCAATTTAGCCGTTGAATGGATTTCAAACTGTAAAATACTGGAAGAAATATCACAAATTGCCGTAATGAATCTAAACAACAGCAACTTTACAGCTTAAACGAAATAAGACTTGAAAAATTGATTTTAAGTTTGATTTAGTCATAAATAATTTCCATAGAGCATTAGTTGTCACAAGGTGTTGAATTATTAACTTCAATTCTAACTCAATTCGTTTACACTTTTCTCTCAGCAGTAATTTCAGCTATTTATTCACTTTTAATAAATACAACCCTTCACGATTGACTTTTGAACTTTAATGAAGTACGCTTTCTGTAAAATCAAAATAAATGAAGTACAACAATAATAGCATTTTGTTAAGTGTTGCTAATTTCTGTTAGTAATTTATTCACTGAAATGACGACAATAAACGTCATACTTATTAAAATTTGAATCTCAAATAAGCACTCTGAAGAGTAAACAACAAATAACAATGGCGTGACAGTTTTCGACAGCAGAGTCAAATTTCAGTCTTTTCGATGCCTTTGAGGTGGAATGAATGTGACTCATTGTTTTTATTCGTTTCTCGATTAAAATAAAAATTGCGTAGTTGAAAGAATATATAAATTAATCTTCAAATATTTTATGATTAGTTGTAAAGGTGCAATTTGTTTTTATAAAATAAAATTTAGCTGTAAGCCTTTAATTAAGTTGAAATTACGTCAAATAAAATCAAGTTCTAAATAATATAATTTAATTAACTTAAAATATAGTCAGCGATTTTTTCACAATTCTTTGACTGAAATTTTCTTCCATAAAATATTAGTATTTTATTGTAGTTTGTAGTATTTTATATAACTATTTTGGTAAAGTATAAACTAGTAGCAAATTCTTTCTTAAAAATTAAAAAACGCATATTGAAATTACTATCCAGTTGCGAACTATAAATTTTTATTTAATACTTTAAAAATAGATAAATCTGCACCATTTTTGTCCCATTCGTGGAATACAAATCCTCTGCAAAGGATTTGTAACGTAATTTTTAGGTTTAAACATAAACTACTTAGTATTGACACTTCATAACATCATTTCACCTAATATTGTCTCAAGAGACTTATCAGACAAAATTATGAACGTAGATAATTAATTGTTTACTTTTAAATGTTCAAGAATTTCAAAGAAAAGTTTTTAAAAGTTATTTTAAAAAAACCTACTAAATAAATTAATATAAAAAAATCTCAAGACTTTTTTTAAAACTTTCCAATTTAAAGTTCCTACTGCGTAATGTTTGAGAAAATATTAAATATTTTTTAACCAAAAATTAAAAAAAAAATTTCAGAAACAGTAGTTGCTTACGTATTTACGTAATTCTGGTGTTACGTTCAAGGGAAAAAATGTAAAGCATTTTTTCCCCTTTTGTGATATAAAAGAAATCATGCACATTTTTTTATTTATTTTCTTTGCATGGTTAGAAAAGTAAATTTCATATATTAAATGGATTAAAAGTTAACATACAGATACCTTTCCTGTATGACTATGCAAGAGGATCCTATTTAAATGTAATTTGATTGCCCAGAAATATCAGAAGAACAGTCTTCATTTTAAGTTTTAAAGTAGATAGATTTTATGGCGTTTTGCATATAATACGCAATTTACATATTCATTCGGTGGAAACTTTCCACTTAATGAATCTTCCCACCTTAAAACATCATTGTCGTAGCAAAAACTATGACAATCCGGATGTCAGAAAAACCCGAAGTTCAGCGTTACAAGTTCAGCGTGTAAAAAAAAAAAAAAAAAAAAAACAGATAAACGTGGGAAATAAGACAACCGATCTGAGGTCATCGATCACTTACATTACACTATATTAGATTTTTATATATAAATTTCTTTAAAATTTCATATTACAATTAATACTGAAGAAATCATATGTATACTGCCTAAAAATAAACAATTTAACGTTAAAAGGAATTAATAAGACAAGGCAAATTTCAAGAATTTAAGTAGCAAATAAGTGTCAATTTCCTGAATAATTAAGTCCTTAGATAGAGAAACGACAAATGCTCACATTGAAAAAATAATTAATAAGTAATTATTTATGAATTCCATCATCAACGCCGAAAAAGAAACAATGTATAACAATTTCACACATGCAGCACGAAAGAGTTTTATTTCACAACCAGGTTATTCTTATGAATGATTTTTTTAAATAATGAATATTACTATTTTTGAATTAGTTATAAGTATCACAGCATGATACGGTAAATGTACGACCATAGATTAAAATATAGGTCGCTAATTTTTAAGTAACTACTCATAATGGCAAGGGTATAATATAATCAGTTCCATTATATTTTTGTCTGTTCCATAATTAAAACAAAACCCGTAATAGCAGCAAAATTCCTGATTACATGCTTTTTTGTTCACATAAAATTAATTAGCAAAAGAAAACCTCACAGAGCTATATAATATTTACTGGTTGGCACCCGCAGACAGAAAAATATTACTTCGAAGTTGTTGCATTTCGAATGGATTCTACTGGGAATCCGTATTATATGTGTAGTTGGGTACTTTACGAGTTTGCCGCAAGACTATTATATTGCTAGTGGACGAAAAAGAAACAGTGAGATAACCTTTTTTTATAGAAAAGGTTTAACTTGTAAAAAGCGTTAGCCGATAAAATTAGCACACGGTAGGTTATAACACCCTCTCGTGAGTACACAAAAATTGTATATGTAATATGAGGGGGGGGGAATTATTAATTATAGTCTAAAGTATTAAATTTTTGATTTAAATTAGTTAACATGTTCATAGTTATTACAGTTTTGATGATACTTCGAGAGTTATTGTAGCCCCTAAGTTTGCTTTATTGCATTAGGATTGCAACAAGATGGCAGCTAAGCTGACAAGAAATGTTTAGCAACATTTCCCCACTACCATCTCAGCGATATATTTTGGTTGCTTGGCGATTGAATTTGAGTGATCGCTATAGCCATAAGTACTGTTTTCATTCATCATAAATTTGTTACACATATCGTATATAATTGAAGAAATTGATTTCCTATGGGCAAAACCGAGTCATCCTCATACCCTAGTAGCACAATTAGTCCAAAAGACGTTTAAAACACGTTTTTTAACGTCAAAAAACGTTTTTCCATCGTAATTTGAACGTTTTTTTGAACTAGTTGTGCTACTAGGGTATGAACGTTTTTTCGCACTTCTCCTTTTTCCTTCATTTTATTTCCTATTATGTTCTGCTATATTTCCCCTGTTATACAGGTAAAAATTATCTTTCGGTGGAATGACACCATAATGAATTCCTGTATTATAGTCTAATAATTTTGATGAAATATTAGATTAGACAATTACTGGAAGTCATTTACCTAATGGAAAGTCAAAACCGTACAATACTAATATTATTAATGTACCATAATAAAATTTACAAATATGCTTCATCTTCCAATTTTTTTAAAATCTAAAATTACTGTTTCCTTTAAAGTATGTTATTTAGTAATCTAAAGAGTACTTTTTTTTCAATAAAACACTTTTGTAAATTTTATAACATACACTCGTTTAAGTACTTCTATAACAATTAAAATCTGTGGTTGGCAAAAGTTTGCATTTGTCAACAAGTAACGCAGATTAGACTGCGTTAATTTTACCACAAAACTAAATCATACAAGTTTTTAACAATAAAATGTTAAATTTGAAAAGAAACACTGTTTTAATTCACGAGTTACTTAGTACAATGGTGTTTCTTAAGTGATATCTAATTATCATTCAATATGTTTCAGTCTTGTTTTGCCATTAAGCATGACGACCAACTCAAAGTCTATGTGAGCGGCACAATATCAGATTTGTTCTGTAAATCCTGGAATAGAACCTTTTTTAACTGTAACCTCTAAATGTCTCGTTATTCTACAGGTGGGTAAAAGTGTAAAAATGTAAAAATTAAACTGAAATCAGAACTGAATTTAATGTCACGTGAAAAAAATGCACAAAAATGATGCTGTGATGGAGATCACATATCTAATTTAATAATCATTTAATTTGGCTTTCTTTAATGTAATCTATCCAAAATCATGTATTCTAAATCACTTCTGTTTTCATTTTTCTGCCATTTCGGCTTTTAAATCTGTATTTTCGCTTTTCCCGCATGCATTATTCTTATTTGTTTGTTTCTCAAAATGAGACCCGGTGGCGGTGTTATGAGCTAAAAATAGATTATATTACGTCCGTTTGCAAAATCAAAGTACTTTCTGCTTCCCCTCTTGGCCTCCTGCTGGCGTAAGTTATTATTTGTTACCCTGCGACGTCTTTAAAATTATTTGCTCGCGATTACGTCATTTTAATTTTATTGGATTAACTGTTAGGGTTGCTCTGGAATTGGCGTTATTAATCTCAGCCAGGTGTTTGTTCTAGCCAATGTGTAATTCTGTGCTGGCGTAATTTTTAAGTCATTCCATCTTAATTTCATTGTCCATATAGGAGGTAATTTTTATTTCGCTGGGCCACCACCATCCGTTGTAATAAGTTTATATTTCAATAGTCTCTTTTTAATAAAATAGTTTTTAGTATTTAACGTCTTTTATTATATTGCAACTAAGTGTATCGAACCTGGATTTTCATGCGTCACAATGCAAGTTGATAATTTTAAAATAGGCAAACCAAAAACTACAGTATATATAATTGGTGCCGTGAACAGGATTCGAACCTGGGTTATTGCGGGCACAACGCAATGTACTAACCACTATGACCTTTGAAATTCTTACGTTTTAATACATTTTTCTTACATATTTTACAATAAGTTATTTGATAGCAATTCACACATATATAATTTATGTAACGAAGTTAATTAGTTTGGCTGTTTTAAATTATTAAGACTGCGTTGGAAACATGAAAATCCAGGTTCGATACACTTGGTTGCAATATAATAAAAAGACCTTAAATACAAAAAAACTATTCTATTAAAAAGATACTATTGAAACATAAACTTATTTCAACGGATAGTGGTGGCCCAGCGAAATAAAAATTGCGTCCTATATGGACAATGAAATTAAGATGGAATATCTTAAAAATTACGCCAGCAGAGAATTACACATTGGCGAGAACAATAACTTGGCTAAGATCAATTCCAGAGCAACCCTAAAAGTTAATCCAATAAAATTAAAATGACGTAATCGTGAGCAAATAATTTTAAAGATGTCGCAGGGCAACAAATAAAAACTTACGCCAGCAGGAGGGGAAGCAGAAAGTACGTTGATTTTGCAAACGGACGTAATATAATCTATTTTTAGCTCATAACGCCGCCACCGTGTCTCATTTCAAGAAACAAACAAATAAGAATAATGCATGCGGGAAAAGTGAAAATACAGATTTAAAAGCCGAAATGGCAGAAAAATGAAAACAGAAGAATGGAAAGAAATCATGTATTCTTTCCATTGTCAAGGAAAGAATACATGATTTTGGATAGATTATATTAAAGAAAGCCAAATTATATGATTATTAAATTAGATATGTGATCTCCAACTTTACTTTTAAAACATGAAATTCAAACACAAATTAGTCGGAACCAGGCTGAAAATGCCAGCTTTAACCAATTCGAACTGGCAAACGTTAATGATTTTCCTTTTATAGTTTATTTCAGGGTGACACAAATGTACGTAAAGGTGAGTAGAATTAATATAATGGTTGAAGATTTTGTTATTATTTAATTCTCAGTGTATGTTATGAATTATTGATTTCTGGTCCAACTAGTATGCATAGATAAGATGAAAAGCAAACGAAACGTGATTTTGGAGCTTCATTGTCAAGGAAAGTAGGGTAGGTGGGGTAAAGGTCCGCGATTTTGAATTATCACTTCTCTGAAAAATTGCAACAAGTTATGAATCTAAACTTTTTATTAGAATAAAGCTTAAACCTTTACCTATCATCTGAAATGATCACTTTTATCTAAAATATAATACATAAACACTGGGAGTGACTTTTACAGATTTTGGCATTTTCGGATCTTTGCCCCGTCTAAAGGGTTAAAGATCCGCGGTGGTGGACATGGCGCAAAAGTCAGAATGAAACCCACTCGCAAAGTTGTCTTTGATATAAAATTATTATTTGTCAGGTTGTGAGTTGACTGCTATCAGCACCTACAATAGTGGTGGAGCATAATTAAATTTTCCATTTTTTTTTTTTTAATTTGCTATGAAGTGCATGGAAAATTTTGATTTAATATGATATCAATCTCCAAAGTATGTACAGTAAACTTAGTTTAATAAAAACAGATCAACATAAAGAAAAAAAAATCACTGTCCCTTAAATTTAATTAGAGAAACTTACAAAATAGGGGAGAATACAGTTAGCTGTTACAGAACTAAAAGGAATTCAAATCTCTAAGGGCAGTAGAAAAAATTATCATATTGCAAAAACGAACTGATGTGAACGTAAATGTTGCAATCACAAGCCAAATCCTTGATAAAATAATAATAATAATAAATAAATAAATAAATAAAATACATGCTTGGCTGAAAATTTTATATGCCTCTGGCATGTCGGGCAATAGATTTTTCCGACCCTGACGGACATCATCATTAGAATGGGGGATCATTTTGGGCCACCTTCCCCTCCATTGTTTTTAATAAATAAAGTATCTGTCTATGCATAAGTTTTTGTGTTTTCTTTAATTACGCTAAAAAGCCAAAATATTATGACCATCCTCTCACTTTTCAATGAACTCGCATAGGTGACGTTGAGGACATGTGATCAGGTGGGAATGATATTTAACTACTACTATGAATAAGTTATCATTGATGCAGTTACAAATGCAATGGGGGTGCAATGGTAAAGGCTTCAGATATAAGCGATTTTGACAGACGGCAGATTGTAGTGGGGCAAAGACCCAAAACGGAGTATCTCCGAAACTGCACGACTCGTGGGTTGTTCCCAATCAGCAGCTGTAAGTTCAGCGTTATGTTCTGTCTACTAATAAATGAAGGTGAAATCAGCGGCAGATGCCATGGCATTGGACGTCCACACGTTACCAGACTGCCCCGTTTGGTAAACGGCGGTTCGACGACAAGTTCGGCGGAGGACAGTGGTTCAGTTGACAGCCCAATACAACGCAGGTCCTAGTAGAAAAGTGTCGGGGTACACAGTTCAGAGGGCACAATTGGATATGGGACTGTGCAGCAGGCACTCCACTGGTGTACCTCAGTTCACCAAGTGTCATCTCGAATTGCGTGTACACCGGGTTCAGGATCGTGACTGGACCATGATCAGTAGAACCAGATGCCTGGTAGAGGAATCACGATTTGCCATTCATCACTCGGATGGTCATGTCAGGGTACGCCGTTTTCCAAGTGGACAATTTTTCCTCCAATGCACAGCAGGTCATACACAAGATAGGCATGGCGATATCATGCTTTGGAAAATTTTCTAGTGGATGTACACGGAATTCTTGGTTGTGGTAGAACAGACATTTTCGGACTATCAGTCTGAATTTCGGGCTATCAGTTAATGTCTGAAAGTTATTGTGGATAAGTTGGACTCTTACATGGCATCTGTCTACGAAGTTGAAAATGGAATCTTTCAACTGAACTCCATGTCACATGCCGAACTGTGATGCAGTAGTTGGAGGAGTACAATGATGATTTCCAGTTAATGTCCTGGCCACCTAGCTCACTGGACCGACAGCTTAGACCTCAAACACCGCCATAAGTTCATGTCTCATATTTGCGCGACATCTGGTACAAGCTGTCTAGGGCTATCTACCAAGAACTTGTTGCATCCATACCAAGGGGAGTTGCAGCTGTTTTATAGTCTAACGGTGGACCAACGCGTTATTAAAAAGTTGGTCATAGTGTTTTGCCTCTTTAGTGTAGGTCACAATCAGACCGTGACATTATTTTTAGGGACCTTGTACATCTATACATAAAAAAAATGTTTAATTCTATTCCTATAATGAAACAGCAAAAATATTTAATATTAGGGACTTTTGGATCCCACTGACGAAATATCACCCAAAATATATGTACTTTGTATTGAAAAAACTTATAAGGTTATACGGTTTTGTTTACGCATTTTGGAAACCCGTTTGTTTTTAATATCTTCTATTAGTAAATTTTCAGTTAAAACAGAGCATGTTATACTATAGCATGCGTTTCTAAAAAGAAATATCTGCAGTCGTTTTACAAAAGAGAAAATGACTTTTAAATAAGACAGTTCTAAATAAAGTAGTAGCAACATAGATAAAAAAACACTATAGTGAATTTACAAATAAAATTTCACTACTTTCCTTCAGTATATCACCAACAAAGCTTAGTGTATTTTGCCAAATGTGACTCGTTGAATACTGATGGTAAGGTGTTGTTTGTCGATGACACAGATGTCCATCCTACTGTTTAGAGAAATGATGACCTTAAGGTCATACCGTTTTCAAACAGATGCACATAACGCAACCGTCCAGTACAGTAACGCATTTCAGTCATGGCTTCATTTAATCGTTCAAACATTTAGATGCATTTTTGCTACTGGTTAAACAAATTTAATCTAGAAAATTTTATGGAAAAATGCTTCAAAGCAGCAGAAACGACTTTGTACACTATAACATGGCACAGCAATACCCTTCCTAACCGATAAAATAATGAAAACTTTGTAAAACAACGCGCATAAAATATACTTATCAATCTAAACGCTTGTTTCGATGGAAAAAATTCGACCCTTTTCAATAGCAGTCAAAGTCCATACACAGACTGGGCCACAGTCCTAGTCTGTTTAACCTGAACCAAAACTAAGTCGTCCATAAACAGACTGGATTAAGTCCCAATCTAAGAATGAACTCTGACTGCTACTGAAGATGATCGACTTTTCCCCATCGAAACACGTATGTAGCTTAATAAATATCTTTCATGCGTGTGACTTAACAATATTTTAATTATTTTATCTTTTAAACATCAGTTCTTTTGAGTGTTTTTTGTTCCTTTCTAACTGGATCGAGTGTATTTACTACTTATATATTAGCCTTTATACCTTTACCCTTTCATACGATACCTTTTATACCTATACGTATTTCTGATCTTCTGCGACTTTGTGGACTGCGTTGCCATTACTTTAATTAAAAACCCTCTCATTGTTTTATGTCTTCAAATAAACATTTTTCGGTTACTCAGGTGCTATTACTGGACAGTAAAGTATTCCTTACTTCGTGATAAGAAGGCTATGAAGCATAATTTACGCAAATGAGAAGTCAAGAGAATGAGACCCGCTCAACAGATTCAAGAAAGTAACCTTCCGTTTTGTATCGTGTAATAAATGAGCGTCTCAGGGGCCAGTCGAGAGGTCGTGACAATATTGTGGAAACACTTAAGCCACTTCGGATCAAGCTTTCTCTTTCTATGCCCCGAATTGGTTTTTCTAACGCAACTTTAAAAACCGAGATCGCACTTTGTCCGGACGTGACTTGAGTCCGGCTCTTCCGCCCTAACCTCCGTTTAATGCCCGGATTCTTTTATTTTCTTGGCCGGACTCCCTCTCCCCAGCCCGCACCCACCCTCTTTGATGAATCTTCTCCCGCGGAATTGTTTGTCAGCTGTTAGATCCCCCTGTCGTATGTGCAAGAAACAAAAATATTAAGGCGGGTGGGGGGAGGAGGACAGGGCTGTTAATAAATACACGCCACGTTCGAAAATAATGCGTGATAAATCTAGTGCGAATTAAAGTGGGAAACACAAACGGGTCGTTTTTACGGCTTTCGAGATTCGGTTTCAAGGGAGATGAGTTGTTTGTACGGCATAGAGTTTAAAAACTCCGAATATTACTTGAGTTTTGAATGTGTTAATGGTATTAATTAGCCCTTTGTATCACCATGTTTCAGATCTGCAACATATCAATTAAAACCGTATAAAGTAGCTATAGTACATTGAAATTATATCAGTGACTGTTTTTTTTTTTTTCTTTCCTAGAATAACGTGAGCATAAAATAATTTAAGAAAAAAAATCTTAAAAGTTTGTTATTAATATTTAAATAATATTGTGATCAATATTTAAATAATAAATAATGAATTAACATTGTAACACGAAACTATATTTTGCCCTTCAGCAGATTATTGGTTATCGTGGCACTTATCGTGTTTCTACGTACATCAACCGTACAAAAATGTTAAAGAATTTTTAAAACGTTCTCGGTTTAAACTCTTCAAAAACACTTCAGTAACACTCTGGTATACTACAGATATATTTTAAAATAATAAAAAAATAAAAAATGTACGTTTTATTGAACACTACAACAACAACAACAAATTGGCCAGTAAAATTTACATGAATTACAAAATTGCAAAACTTTCAGTATGTTCATAATCTGTATCTTCTCAATTAATTTTTTTTAAATATTGTATTTTTAAAAATATTGTTAAACTGTTAGTGTATAAATTGTATAATTCAAATTATTAAGTGCAATAAAACACTGTAATCGACCTAAACCCCTGAAGTTTTACGAAATGCTGTATAATCTATAGATTTATATTTCTTTCTTATCATGAATATATTATTGTTCTTTTCACATTGTGATATTTAAAGTATATTCTGTTTTTCATTCTTTAATGGGTGTGATAATGATATTAAATTAAGAGAGATATTACTATTTTTTTTTCTAAATTACGAACATTTTATTCAATATTTTTTGCGTTGTTCAAAATAAGATTTATTCTGTTCTTTTAAATGAATTAAAACATTTCTCAAATGCTACAGTGTGAAAAGTTATATCTTGCAAAATATAGTGTACTTTCAGTAAATTAGAAAAATTTCAATATGGAAGGCTTTGAAATAGAACAAAATAATTTTTCAAATTACGCATCTATAAATTAATTCTTCAGAAAAACTGTTCACGATTTTATTACAGGTATTTTATATGTAATACTTTTAGTAAATACTTTTACTTGCTTGTAATACATAGCTTTTATACATTCATTTTCGTAACAATATTTTAAAAATATCTTTCATCTGACTGATTTAAACTATCACTGTATTTTTATTCAAACCATGAAATAAATAATCATGAATTTCTATATGAATCTCAAAATTTCTAGCCTACGTGTACATTTTTAGTTTAATTCATGCAATACTTTTTAATTCCATATTAATTTTTTTATCTCTTATAAAGCTATTTTTTAAATTTTTAAAATGATTAATAATTTTTATCTGAAAAATTACACATTTTAATATTAAACGTAAGAGATAATTTGCATACGAGATTAATTTAAATATTTTGATTTGCGCTATTAAAAATTCCATTCTTCGATCAAATTTTTTGAGTAAATTAGTAAAATGTTCATAGATTTTCACTCCTATATATTTTTTTAAATCTGAAGAAAACATACGAAAAGTAGAAACTAAAAAATTAAAATAATGAGACTATTTTTAACGATCAAAAGAGTGTCATGATTTACTTTTTTTACTGTTCCCATCTTAAATTTTGCGCTACTTCTAAACACTTTGATGTAAAATCTCCTAACATTATAAAATAGTTTTTAATATTTTTGAAAGTTCCATACTGCGCAGGTCAAAAACCATTACATTTCCTTAATAATTTTATTTTATGTTCTTATGAAAATCTGGTGAAGTTTCTTTCCGAACCCTCATTCAGTAATGAAGGAGAAACAACTTTTACAGGCAAGCGAACAACCTGCTAGTGCACAGGCAAATAGCTCTATATTGTTTGTTGAACGTAAATTGCATTGCTTAACAAAATATATTTTTTATTGATCTTCACGATACTATTTAATAGCAATATTATTCCTTTCATAATTATATTCTTTCTATTGTGTTCTCACAAATATAAAACGTAGTTTCTTTTCAAGTCATCAATCAGTTATGAAGGTAAAACAACTTTTACAGTCAAGCAAATAACTGTAGACCTGCTTAGTGATCTGTACTTGTTCAGCGATAGGTATGTAACTTTATTTTGGTAAGCATCTATTGCACTAATTTAAGTTTAACTTATATATATTTTTCATTGTGTTTCATGTTAAACTTAAGAGTCAGCTTAGGCTATGTCATAAGCATTTTTTACTTTTAATTGGGCAACAACAATAATTTTAAAAAATGATAAAAGTATTTAGCACTGTCACAGATAGCAAAGTAGTCCAAACTCTTAAAAATATTCAAATATTATTTGATATAACATAACATTAATTTATAATGTGTCAGCACAGACTTCAGAAAAAAAAAAGAATTCAACCGCCAGTATAAATTTTTAAGAGATTTTTAACTGATTAAGATTCTTCAAAGGACATTGAAATGGATAGTGAAACTTTGTGTTGGCAGTTACAGTTTACTTTTCAGAATTTTTTTATGATTTATTTTGCTTTTTAACTGGATTAAGAACGGAAATCTTACTACTAAGAAATTTTCAGTCTAAAGTAAGTAAATAAAAACTAAATGTCATTGAAACATTGAATTCAGGCGAACGAAGTATTTATGTCTGTGTCTGATATTCATAGCAGAAAGTACTTCCAGTAAATTATTTAGTTTTTATTTGAAATTCTCAAAGCTTCATTAAATGTTTTTATTTATTTCCAGAGTATAATTAAAAATTCCGACTATTCGAGAGAAGAAAAATAGTATTCTCATATTAGTAAATCGAACTGAAATACTAATACTATTAGGTTGTAACGAAAGTTTTCCGCCACTAAAAATATCGTCTGCAAACAGTTCACGTTGGTGTGTTTGCTCATATTTTGTCAAACAATATTTGTCATTTGAAAGAAAGATACTTGCTTTAGTACACTGTGTTGTTAAAAAATATCGTTATCATTAAGTACAAGGTGTCTGAAATGGAACTATCACGTTACTGGATTAGAACCATCATTTACTTCCAGTTCTGTTGCAAAAAGTTCTACAGAATATCAAAGAATTATGTGTGTAATTAAGATTCTACTGTTGTATCATATGGCACTGTGAAGGTTTGGTACTGAAAGTTAAAAAACGGGGTCTATGATATTCAAGGAGCAGAGCTCTCTGGCCGGCCTACTAATGTTGAGGAGGGCCACCTGCGAAAACTTGTAGAAGAAGATCGGTATTTAACCACTTGAGAGCTAGCTAAAGAGTTAGATATTAATGCCATGCCTATTAGCCATGTTATGCATCACATAAACTTCATGTACAAGTTCAATCACTGGGTGCCGCAGGAGCTGACTCAAGCAGATTTGGCGGAGAACTTTCGTTACAACCTGATATAAATAAATTATATTAGACTAAAAAAATTTACCGCATTGAGCAAAAGTAAAATAATTTGGTTAGTTTTTAGTTTATTAAATCCCAGAGAATTCCTTTCACTTAGGTTCTGCAATAAATTTGACTTTTCATAATCAAATTGTATGTTATTTTACATTTAAAAATTATCATTTAATGAATTTTCTAGGTGCGCCCGCCACTGATCAATAAGCTAGAATGGATTTGTGTGTTCCAGTAAGTATTTGAGATTGATAATAATTTTTAAAGCTTGAGACAATTAACCATTAACTTCTATATGAGGTAAAAAGAAGAACAACATCCCAAGCTTTTAAAAATTATATGTCATTTTACATTAAAAAGCAACATTTAATAAATTTTCTAAATACCTCCGGCGATGATCGATAAGCTAGGATGAATTTGTGTGTTGCAATAAGTGTTTAAACTTGAAAAAAAATTCGAAAGTTAATTTACGATTTTTAATCTATTTTTAAATAAAAAGCTTTATTTAAAAATATTTTTTATCTTATATTCCTTTAATTCTTTTTAGTCTGAAAAATGTTTTTCCTTCATATTTCTATAGAGGCTTTGCAAGGCGCCGTTTGCTTCGAGTTACTGTCGCTATCATGTTCGCCTTTTTTGTCCTCATGTTGTATCCACGAGTACCGCGAGAACCATAACAGAAAGCGTCCGTGATGTGTACGGTCAGTACCAAAACTTGAGATCACTTCAGCCGGGTAAACCTTAATTTTGGCTCTTCAGCACGGCTCCCGGGGCGTGTGAACTGTTAGCTGCACCCCTAGTTGTGGCCCTGTATATGCTGATGAATGTCTGAGATATGAGTAAAATTAATGTCCCTACTGTTGAACCCTACGCCGAAGCATCGATCTTTTGCCAATGGTGTTGAGGTTTTGTTCTCAAGAGTATATACCAGATTTGTGCTGAATGGGCAATCCGAGAACCGCTGCATGTAAAAAAGGAACAACTCCAAAACGTCGTCTGCGCTGATGGACATACAGCCCAATCTGTTGCCCACTGAACAGTGAGAGACGGCTCAAGCGTGCAGGTCCACTGTTCAAGACTTTCACGTGGCTTCGATGGAACTGTTTGTGGTGATTTTTCCGGTTGTTAACGTGTATGCACGTTAGAACTCCTTATTTTTCATTTCTATCTTTTTTCAATTCAAGAAAAATCTAATTTTTGACGACAACCTGATAATTAAAATCTAAAAAAAATTCTTATTACGGGATTTCTATAAACCGAAATTTTTTGTAATCCGGAATTGATAAAGTGAAAATGATTCCAGATTTAGGAGGTTCTAGTGTACTGAGTGAGTGCGATGTAATTCGCCGCGGTTTAACTGGAGGTGTTTGGGTGAAAATGATTTTCACCCAAAGCATTGATTTTCGAGCACTGATTAAATCGCTTTTAATTAAAAAACTGTCAAAAATTAAATAATTTTTTTTCCCGTTAAGATTTAGGAACAAACATTCCGCGATCACTGAACTTTTCGAATCGGTAGTATGTATAGTTTTTTTGGATGTCACGTTAAATTGTAATGAGCTGCATTTTGTGACGTCGAGAAATTAGCAGTCTAGATACAAAACTGTTAATAAAAAATTGCATTATACAATATTTTTGCTCTACCAGACGCTTAGCCGCTTTCGTACTCTTATTAAACGTCTGTGAACTGTGAACGTTAGAAACCTAGATCTTGCCTTGAATCAGCCTTAGCAAGTTGGGCTCTCCAAAGTATTAATGGCTTTTTTAGGTGAATACTAACCAGTGACCTTGGAAAGATATGCTGTCTTCTTCTCCTATATTCCTTACGTAGATAATCAGCCCTAACGTACACCAAACAGGGGAACCATTTCCTTTCCTTCTTCAATCATTCCATAAAGTTTTCTTCCAAGCATTTATTCAGTTACAGAGGAAAAACAAGTTTTACAGGCAAGTTAACATCATAGACTCGTGTTTTAAATAAATCGGTTGTATTATGTGATCAACTGCGACGATTTAAAATAATATTACATAAGTTTGAATACGATACATGTATCACAGCTACCGACTGCTTTATGTTTTGCATAAGAAATATAAATGTATTGAATGATGCCGAACTATTTTATTACTATTTTTTAAACTAATAAATCCTACCAAAATTTTACACCAAGTCATACGTAGTATAATAGCAAAATTCATAAATAGTGATTACTATTTCCATACACAGAAAAATCTTTCTTTAATGGAAATATTTTTTGGTACCGTAAATTTCAAAGCCCTACCCTTTTATCCAAAGAACGCTCAAATTAAGAGAAAAAAATATACTGATCACTTATGATTATGTATGAGGTTTTACTTTATAAGGTTTATTTTTAAAGTATATGACAATACGTATGGTGTATTCCAAAACCAATGCATTTGGTCTTTCCACAAAGCTTCACCAAGTAGCAGTATATACAGATATATTGAATTAGGTGGGAAGGACTCATATCTGAGCTTTAGTGTCATTCAAAAATAATTCTGCCATGAGCTCTGGAAGCGTCTGGACTGTTGTTTCCGAAAAAGTCCTATTAGTACTTACGATACGATGCACTATCGATAAAATTATCCAAAACTGAAAGAGAGCTTTAAGGGCATATCTTAGTGGACGATGTAGATATGAACACATTTAAATTTAAGAGTCAGAGACAACGCTATACTTGATCAAACAGACTGAAGAGAAACTATCAACGCAGGCTACTTCTAGAGATGATTGGTTGAATCGGAGTGAAGGTCTCAGAAGGGAGAAAAATGACTTCACGTCGATTTCATCCATTGATTCAAGATATTGTTGTTGTTGCTGTTTACACATGGCAAGAAGGATCTCAATCCAAAAACATCTGACCACTAGCACAAACATCAAAAATACAAACAATTTAAAATACAGATAGTTAAAAAAATCATCATTAAAATCGAGCAATATTCAAACACCAGGATCTCTATGAAACTACTAGTAAAATCGCTAAAATACAATTTAAAAGTCTAGAGGAATAGATTTTAACTGTTCAGGACATGAGATCCTTGGCGATCCAATAGAGTAGGCAAACATCATATTTAAGTTGTAATGCCGAGTTAAAACCAGGGCAGATTCAAGATGTTTGCAGAGACACTCTTCCCTCTTATTCTCAAGCTTTAAGGTGATCATACTCGGTTAAAATTCAAACTCGGTTCGAAAGATGTTGAGAATAAAATCCTCTCGCTCCCATCCGCAGCTCTCTGCTAGTTTAGAGTTAGGCTGGACAAGTCCAAAGTATAGCAGCACAGCCCTAGTATTTCTCAAGTCTTGGCTTGGCTCCAGCAGACTTTTATTCCTTTAAGAGTGCTTTCAAAGAATTATATTTTGGAACCACTGAAGAGATCGAAATTACCGTGACAAAAGCTCTTAATGAATTCCCTTGCAAAGCCATCTAGGATGTAGATCGTACTTGGAACAGCCGTGGGCAAAAGTGCATAGATATCCAATATACGTACTTTTAAAAAACTTAAAATGTTTGTAACAACACCTTAAATATTTTTTTAAACAAAATGAATTACATTATTTTGTAATACACCGTGTGTATGTTTGTGCATGTCCTATTTTATTTGTCTAGTCCATTTCCCGTATGTGACTTAAATTTGATACAGAAATTAGGTTGGACAAATCACAGCCAATTGTGGAAAGACTAGTTTCGGAAATTCGGAAATTTACTAAAGAAACAAAAAAAGCATAAATCATCAAAATTTCACAAGGAATATTAATCAAAGCATCTTTTAACATAGATTAGCAATTTTCCAACATGTGGTTTGGTTAACATATTGTTTATATTCTACCAGAAATGTAAAAATCACATTGCACGGATATATATTTTAATTATAGAATGACTATCATAAATCATTTTAATTAACGGAAAAGAAACAATTTTACCTTGGATGTGTTATTTAAATTCCTTAAGCGGCAAGTCAATATTCTATCAAACATTGGCTACTTTTGAAGTATTGCCTATGTTTCAGAATTTGGTTGTTAAAAGTTTTGAAAACTATACTTAATATTTTTTTGTACGTTGAAAATTTCTTCCAATATAAGAATATTCCACTATTGCTGAATAGTAGAATATCTAGAAAAGCTCTAAAACGTTAAACTAATTGACCAACTGAAAAATAATAAACTAAATAAATAAAATTTTGCTTTATTTTCTTAAAAATCTATCTGCATGAGATAAATGTATAATATTTTTGTGCACTGCGAATTTATTTAACTTGCATAACCAAAAATTCTTCATCTCAATTTTTCCACATATTCGATCTAAGTTTTCTTTCAAGCATTTCAACTGTTGTAAAGGAAAAACAACTTTTACAGGCAAGTTAAAACGCATCGCTTGTTGTACAAAAATACCCCCAAAGGTTTAATGCGATTCATTTCGAGGTATTTTTAATACAGTAGAACTTTGGTTCTGTGAATCCCGATGATATGGAATTGCTTAGTAGAATGAATTGAAAATCTAACTTCAATTTGAAAATCATGTTAAAGTGCTATAGTTGAAAAATCATTTCATGATTTTAAAATTACATTACAAGTAAACTGTGGTGAATTATAGAAAGTAAAGAATGTAAACGTAAAACAGAAATGAATTATGGAAATATAATATTATGTGTAGTGCTTTATAAAAATCAACAACAAAAAATGTAATTTTTTTTAAGGAAGAAAACTCCAAAAATATTTTAATTGTTTCTTATATACTTTAGCATCATATTTGTCGCACTTTGTTGCTTTGCTTTCATCTCACAGATCCGTCAACATAAATATTCTTTCTGTGACCAATCTTGTTCCCTTAGAAGTATCAAGGAACGTAGAACACAAGAAAAGGATCTGTGTCATCGTCTGTTTGTAACAAAAGGGGCGAACGAATTATAGTACGATATGCCCCCAAAAATGGTGTTGTCAAGTGTTTTATAATCGATGGTCTCGATATAATTTTTCTCACCATGCTTCAATTTTATTAATCTTAATTCTTAAAGAAGATTAAGGGAGAGAAAGAACATACATTGTTCTCCACCCCCTTCCTCCAGAAATTAGATTGTGGTAACGTCTATAAGTTTAACAGTTTTGACGAACTCTGAAGACACAATTGTTTTAGTTAATTTTGATTGAATGTATTTCGATGCACTATGCCATAAAAAGCCCTTGTGTCAACACATTATCAAGACCTCGCTCTTATGTTTTTTAAGCAAAGCACAATTCTGTTGCGTGCCTGAAACCCCATGATATATGTGAAGTTCGGATATAATCTAAAAAATCATAAAAATATGCCATATTTTCTTCTGTGAAACACGGCTATAGTGCCTGAGTGAAACATCTCACCTCATCACTAATTTCACAGACCTATCATAATGTATTAATTCTTTCTCCTTCATAGATACATTCATACACATTAACTTCCATTCACGTTTTTCCCCCTTTTCCACTTCTATTCAGGTGGAATAATTGCCACACCACGTTGAGTAATTTTTCCCCTCTGCGGCTCATTGCCTCTGGTCAATAAACTGCCCCCTCTAACCCCCTGCATTCGACCACTGGGGAAAAAATAAGATGAGGGGCGAAAAAAAAAGTCAGATTTATTTCCGCCTCCCCCCGCTAAGAACATTTTACCTTCTCAGCTGATAAAACGATTTGGTTTACCAAACGAAACGCCGTCCTTTCGTTTCTTCTATCTCTTCACTTCGTTCTATCCCGGCGAGTGAGGGAGTTTAATTGTTTGATTCCTTCCCCTTATAAAAATGAAGTTGTTTCTAGAAACTGCGATTTCGAAAATAGAGCGGATTCTTTTTGTTTTCGTTGTCTTTTTTTATTTTTATTTTTAGTTTAACGGAAGTTGAGTTTTCTTTTTTGTTAGTTTCTTTACTTTTCGGTGGTTTTATTTTTGCAAAGATTGTTGGAGACAGAAAAGATATCGAGATAAAATAATCCGTTTATAAAACTGTTGTTTATGTAGAAAAAAAAAGTGATTGTTAAGAAGTATTCCGTCGCACTCTGAATTCGATTATCGAACAGATGGCGTAAAATGAAAATAGAAGGAATGACAAACAAAATTAAGATACGACTTAGCAGTGATAAAATATACATAATGTTCAATGTTTACTGAACAGATTTCACGTGAAATATTCATGTCCTTGGTAATGATATAGTATGGAGGTGGGATGTTTCTTCGGAAACACTGATTCTTGCCTATTTTCAGAACGAAATAGTCGAGTCAAAGCGACTTGCGTGCAATTCAAAACACGTAAATAACTCGTTTGATAACAACGTTTCACATGTTGTTGGAATTTTTGTGCAGTGAGCAAGAATACCTTAACATTTTACTAGGAATTTTTTTTTTCCCAAGACGAGTTATCATTATTTTTTAATGAGCAATTGTAGAACAGCATAGTTAAAAATAAAAATTTCTGTAAAGTAAATTCATTAGTGTAATTTATATTTTTCCTTATTACAGAGTAGACGTTTTATGTACAAAGCAATCGGTAAAAATAATTAATTCTCAATTTCTCCTTGCGTTTAAATTTAAGGCTTTCCTGTGAATATTTCGCTTAATTTATCCAAATTCAAGGGTTCATTTTGTATTCTTCCAAAAATATGGATTTACAGAATTTAAAATGTATGAACTTTAAACAATAAATCCCTAAAGAAAGTATCTGTTTTTTACTGATTAATTCGGCTACTGAAGAGTGTTGGGCAGTATTGTATGAAGCCTTGAATAATAAAAAAAAATGTAAGCATGTTGACAGCAATAAAATCAAAACTAAAAAAAATAGATTAGTTTTAAATAATTTAGGCATTATTGAAAGGCGATTAGTATATTCAAAATATTTCTTTATTTCTACTATAGTTACAATTCATTGATGTTTTAAAAAAGAAATTATGCACCGATTTCCATCTTGAAGAAAAGTATGACATGAAAAGTTTGTTACATTTGTATTTGATTTAGTTATTATTTCTCGGGATAAGCTATCGCAAACTTTTTGAGCACTTTTTATACATTCTAAGTACAAATGTTTTCAGTTTGTCAGCGTGTTAACAAATGTATTTTGATATTCACAATGAAATATCTGCTTTTATTCAATACACCGGTTAAGTGTTTTGTATATTTCGCTAGTTTTAAAATGAAACCGGATTATGTCTAACTTACCATAAAGTATAACCTTAGTCAATTTTCAAACAGTTTTGGATTTACAGCAGTTAACCTTAAAAATTAAATAGAAACTGTGCTAGGCAATACAGGATTGGCAATGTTAGCCGCACACCAAACACAATCGCAAACTTGAGATGTACAGCAGTCACACTATGAACTTTGCTTTAAGGTTTAAAATGATGGATAAGAGCATGTGAGAGTATCATGTAACATTCGTAGTTTTATGCCATTTTATTTTATGATAATAGTTTCTCTGCAGATATTATAAGAAACGCAATAACTAAAGTATAGTGACTTTTTTGTCATTCATTTTTGAGTCATACAGGACTGTTAAGTCTGGTTACGTTTCTTCATGTTCTAAAATGTGCATTTCAGTCCAAGTTTAGTTGTAAAGGTCTTTGAGTATTATTATTGATGGATATATCAGATATTTGTTTAAGACTTATTTTCACCGTAGACATTTTATCATGAAACTATTACTCTCTTGTGTCCATTTATTGAAAGCATAAATCGTATGAGCTGTATCATATTTCATTAGCAATAAAATAAATTTTAATTGTTTATACACTTTTGATGCGAAAATTATTGGAGCTTTAATTAAAAAATACTAAAAATGTTACAAGCATTTTCTCTATACTCTAAACAAGAAATTTCCAAAAGACTGCAATGCTTTTGCAAGCAAGTTAATAAGGATTTTTTTTTCTCCCAGTAAATCAAAAGCATTCACATTTCCAACTAGTCATTTTTACACCAATTCAATTTGCATCCAGTTTTATTTTATACTTAAACTAAGCAACCTGAACTAAAATTAGAGCCATCATGGCGAAATAGATAAAGACATTGAACATGGTAGATGGCTGAAGTGCGAAGGTCTTGGGTTCGGAAATATCGCGTGGCCATCGATCTACCAATTTAGAGATGTGGACAGTTTTCTACAGATTTAATGTGAATATGCGTTAGACCTCCTTAAGAAGCCCCACGCCCAAGGCATCCCTCTTTAGGCAGATAGCCCTTGAGTAGCTTTGACTTAAAACACAATACTGAAATAAAATTTCTCTATACAAGAAATTTATCGATTTATATGTCACCCTTGCCTGAATTAAGACATCACTGTGTAGAGTGCACGGTTATTTATTAAGCAATATACAATAGAATCCACCCACCAACAGCATCGTCAAATAAAAACAGCAACAGTAGAAAATAAAAATCAATCATCACGAAAAACAATTATTCGCATCAAAATAAATTTCCCCCTACTTCAGTGTTTCTCTTCTTCTGTGCAAATATTCATACGCACGTTAGCCCAAAAACCCACGTAACTTGCAAAGCGTAGAGCATTATCCTACGAATTTGGAGAAATAGTGGGATGTCCCGAACTGTTTTGCTATTTACTTTGCGTGATCGGAGAAATCCCCCCCCCCGCGACCGACGCAACACACAAAAGAACTATTCGACCAACTGTTGTGTAGCGCCGCGCAATCAATACGACGCCACTGGTACCGCACTACTCTGAATGAGAGAGCTGTGTCAGAGGGGGGGGGGCTGCGACAAAGTGATGGGATAACCAGAAAATTCTGCTTGTTACAGGCTGTATTTAAGATCGTGATGAGAAACAAACACCAAGTGATGTTCAATTTCAAACTTTGTCTACTTTCTTGTACTAAAAGAACCGTAATGCGGTGAAGCATTTACGGTGAATTTGATCGTAACACCTGTGACAAAACAAAATCTATAACAAATAAATAAAAGTAAGGAAAAATCACAAAAGTAGTCATAACTCGGCAAAAAGTAAGCCAGTCGGTAGGAAATCGGAATACGTTGCCAAATAAATGTTGCTAAGTAAATTTGAAATATGCAAATGCAGTGGCATTGCAGCCGGAATAAATAATTTGCTGAGAGAATAAAATTGCATGTTTTAAATCAAGCTATTGATTTTTGCTGTGAATGTAAAGTAAAATAAAATCGGGGATAACATATTCATTACAATGAGTTGAAGGCATCATTTGTCGCAATAACTTGGACACAGAATTATTGGGAGAGAAGAGGCAGGGAAAAGTCAGATATTTATGGTCAGATGGCTAAATGCCAGTCCTTTTGTGGTCCGGAGACTCTGGCAACAATTTCTGACTGCATCCAGGAAGTTCAGCCAAGTAGGGCCAACTGTTACGACTAGCATCGATGGCCGATAATTGTCGTTATGCGCATGAAGAAATAGAACTGGAACCCAGATTCAACTCAGATTATCCCTTGATGCAGTCACTGGAATGTTAATGTCAGCGTCAACCGTGTATAGAAGGCTTCAGAAAGGTAGTCTGTAAGGGAGGTGACCAGCCATTTGCATGAAACTCACGTCACGCCACAGAAGAGAATGTTTGAAAAGGGAACATGGACGTGTCCACTGGACAACTAATCATCTTTACTGGTGAGTTTAAGTTTAGCCTCCAGACTTAGTTGGTGTTGTTTGACTAGGGGAGAACTTGGAACCCGTCATCATCTATAAAACATTCATGTAAGAGATGCATACGCAGAAGGCAATGTCTGTGTTTGAGGTGGAATCTCTTCGGGTGGAGGCAGAGACCTCTATGTCGTTTCACGTGGAGCCGTGAATGCTCAGACCTATAGAGATGACATCTTTGATGCTTATGTGTGCCTTTATGCCAGAGAAATACACTGCTGGCCACCCAAATTGCAACACCAAGAAAAACAAGAGATATCACAACAAAATTTATTGTGTAGATAACATGTTGACCAAGTAACAAATGATTAAATTTACAGCATTCTATGAAGCGTGGTTCCTGCCAAAATCAGTACCCAGAGTAGCCGCCGTTGTTGGAGATCACAGCTGCCACACGCCTCGGCATTGATTCAAAGAGACTTTGAATGTGTTCTTGGGGTACAGCAGACCAAGCAGCTTCCACACGTTGCCAAAGTTGATCTGGTGTGACAGCTGGGGATGAACTCTGGGTCAGTCGTTGAGCAACCATGGACCACATGTTTTCTATCGGCGAAAGATCCGGAGAGCGCGCCGGCCAGGGAAGCAATTCAATCTGGTGATTGACGAAGAACCCTTGGACAATGCGTGCCACGTGTGGCCGTGCATTATCCTGCTGAAATATGGCTGTTGGCAAGCCCTGAAGGTAAGAAAGGACAACTGGCTCCAACACCTCGGAGATGTAGCGCTGGCTGGTTAAAGTACCGGCAATGCGTACTAGAGGAGTGCGAGAGAGATATCCGATACCGCCCCATACCATAATACCCGGTGCAGGACCAGTGTGACGGTGCATAATGCAGCTGTTCAGCATCCTCTCTCCACGGTGTCTCCAGACTCGAATCCGACCGTCGTGGTGTTGCATACAGAAGCGTGACTCGTCAGTAAAGAGAATTTCATTCCATTCTGTCGTCCACATCCTTCTTTCATCGCACCATTGGCGGCGGAGACGTCTGTGGTTCCGCGTCAGAGGTAGACAAAGCAACGGACGTCTTGCGGACAGACCATTCTGCTGTAAACGACGTCGAATGGTACGCGCAGACACTGGATGATGCGTTACAGACTGAATCTGCTGTGATATGGTTCGTGATGTGACTGAGCGGTCCGTCACTGCCATGCGTACAATCTGCCTGTCATCACGTGACGTGGTGCACTGAGGTCGATGCGGTCGATCACGTCTGTCCGTCGTACCCTCCTGCACCCAACGATCACATATCCGCATCACAGTTGTTTGGTTTCGTCCAATACGACGACCGATTTCCCTGAAAGATAACCCACAATCTCGGTATGCCACTATCCTTCCTCTGTCAAACTCGGATACTTGATCAAAAGATGATCGTTGTTTCCTACGAGGCATAATTTATCGTTTTTTTGAAAAAAAAGCAAGAAAAACACAATTGCTGTACTTGAAACCGTCGAAATCTCCAAGCCTTAAATAGCGCTTTGAGGTGGCGCCACAGGCGCGCTTGATGTGCGTCTGCGCTGAAATTCTAATCATTTGCATATCTCACCTCAGCTAATGCATGTTGTAAATTTCATATTATTTGCATGCTTCCTTCAGGGTGTTGCATTTACGATGGCCAGCAGTGTAAGTTATGCTTCAGAGCGACAGTGCTTCACTACACAGAGCTCGAATCGTGAATGATTATTTACAACAGCAAACAATTCACTGCATGAAGTGACCAGCTGGATCACCGGACCTAAATCCTATAGAGCACGTCTGGGGTGACTTAGAAAGACGCAATGTGTTCTCAATATTCCTTAGACTCTTGTCACGGTATCGGCTGCTTTACAAAAACAATGGATGAACAATGGCTTCAGACGGAACTTATAGACCGCACAATGGACAGCATAATACATCGTTGTAAGTGCTGCATTGCTTTTAGGGTAGACCGACCACTTGAAGGTAATTTTCTTATACCAAATTGACACTTTCAATATTTCGATTTTTCACAGATGCTAATTTCTTTTAACAACTTTTGTGAACGGTAATTTTTTTTCATGTTATTTTATTGCAATTGCAATTACAAAGATATAATTTGCAAACAACAGTAATGTTTGTATGTGTACGACTGATAATGCAGAGTAATAGTTTATCCATTAATTCTGATAAATGATTTTCTGGTTTCTGCATTAAATCTTTAGTCTTTAAATAATATGAGAGAACTATTCTTCTACTTGAAACAGCAGATTCTAGACTTTAATGCTGCTCGTTTTCATTTAAAAGAAAAATCTTAAACTGTGTAAATGTCACTAAGCCAAACTGGTTAATCTGTATAATGCTAATAGCTTTTTTGTTCAGACATTGCTTTGTATGATCGACATACTACCTAAAGAAATTATAGTTTAACAACAACTTCGACAAACTATTTTTAAGAGACGAGGGGGAAACTGTTTTAGTAAAATTAATAAGACTAATTTTCTGAACCACTTCAATTGCTCTTGAGAATACATAAACTAATTGTATTCTACGGATTTCCTACAATTATTCGATAAGGTACCACATTACTTAATACTGTCATATCCCATTGAAAAATATGTAGACGTTTGTGACAATTTAGCTGATGATCAAGAAGTAAATAATACTCGAAAAATATCTGGAATTTTCTAGGAAAACAAATTTCTGAACTACCGCCAAGGACCGACCACCAGTTAGAAAATGTGACGAAAAGAAACTCTGTGGTTGCTCATAAATATGATATATGGATGCCTATAAATATCCTACACATCTTCGGAATTCTGAAATTTATCGAAAAAAAAAATTCAAAACTATAATTTTCATAAAACATAGATTTGCTGGTTTTGACTGTCTTATATACGCCCTTCTGCTCTTAAAGACGTTATTGTTTACACAGCCTACACCATTAAAATTGACAAAACATATTAAAAAATGTGCTGTTCCGTTTTAAAAAAAATGTTTCTGTTCTTTTGCTATTCTGTTTCCTATACTTTTTGATTTTATTTTCTGCAAATTTCCTTTTTTTCCCTATAGTTTATTTTTGTTTTATTCCATATTTTATTTTTGTACACTCTCTTCTCCCACACCTTCTTTCATCCTCCCTGGTTACTTGCTGTTTCCTTCTTCCGATTGGCAACTCGCACTTTGTTTTCTGATTACTTTTTTCTATTCCTAGTTCCACTCTGTGTATGAACTGCTATTGGTGCTGATGAAGATCGAAAATTTTCGATCAAAACACGTGTTCACTTACACATAAGTACCTTTTATTTGTGCTATTTTACAAAATTTTAAATATTTTATCATTTAAAGTTGGTTAGAAGGACGTCATTTAGTCCTCTAACCTACTTTCATTTTTAAATAAAGTGTAAATAAAATTTCTTCACAAATAAATGTTTGTTTTGTACAAAATTCAGTTATTAGAAATAAAATACTGCCACTAAAATCTCAGTATATTTTATAATCCTCTCATACTGAACACAACATATACCTCAATTATTCAGATCAACATTTTAAACAAATTTATTAACAAAATATTTACTCCACAGAAGTCTTATCGGATTTGTTTATCTTAATATTCCACCCCATTTTTCTGTCAGAGACATAGTGTTACATGTTTCATGGCCATAGGAAAAACCTAAAAACCTCTGCGTTATACCACCGTTTTGCTGCAAAAACCAACAAACACATCTGGATCACCGAAAGCCAGAAAAATATTCCCGGGTCACCTAACGTCTTGAGTTTTTTCTCCTTCTATAGCTCAAGCAAGCACCAGCGGACTAAGATAGAAAGGGATAACCCCCCACCTACCCTCTCTGATAGATGATAGTGCCAGGACGGAGGGGGCTTGGCCAGTTTTTTTTTTTCTTTGGTTTCTCCTTGTATGTTCCTTAGATCTTTCTGCTATTTTTTCTTACTTCTCTCTCTCAGGGCTGGAGCTCTAGTCTCATACTTTTGCTTTTGGACTTCATTGATCCACGGAACTGTCTGTCTGTTCCCGATTTGGCACTTTAGCGCTAACACATGTGTAGGTGGAATGCCGTTCGTTAATAATTAATCCCCTATTTGATCTCTGGGAATATTATACGTGGGTCTCATATTGGATCAAAGCATTTAAAAGAAATGCTGGAGTGTTATCAAATATGTACTACATGATTGTTACAAGAGTACTCTTACATGATTCAACTATATTTGTTGTATTATTATTTTGAACATATGCAATGATATTTTGAGTTTGCATTGCAATATCGTTGTAAGAGTTGTCGATTATTAAACATTAGGTTCATTGAATTAACTTATTTTTTAAAGGAAATATGAGCAATAAATTTTATATATGAATTCGTATAATGTGCATTTCATGTTTTAGTTCTATTTGAAATTCGTACTTCAGAATTTTATCTATTAAACGAAGAAAATTATATTTGATGAGATGTTTATTTCTCTAGTTATATCAATTCTTTAACAGTGTTTGTTCTACATGTTTTATACTAAAATTCAATTTTATACTAAAATAATTGCATTGTTTAATTGCACCATTTTTAAATAACATTGTAACTTTAAATGTTACGTGTACCGGAAAGTAATATCTTTTTTTTAGTTAAATCCAAACAAATACTTTTTAACGAGTTTTTAATTATGAAGCAGTTGTGCTTAAATAATGTAAAGTTTGGGTAAATGTTAATGTTAAAAAATTAATAATATTAAAAACTGCATTCATCAAGTACGCACACAAAGGTTAAAATGCTTTTTAAACACTTCACAGTTTTGAAATAATGAATACGGAATTTAATTTGGAATTATAATTTAAAAGATTTTAGAGAAATTAAAAAAATAAGTAAAGGTATATTAAAAATAATATTTTAGTCCATCTCACAGGAAATTATGCTTATTAATCCTTTGAAATAAATTAAAAGTGTTAAAATGCAATTTTGATGAATATTTACTTCTGAATACTCAGTCATTTGAAGTTTATTTCACGGTAGTATGTTGTTTACTACACAAAATGTATAAAATATTTGTAGTTCATTTTAAAGTTTTAAAGGCATCTATTGTAAATTTAATTCGTATTTAATTTCATAAACTACATTTTTCATAATTTCAAAACTATGCAAAAGCTAAAAAGATCAATTTATAATCTATAGTTAAAAGATTTTACGGGAATTAATATTTAAAGCACAAACAAATGATATCTACTACTCAACTTCGGTGCTGTAGAGAAGCTATTAATTTAAATTTGTTCAACTATTCAACTTTATGAAACAAGTTTTTCACTAATTTTTTAAACTCCTCACGAATTTTTGCCCTTTTGAAAAACAAAACAGATTGCTCGAAACCGATTTTTGAGCAAATCATATAAACTCTTTCCCACTTTGATGGTTGAAAAAAGTATTAATCTTTTGAGTGTCACCCAAAATCTTATTAAAAATGTAATTTTAATAAAAGTAAATAATTTAATATTCAAAAGGTAGCTAAGGTAGCTTTACTGACACAGTGACATGCAAATGGAAATTGGGAAAATGTTCCAACTTCTGTAACAAGTGGTGACGAAACCAAAGAAAATATTAGCATACCACAGAGACGACAGTGCGAAAAGTATAGACAGCCGTCAGTACAGTTGCTCGTTCTTATCTTACAATTTCTATGCTAGTATATCCATCCTTAAATCGTTTATCATTGTTTGTTTTTTTAAAGGAGGGAAAAAAGTCTAGCTACACTGATGAATGATTGAGCCCCAACGGTATCAAGACCGGACTAAGATTTCTTTCTGAAGGATTAACGTTAA
Source organism: Cheiracanthium punctorium (assembly GCA_038373885.1). Classification (NCBI taxonomy): domain Eukaryota; kingdom Metazoa; phylum Arthropoda; class Arachnida; order Araneae; family Cheiracanthiidae; genus Cheiracanthium; species Cheiracanthium punctorium. The sequence goes on along the minus strand of JAWZYV010014373.1, from coordinate 926,859 downwards.
ACCTACCAGCTTTCGAAGGTTAGCTCTCAAGAATTTAGTTTTCCATTGATGGAGAAAGGTTATGTCTCTATAGTTGGGATATCTGACTTAGTGTTTTTGGGAAGAATGCCAGTGAACTGGGATTAATTTTAGTTTTTGAAAGATATCAAGAAGGTCAAAATTTTTAAGTCAGAGGACTAACCGTTTCACAGTTTCCTTTTTCCATCTAACATCAGCAAAATAACGTGATATATATTTAAGGGTCCATAAAATGAATTTTCATCTTTGTGTTATTATACCGGATGTTTTAAAGTATTTGATCAGAGCTGCCTTTTTAAACTATTGACTTTAGCACTATTCTTCCAATCAGAAAAAAAGTTTTCTAATGCTATGCAGTTACTTTTTATGCTATTCATTGTATAAAAGGCCGTATTTTTAAAAATTGCAAGAAACAAAGAAAAGGAAGAAAAAAAGAACCTGGGATGAACTGGTATACAAAAAGTCGAATCAGAAAAAAGTCATTTTTTCCCCATTCAACAGACATGCGCAAAAAAATTATTTTTGAATATTGTTACTTTCAAAATATGTAAATAAATAAATAAGTGTATCTTTACTGAAATTTTTAATTCTTTGGCTACTCGATGTCTTTAGAATTAAATAATGCCTTTGAAAAGAAGAAACTTTTTTTTTCAATGTCTGAAAATATTTAAGGAGTAAGTTCTGAATATTTCATAAAAACTATGCAGTAATTTTAAAAATCTTTAATTTTCAATTTTTTAAACAAATAATAAAATAATTGGCGAATTGATTTTATGAACACTAATATATTAAAAACAGAGATTTTACATTAAGATAATACAGGAGAAGAAGAAGAATAACACAAGTTAAAGAAGGTGTGCTACCTTTTCCAAGTATTTATTCATTTGTGTTACTAAACATTTGAAATCATCCAAACTATATAAAGTTTTAGTCACAGTGCTTTCATTTATGTATTCTAAAGCCTTTTCACATTAAAAAAAGTTACAAATTTCATAAAGTAATATTATCACATCAGGAAAATCAAAATCGTCAAATTTAATGATTTTTTTGGCAAATAATAAGATTACAAACAAATTTATATGTACAATCTCTAATAAAATAAAATCATTCAAGATTTTAGTTCTCTCACTTGCAATATAATCTTTATGTATATCCCCTTTCCCTATTGCATTGACTAAACAATTATAAACTTTTAACCCAATATAAAACTTACATTTTATTTAAAGTAACTCTTTCTATCCGTGTTCTTGTTCAGTTTAGTTTTCCGACATTTTTCCCCCAGTCGCAGTCACGTATCGCAAATGTTGCAGCTGACCGACGGTCACTCGATTTCCAGAAGGACACATGAAGACTAAGAGGCACACCAGCGTAAACATATGAGAGAACAGAATGCAGGAACAAAAAGGGAATGTGTGCAACTAAACTAATTAGTATGGTCTTCTTAATCAGTCCCACCTACCCACTAAACCTCTGGCACGTGCCCCGGAGTCCTTCTCCGCATTGTGTTGGTCTGGAGTTAATGGAATTAAAGGGTTGCTGATAGATTGGACTCGAGTCTTTTTGCAGTTAGTCGTGAGGAATAAGTACGTCTGAACCACTGGCCTTCGCCAGACTCACGTACATTTTTTTTTTTACCCACATAATACGTTAGGATAAGTAAAATGGTGAAAGATTTTTTGTGGCTATCTGTTTATGTATGTTTCGTTTTAATAACAGCAAATTTCGTTGCAACAGAAAAGAAGTCAGAAAAAGGAGGTAGATTTTATTTCATATTGAACGAATAAATATTTTCTTTAAACGTAGGAAAACTTATATGCAGGATATTTGATATACATACAGAACGTTCATAATTATTAATTTTCCTCTTTTTAGGTGTAAAAAAATACTTGTCAAAGTTCTACCAAATTCACAATAATAAAGTGATATAATTGCATACATTGAGAGTTTTTTAATAGCTTACTTAAAATCCCCATATTTCAATAATTCACATTTGGATGTAGCGTGGCAAGTTTCCTGATGTGCTCTAGCATCATGATTTTGGGCCTAGTCTCACGAGTGAAGGTAAAATTTCATTACTATTTTTTCCCCAAGATTTTAAGTGCTCTACACTGGTAAGCCTCTTCATAGCATGTCTATGTGCTTTCTAAGGAAATTAATTGACCTTAAAGTGTAGTCCTTACCTCTAGTACAAGACGATTCCCATATTTACATCACTGCAACATTGTAACATGACTTCATGTGACAGTATGAGTCAGTCGCAGAGAAGTTATGGTGACGGATAAATTACCGTCAGGGGTAGTTTTTAGTGACGTCAAATGGTGACATCTAGGAAGTCGTAGTGAACTGCATATGCGTCATCAATCATTGCTGTGACTGGTCAATTAAATTTTTCATAAAGGCAAGTATTTTTAATATCGATGCGTTTTTCTTGTTTCTAACCTTTTATAATTTTACTGTATAAGGCTAATACAGTTTAGTTGAACATTTTAAGTTAAATTTTAAATATTTCGATAATAAATTATTATTTTTATATAAGTTATTGATAAAAAAATTAAGCAAAATTATCGCAAAGAAAATAAATTCATTCATTAAACAAAATTGCGAATATGTTTTAAATAACATTTATTTAGAATAAAACAATTTTACTATTACTAGAACCAATTATGCACTGTAGCGTTAGATCAACTATGAATTTCAATATAATAAATTACTAATTATTGAATCACATTCTATCAATCACAGTATGATTATGTACTGGTTATGGGAGACCTGAAAGTAATCGCTTTTTTCATTTGTTAGTATTTTGGCTAGACAAAACTAGTGAAGCTATTGATACGAAGCTATCGATACGTAGGCCCGCCCTTTTTTTAAAATAAGAGCTATTACAACTGTGGCTGGGAGGCAGGTAGTGTAGCAAAAACGCAAAAGTTTCACCCCGGAGGAAAACGTGTTTAGGGACGAAAATGTCATGAGAACACCTTAATCCAACTGAGCGATAGCACCAGGAGCAGAAAAGAACAGTCCCCAATTAAATCAATAAATTGCAAAAGCTGCAGTTGGCAATTAGATATAATCCAGTTGTAATAAACTGGGTGTTAATGATTTAAATAAATTGATTAAATCAGTGAATTTAATCATGACTTAAATCAGGGATGCACAACCTTTGGCCATTGGCCATCATTGGCTTATGACAACTGTTCCATTCACTCGCCAACACAGATGAACGTTGAAAAGCATGATTTAGAATCCATAAATTCAATTTTTAAGGATAGGAATTAGTTGTGAAAATTTTATTATTTCAAATTTGTTTTGATTGCATAAACATAGCACCAGAAAATGTTCAGTTATAATTTAATAATTGACTTTTATCAGTTTGTGTCATCAAATTTTCAGAAATTTTATATCATAGTTGTGTATTTCCACAGTATTGTGAAAGCTTATGTCCACAATAAGTTTGATTGGTCATAAATAAGCAAAAACAATGAGTTAGGTGAACAGTTTTTCTTATCTTGTAAACAGTGTAATATATACAAAAAAGAAAATAGCCATTCATCCAACTCTTTTTTTTTTGTTTGTTTATTTACTTATGACTAATTGAACTTGTTGCGCGCATGACATAAACACTCACAATACAGTGGAATCACTTAGTTGCCTTTCCTATGTGTGCCATCATACCGTCAATTCCGGATATAGTGAACTATATAGTGAACACAAATCATTACTCCCGATTTGCATACATTAGAAATGTGCATAGCATTTTTCAGGTTTAATGAACCATGACTTCGGTTATAATGAACTTAGAAATTGAATTTATAATGATAATGCTGAATCGTGTCTGGAAATTGCACGAAAGCTTGGGGAAATTTGAAAAAATACCTATTAAAGCTATCTGGCCTAAGCAGCAGCACATAACAGACTATTTTCATGCTTAATGAAAATAATGCAAATATATATATATATTAACGAATGTATCAGGTTGTAACGAAAGTTCTCCGCCAAATCTGCTTGAGTCAGCTCCTGCGGCACCCAGCGATTGAACTTGTACATGAAGTTTATGTGATGCATAGCATGGCTAATGGGCATGGCATTAATATCTAACTCTTTAGCTAGCTCTCAAGTGGTTAAATACCGATCTTCTTCTACAAGTTTTCGCAGGTGGCCCTCCTCAACATTAGTAGGCCGGCCAGAGAGCTCTGCACCTTGAATATCATAGACCCCGTTTTTTAACTTTCAGTACCAAACATTCACAGTGTCATATGATACAACTGTAGAATCTTAATTACACACATAATTCTTTGACATTCTGTAGAACTTTTTGCAACAGAACTGGAAGTAAATGATGGTTCTAATCCAGTAACGTGATAGTTCCATTTCAGACACCTTGTACTTAATGATAACGATATTTTTTAACAACACAGTGTACTAAAGCAAGTATCTTTCTTTCAAATGATAAATATTGTTTGACAAAATATGAGCAAACACACCAACGTGAACTGTTTGCAGACGATATTTTTAGTGGCGGAAAACTTTCGTTACAACCTAATATATTATTCCATAAATACGATTAATTATGTTTGACTTGTTTATTAACTATTTTCTATAATCATAAATGTGATTGTGTTTGATTTACTTAATAAATATTCAATACGCTCATAAAATATTATTTTTTAATGTATTAAGTTTCTCTGTTCATCATGGGGACACTTCGGTTTTAGTGAACTTCGGATATAGTGGACAAAATTTGATGGTCCCAAGAGCTTCACTATAACCGGAGTTGACTGTATTTTCAAGAACTTTAATTTGCATAGAAACCTATAAACACAGATTTGGAATTGTGTCATTACACTCATGCATTAGTATTTAATAAGTTTTTAAGACTGTATTACTTAAAATAAAGTACTACTTGATTGGCCTTTGAAACCTCACATTTTTAAATTTCCGTGCTCCACAAACTGAAAGAGGTTGTGCATCATGCTATTATTGTTATTGAATGTAATTAAGATTTCAGTAAAGTTTTATCTCTGAAATTTTGTCTTTTAAATTTTTTAAGTCAATATATAATCAGTCAATTTTGCTATGCTTCTAAAATCATCCACTTGGAACAGAGTTATTTTACTTGCAAACCAAAGAAATATTTTATTTACAGATTTATACTGTTAACAACTAGATATTTATCAGTTGTCTGTACACTTTATATAAAGCAGTTAAACTTATTTTTAAAAATCTGATTTAAATAAAGAAATCAGATTTAAATTTAAAAAACGATTCTTTTATGTTTTCTAAAAAATCTGATTTTTTTTTCTTTACACTCTGGTAATAAATTTCAAATGAAGACTCGCAAACAGGGGAGGGTTAAGAGAGTTTGCAAGAATAGAAAATTTATAGAAGCCCTGCGGAAAAACTCAAACTAGAAAAACAAAATACGCCGCTTAGGCGGCTATCGAAGAATAAATAATACTTTAACGGAGAAATACAATATCCAAAATGAAATTAAGGTTGCATAACGGTGAGGAAGATGGAAATAAAAAAAAATATGGCAACGGGTATTGCATTTAGAATAAAGAAATAAAAATTAGAATAAGTTAAAAATGTGCCCCCGCACAGCCAGCTGTCGTCAAAAAAGGGTCTCTCGATCTGTGGCACGCGATGAACGTTTCGATCGCTCGCCATCTTGCAGGTAGTTAAGTCAAGCGATAGCAACGGCTGCCCTTTTTTCAGCATTGAGCAATCTATCCAGCTGTTTTCGCATTCTTACATTTTTCAGCAGATGTCAGTGCTGTTAAAAATAATCGTGACAATTTTTTTACGGGAAATGGCGTACTAAAAAGTAAAGGATTCTCGTGGAGCTATGTCACCCGCAACTATTTTTATTGAAATCACATCCATTCTTCGTGACTGGCAACAGTCAAAACGTCAGAGTTTGGTGTTCCCAGAGCGGAAACATTGCGCGTTAAAGGGTTAAGGCACAGCTTGTTTGTAACTAAGAATTTGTTGAAATTTATCTGCTTGAATTGCATATAAAAAATCGAAATTACTTTTCATTTCCCTTAATATTTATATTTTATTGGCTCATAAAGAAACCAAAAATTGAACAGTTACGTAAAAGCACTCATTTCACGTCTCAGCTATATTAATAGATTTCCACCCATTCCGTTTTTCTCGCCTAATTCACGAGCCCAGAGCATATAACAGCAGAGAAACATCCTACAGGCACCCTGCATACAGCATTCTTTTCTTATTGCATTGATTAGCGGAGCCGTGTAACTGCAGGGCCTCGACCATACCAGCAGGGAACAACCAAGAAGAAAGAAAGAAAAAAAAATAACCCATGCACAGAACAGGGAGAGAAAAAAATAATCTAGTACCGGAATAACACACATGGATGCCGACAAGAAAAGAGTGCTTTTGCCACATGCAGAAGTAAAAGTTGCCTAAGAAAACTGGTTTAGGAAAAATTGTTTCGAGTTATGAGAGACTGTGTATTGATGTGTGCATGGGGATTAAAAGCGTGTTTTTGTGTATCAATTATAGATCAAACACGTAAACATATAATAAAATAATAGTAATAATACTATGCACATGTATATGTTACAGTGAAAACCCGAAATCAGTCAAAACCCGAATTAACTAGGGAAAACGCGTTCTAACTGACTGCGTTAGGGAAAACCCGAATTAACTAGGCAAAACGCGTTCTGACTGACAGCGCTAGGCAAAACCCGAATTAACTAGGGAAAACCCGTTTTATTCGACTAATGGTAGCACGTTTTCGAGGGGCCCCCTAAAGCGATGGCCAGACGCACTGAATTTTTTCGGGTCTCGCAAAGAGCCAGCGTTAGCATATTTTCCAGGGAGCCCCCTACAGCGATGGCCGGACCCACTGATATGTTTTTGGGTCTCGCAAAGGGCCAGCTTTAGCATATTTTCGAGGGGGCCACTAAAGCGATGGCCGGACGCAATAATATTTTTTGGGTCTCGCAAAGGACCAGCGTTAGCGTATTTTCCATGGGGACCCCTACAGCGGTACTTAACCCACTGTTGTTTTTTTTTGGGTCTCGCAAAGGGACAGCATTAGCATATTTTCAAGGGGCCCCCGTGAAGCGATGGCTGGACCCATTGATGTTTTTTTGGGTCTCGCAAGGGGCCAGCCTTAGCATATTTTCGAGGGGGCCCCCTAAAGCGATGGCCGGACCCATTGATGTTTTTTTGGGTCTCGCAAGGGGCCAGCGTTAGCATATTTTCCAGGGGGGCCCCCTACAGCGATGGCCGGAACCACTGATGTTTTTTTGGGTCTCGCAAAGGGCCAGCGTTAGCATATTTTTGAAGGGGCCCTCTGAAGTGATGGCCGGACCCACCGATGTTTTTTTGGGTTTCGCAGAGGGCCAGCGTTAGCATATTTTCGATGGGGCCCCCTACAGCGGTGGCCAGACACAAGTGATGTTTTTTGGGGTCTCGCAAAGGGCCAGCAATAGCATATTTTCGAAGGGGGAGTAAGCTCCAATTTTTAGCAGATAAAGCATTAACATTCCGGAATTCAGATGGGAAAACATACGGTGTTCGGCCACCACTGTAGGGGCCCCCCTCGAAAATATGCTAACGCTGGCTCTTTGCGAGACCCGAAAAAAATCAGTGCGTCTGGCGATCGCTTTAGGGGGCCCCTCGAAAACGTGCTACCGTTACTCGAATAAAACGGGTTTTCCCTAGTTAATTCGGGTTTTGCCTAGCGCTGTCAGTCAGAACGCGTTTTGCCTAGTTAATTCGGGTTTTCCCTAACGCAGTCAGTTAGAACGCGTTTTCCCTAGTTAATTCGGGTTTTGACTGATTTCGGGTTTTAACTGTAACATATATACACCGAAGAGCCATTACATTATGACCACTCACACATTTTTCAAGGAACTTGTCTGGATGACCTGGAGAGCACGTAATTAAGTAGGAATGATATAACTGTTGCTTTAGAAGGTGAGGCATCATGGCCCGAAGACTCTGAACGAGTGTCTCCGAAACTGCACGAATGGTGGGTTGTTCACGATCTGCCGTTGTTAGTATTCATAAAAAAGTGGATTGATGACGGTGAAACCAGCAATAGACGTCAAAATGTTGTGCGTCCACGCACCATCAAAGAAAGAGGACGCCGGAGACTGTCCCGCCTAGTAAAGCAAAATCGGCAGCAGATAGTGGCTGAGCTGACAGCCCGATACAATGCAGGTCCATGAACAAGTGTTTCGGAACACACAATTCAGAGGATACTGTTGAATATGGGACTGCGGAGCAGACGTCCCACTCGTGTGCCTCTGCTTACCAGGGGTCAAAGCCAACTACGCCTACAGTGGGCATGGGAACATCGAGACTGGACCACGGATATGTAGAAGAGAGTTGCTTGGTAGGATGAATCCCGGTTTTTCCTTCATCACGTCGATGGTAGTGTCAGGGTACGCCGTCTTCCAGGCGAACAGCTGTTCCCCTCTCCCCGGCAGCTCAGAGCTCAAACACCACCATGTTCCAATATCTCGACTTTGCGTGGCCGCTGCTTAAATATTTGGTACAACCTGTCTCCAGTATCTACCAAGAACTCGTGGCATCCATGCCCAGACGAGATGCAGCTGTTTTGAGTTCCAGAGAAGGCGCAACGCGTTATTTTGTAGGACTGTAGGCGGTCATAATGTAATGGCTCTTCGGTGTATATTCAAGTTAATGAATGTGAAATAGCACAAGGTGCATACTCTTACTTGAAAACGTGCATGATGGGTTTAGCGAATGGGTGTCCTTTGACTTACGGAAAAACGTAAGAGAGAAAAAGGACAGATTGAGATGTGTTATTGTGTAGTGTGTACAACAAACCACAGGCACAAAGATTAACTAAAACAACAACAACAGCAATTATTAAAGTGACCAACCGTCCCGTATTACACTCATGTCCATAAATTAAGGATAATTCAGAATCACACAGAAATTGATCTCTAAAATAAAAATTTCACCTGTGGAATGATCACACACTTCTTGAAGAAGAATATGCAAATTACAGGAAACCACCAGATGGCGTGGATGGTACGTCACAATGACGAGAGTGTAAGAGAGGGGTATATAAGGAATGGTGGCAAAGAAGTAAAATTGTTCACAAGCGCTGTGAACGCCTTTCAGTGCAAAAACCGCATAGTTATGGCACAAAGGAGGCATTTGGATGATGTTTTACGTGGCAGAATTATCGGACGACTGGAATGTGGACGTACCCAGCTGGAAGTATCCGAGGAACTTGGAATCGCACAGAGTGTCATCTCCAGGCTTTGGCAACGATTCCAAGATGATGGTAATGTGAGTAGACGTTACAGCACAGGTCGCCCCCGAGTTACAACGCCGAATGAGGACCGCTATTTGGCAGTTACTGCCAAAAGAAACAGACGGAGTACAGCATCAGACCTGTCTCGTCAGCTCTCTTCAGTTACCGGTACGACAGTTTCAAGGCAGACCGTGTACAGACGGTTAGGGCACTTGGTCTATATGCTCGTATTCCTGTCAGATGTGTTCCACTTACCGCAACTCACTGTCGCCTGCGATTAACCTGGAGTAGAGCGCATGCATTGTGGACACCGCAACAGTGGTCTTGTGTGATGTTTTCCGACGAGTCCAGGTTTAGTTTGGAGTCTGATTCTCGCCGGACATTCATCTGGAGAGCGCCAGGTACCCGTTACCACCAAGACAACACCATTGAAAGACACCGTTACGGTGGTGCAGGATGGCTCGTTTGGAGAGGAATTATTCTTGGTTCCAGAACTGACCTGCATGTTCAGAGTGTAACGATGACAGGCCACATCTATCGGGATGTCATTCTGGAACAACATGCACGTTTGTTTCGGGGCGCCATGGGTGCTGAATTTGTGTTTATGGATGACAACGCCCGTCCTCACCGTGCAAACATTGTAGACGAATGCCTTCAATCGGAGGATATCACCCGTATGCATTGGCCAGCATACTCACCGGACTTGAATCCAATAGAGCATGTGTGGGATATGCTTGGCCGACGAATTGCAGCCCGTCAACCCCCTCCCACCTGTCTACCGGAACTTCGGAGTGCATTGCTGGATGAGTGGTGTAATATTCCCCAAGATCAGATTGATCATTTGATACTCAGAATGCCTAGGCGTTGTCAGGCCTGTATTGCATCGTCCGGGAGACATACTCCGTATTAACCATCCTACTAACCATGTTATACTGTTTTTTGTAAATAGGTTCTTTTTTGAAATTTGGTCAAGGGAGTAAAACTTGCAATTTTTATTAATTATGTCAAACATATAGCATCTTTTTTGCTCTTTACTTTTTGTTTAATAAATAGACTTTACAAATAAGTCAAATTTGTTTTGTTTCTTTCTCTTTCTTTGCCTGAACTTCATTATCCTTAATTTATGGACATGAGTGTATATAGGACAGTCCCACACTTTGAGGTTTTGTCCTTTATTTAGAAGCAGACCCGCATCGTCTCGTATTTTCATTCCTGTGATCACCGCCAGAAAATAGCTGTTCTTTGTTAAAAATCACGATTTTGGGGGCCATCCGATTTCAATTTTTTTTTTAAATTTGCAAATAACAGCGAAAAATGAAATATGTTCAAGTTAATGTGTGTCTATGGGAATGACGATGTTAAAATCTACCGATTATGGATTTACATTAAAAATTAATTCGAAGTTTCAACACTGTTATATTCATAAATTTGAACCCCCCCCCCTTCCCAGGGCTTACGGAAGTGTTTCGTATGTCAGCTTAAGAAAGATGGTCATTTTGCAACAACTACGACAGCAACAGGAATAATAATAATGTATATAATAATTTATATATATATGCAGTCTTTAACAGAACATAAATGCAGACTCTTGCCTGTGGCGGATTTATTTTTTTTTATTTTTTATTTTTCCACGGAGTGCTTAATTTTTGTAAAAATCTTATTTGACGTACACAAAATGGACAATAAAGCAAAATGTTACAATAAGTTGATATATTTTTTTCTTTTTTTTCGAGGGAGGAGGCTTGTAGACATGCAAACTTTTATTGAAGAATTTATGGGATTTTCGCGATTAAAAACCGGAACGTGACAAAAAAAAAGCAGGGTCCCGCTTACTAATTTCAGGAAGGAGAGAAAAAAAACTAAAACCAGATTTAATTTTTACATTTTGAATAGTTTTATTGAATATTATGTTTTACTTTGGAATAATTATGTATGCAAATAGTTAGCAAAAGTTAAAACAGTCAGGCAAACTAATGAAAAATTATCAACAATTATTATGGAATCTTCAATCTCCCTGCTTTATAATCAGAACAGACATAGCAATATCATTATCAATCAAATTATTTTTTTAAATTCCTTTACAAACAAACACAAAACCTTTTTACTTTGGCATTTAAGAAATCCTATAAGTAGGTATTGATAATATACCTTTGTACAAGAAACTTCAAATATCATCTCCTACTAAGATTGTGATAATTAATTATTTGGAAAAATACATAAGATATATTAAACTTTTACTGAAACCATAATATTACCTATTTGGAAAAGAAACTTAAAGTATAAAATCACTTCTGTTGAGATAATATTTATTTATAAAACAATATGTTTAAAAGTTCTTCTGGGATCATTATAATTTATCAAATGATCAAATTACTTATTCTATTCAAAAAACGGGACATTTAGTGTCCCCCCCACACACACCTCTCGCTGGACATGTCCTAGAAACGGGACTTCCTGGCACTTTCAGGACGGTTGGCAACTGTAAGACTTATGGGAGAAAGCTGATTTTCCGTTTTCCGTTCCATGTCTTTTTGGGGAAGCTGGCAGGGGCGTATCCAAGAAAATGTTTCAGAGAGAGACATGGAGTAAATTGTGAGTAAATACACACAATTTCTGAGCGAATTTGAGCTTATTCTAATTGATCCGTTAATTTCGGGGGAATATATCCCGATATCACCCCCCCCTGGCTACGCCCCTAGGAGCTGAAATCCCCCAGCACCGTTTTGGATCCTCGACTCTCACAGGATAAACCCATCTCATATTTAAAAACTGCAGTTGCTAGGTCTAGCGAATATGTGTATTTTCGCTTATGAAAAAACGGAAGAGGGATAAACGACAGATTGAAATATGTCCATGTGTTGCAAGTACATTACCTAACTGTGAAATCATATAATAGCACTTTCAAACTCGAAAACGATGCTATTAATTAAACTCAAATTTTGAGCCCTTTCCTCAATAAAATGTAGATGCAATAGTATTCTTAATTTTCTTTGATTATTCGATAAGCATTTGTAGTATCAAGACAGATAAAACATTTGTATTGAAAATTGTTTAAAGAATGTGTTGTGCTAAGATAGGAATATCACTCAAAGAAACTATTGGAGAGAATATTTGAGGTTATGTATGCAATTCAAGTTCGTTAAACACTTCAGTTGCGATAAAATAAGACGTAGGCAGTTAAGTGCTTTACACATGCATTCATCTTAAAAATAAATAGAAACTAAAACAAATACAGACTGTAAGGAAGGGCTAGCAATCGGTAAGCAAATAAAGGGTTCGACAGTGTTGGGTAAAAAAATTATTTACTGATAATTGCCCACAACACAAAAATTAACAAACTGCAAAGAATTACAAGAAGCGGGGCAAAATGCTGCCAACCCAAAGCAAGTCCTGGTCTCTGCTGTAGGATGACAGGTGGCGCGTTGGTCTGATAGCCACTAAGTCATTAAATATTGCGACCTGGTCTTGAGATGGCCAAAGTGAAAAATATGTATTTATAGCAATGGAGTTAAAACAAGCAGACAGCGACATCATAATTTTGTAATCAGGTGAACTGTTAAAAAAATAAAATTAAATAAAACGAGCCAAAATAAAAGCCGATTGTGGGTGATGAAAGAGAAATGCAAAACACATTTTTTTTAAAACTGGTATTCCTTCCGATATCATCATCGTATAAAAAACTGCTGCATTTGGAAAACAGAATATGAAGTTTGAAAGCCAAAACAAAGAGGAAAAACGAGAGCAAAAACTAAAATGCTTAGTTTTAACTATATTATTTTTTATGAAAAACAAATTTAAATAAATTAACAAACAAATGATCTGCATCACATCGATAAATTTTCCACAATGAATATTTTTCTTTGTTGATGTATTAAAATATTAAGGCTTCCCTGAAAAATGATTTTAGCTTATAATTAAGCAAAGAGAAAATATCAGCAATACAACTTATTTTATGTGCTTCATATTTACTCCTAAGGCTTCCATAGAGAAAAAAAGGAATTTTTCAATCTATGTAATGCAAATAAAACAGATTATATGAAGCTTTTTCTAAAAAAATCCCTTTTTACCTTATTTGCATTTTCTTTATTATTAAAAGAAGCTGTTTTTCTCAAGAAGAGACTAATTTGCTAATATTTTCGTCAACATTATGGCCACTAAATTATGTTAAAACTGCATTTAATTAATCTTCAGACATGTTTTTTTTTAATTTTTGGATAGTTAATTTTGCAAATCGGACTTTATGAACGATAAGGCAAATTGTTCATCATGTGGTGAAGGAACTACATTTCTTTACGACAGAAAACCACAAAGCACATACTTTTATATTTAGAATCCTTTTCTCTTCTTTTTATAATATAGATTCATCCTTTTGTAAGGAAAAACATTTGCAAAGCTTCGGTCGTGTTTGTTTCGCAATTTATTCCATTATCATTTCCTTCCTGGAACGTTTTAAATGGCTCTAAAAGCACATTCCAAGTACCTTTCAAACACAAAATTTTATTTATCGTTCTCTCTCTCTCTATTTCTTACTTATTTTTAAGAAAACATTTTAATTAAATTTTTAATTTTAGGGAGATCATTAACGTACTTTTGGATGATGAAGAGATCTATATTCATCTGTTCAAATACTCTCCCAGTTGGCTCCCGATGGCTGTTCTTTGGTCAGAGAGAATAAACTTTAAAAGTCTTATTTGGAATCTGATCTCCTGAAAAGTGATTTATTACAATCTTCACCCACTTACTCTTTCTGCTAACGGCCCACTTTTAAATTGACCTCAGTTAGTTTTCTGCTCAAAATTTAGAGAAAGACACACTCATTTTGATCATCTCTTGCCGAGCATAAGCGTGGAAAAGTTAAACACACACATTTTTTAAATCTATGCCTGTCAGTTATACACTGTCTAAAGTTATAACGGGTTTTTCTCAGAAACTCTATGGGTTCACGAACCACCGGTTGGGAACCAATGGTCTATAATGGTACTGATTTCTTCTTAACACACATCAAAAATTTAACTTCAGTTGCATTTTTCTATAAAGATTCAGACTAGCAATAAAAGAGTGAACGGAGCATTAATCGTGGTGGATTATGAAACAACACTTGATATTTTTACGAAGCCAATCAACCGAAACAGCTCCTGTTGATGTATATTTCTAGCTTTGTTCATTCACTTTATGCAGTTTCTTCATATATATACGTAGGAACCTACTCCCGAGAACTAAAACGAATGAGTGGATGCGGCACTTGTTACTTGGTGAGGAAAGTGATAAACTCCATGAGCCTGCATGAATTTCCAGTGCCTACGACATGACGCAATGCTCCGTTGAGGATCACTAGTTGTATCACGTTAAATTTATAGATAATGTTAACAGTTAATAAATACACCGAGGCGGTCTAAAAATATTCCCAACTCGTATTTTTTAAACTGAGGAATTTACTTCAAACTCACTTTTTTTATTTAAATAATTCGCAGAGTTTTCACCTATGTACGAGATTTATGTACAGACCTCTAAGTATAGAGTTTTTCAGCGATGATAAAATTTCATGATAAAGAGCAACCTAGATGCCGTGACTCGAAAATCTCGATATCTCGAATAAATATGTTTTTTCCTTAGTCTGTGGTTTTCACTTATAAACGTATCTGCCATTTATTTCAGCTCATAATCTTGAAAACTCGATATCTCAATTTTTTTCGTTTTCCCTGGGACTTCGAGATATCCAGATTATACTGTATTTTTTAGCTATGGAAGGCGAAAAAAAATTAGGAAATTTTTTCAATTTTTTTCTTTCCCACTTTGTAATTTAGAGTTACGATTAATCTGCGTAAGTGAATAACAATCAGGTAGCCTTCAATGCATATTCTCAAAGTGTTTTCTTAAAAATGCAAATATTTAATACAAAAAAATTCAATATTTTCTGTTTATAATTTATTACATCATGCACGGAATATCTACTCGTAAAATGCCCTAGATATAAATCTTTTAAAACACAATACAAAGAATAAAATAATTAATTTCCCATATTAATTAAATCTTTGACACTTGCGTTGAAAAAAGCGGAAAATTTTAATATAAAAAAAAGCTCCAGCAACTTCCTTTAAAGAATTAAAAATGAGAAGGAAAAAAAAATCGTGCAATGAACTTACTCTGCCCCCTTCCCCTTCCCCTTTTCCCAACTGGTTGTACGGTGCATGAGAAAAAAAAGTAAGAAAGCACTCCCCCCCCCTATCAGGGTACGGGTTGAAGAAAGAATCATCTTTTAAACGTGTAGAAAAAAAATATATTATAAGAGAGGGGAAAAAAAAAGTCCGTTACCCCAGAGTGAAAGCTGGATAGAAAGCAGCAATGTGTATACATACTTTTCTCACCTTTTGAAGCTTCCTTTCTGTAACCACAGGTTTGTCAAGGAAAAAAAATTTTTTTCTCCGTTGATTCAGATTACTCCCCCCCCCCCTTTCATCTGTACATCAAGCATTTATTTATTGATTTTCAATATATCTACTTTTAACTTCTTTTTTTTTCATTAAAGGAAGCATATTTTTGAAAGGTTGATTAGAACTGCTCGTTGTGATTCACGATTTTAGAAAGTAATATTAAGCAAGGCTTTGAAAGAGAGAAAATTTTTGGTGTGTTTTAATAATTAAGAAAATTTAAAGTTGCTTTAGCACTTTGAAATAAATTTTTATGAATGGAATGTACAGACTTTATAAAAAAGGAAGAAGAAGCACTTGAGTTTAGAGAGCCTTAGAATTTGAGAAACATTACTAAATTAATACAGTTCTGTAATTCTAGGAAACTATGTTAAAGTTAGAATCTAATCATTTAAAATAATTCCCACTATGAAAGACGAGATTACACAAAATCGTTACTGGAATCATAAAACGACAATTTTCATTAACGCAAATGTTCTTTCGTTTTATATTTTTATCATGGTTATGAATAATTCAGCAAAAATGTATTTGAGTAATTAAATTAAATATTTGACAGCTTTAGCTTTTCAGACAAAATTATAAAATTTTTAAATAACAATTCGCTCTTTATATTTCAAAGGAAAACTACTGGAGCAAATGTTATCAAACTTGGTGATTGTGTAATGGTAGTCATGAAATTTATTATCAGAGGGAAAAAAGTTCAAAAATTCAACACCAGTGGCAAGGACGTATTTAAGGGGGGCAGGGGTCCCCCCTAGACCCCTCCCCCCATGAAAAACATTTTGGAGGGGGTCCAAAAATTTCGGAGGATTCCAAACGGTAATACTCAGTATTTTTCTCAAAAGGACGCTATATCATTATCATTTTAGTAAAAAAAAATGAAAATTTCGGGGGGGGGGCGAGGTTGGAACCCTGGACCCCCCCTTTAAATACGTCCTTGCCCCTGGTGTTGAATTTTTTAACTTTTATTCCGCCGATAATAAATTCCATGATCACCTTTACACAATTACCGAGTTTGATAACATTGGGTCCAGAGTTTTCTTTTTCTGGTCGTTTAAAAATGGAACTTTAATTATAATCTCACTGTACATATATGTTTGTGTGTGTTTTATAACATTTAGCTTTTTTGCGTGTCTGTGTGTAATACTTTAAAATACGCAATTCCAGGAAAAAAATAACATTTTTTTAACAAATATGTTTAATAAAAATTTCTGTACGTTCTTTTTAATACGCAGCTGATTAAAAAATATAAACTACTCTGAAATATTTAATATGAAAAACTGCAGTTCAGCATGACGGACATTTTTGCTTTAATTCCCGCGGTTAAAAAACGATTTTTACTTTTTATTTATTTATTTTTAAAAATGCCGGTCAAAGACACTGCTTTAAATGTGTCAACAAGTTGACTATTTCTCCTAATGAACCATGTCCTTGAGAATGAATAGCATTAATGTATCACTCATCGGCATTAGATTCTTTCAGCCCCGTTCTTAATTTAAACTCTCTCAAATATTCCACAACATAAGAAAGACTATTGATCTCGTAGAGCTAATAAAAATACTCAGCACATGATCAAGTCTTATTTCGTGCTTCCTATAATTCTTTTTTTTTCAACTTTAAGACTGAAGCAAGCAGATGTTGATACTAAGGCACTGCAAGGACCATGACGAGTGATGCAGTGAAGAGGGTTATGTGACTATCTTTTGATGGTAACAATTCATACGAACGCACCTCATCACTTGTGGACGTTAAATTATTTTGATTCTTCATCACTCATGATACACTTGAATTTAGTTTATTTGTGCAAGACTAAAAAGTTCAAGCACTTGTTTTTAGCCCCGCTTCTCATTATAGTTTCTTCTGATCATACTACGTTTCAGCTGGAACGGCTGCTTATTTTACTCTGTAAAGAATTTATGACCATTCAGTATGAGATGTTTCTTGTTTTCACTGTTAAATATGAGCATAATATGATTTCGTACTCGTAGGGATCGTACTCGTAGAAGTAGAAGTACCTGTTCAGAATTCATTAGTTTTTTTCTTTTCTCATCAATTTAAAACTATACAATAAAATTATTTTTATATGTTGGTGTTACCGTGGAAGTCCGAAATCTGGAGAATGTCGAATTTCACACCGGTAAATGTCAACATTCACATAGTCGCTTGGTTATCCGAATCCTTATTTCTCTCTCACAACGGTTAAAGCCGACTAATGGTGAATGTTGAATATGTCGGAGATTTGCATTATCTTCTCCGTATTTCAGAAACGGCAAAACGTCACAAGGACAACGCAACGTTTTCGCCTCTCTTGCTGAGAGAAGTGACCAGTCCCTCTGAGGAGAAAAGGCTCCTCAATCTGTAGAGGAATTTTTACTTCGAGACTAACCGCAGAAAATCTAAATGCCGTGCTAAATTTAAAGGGCAGCAAGGATTTATAATAATTAAATTTTTTTTTGGGGGGGGGGAGGGGGCATGTAGTTTTAGATTCTGATGTGAGAAGAAGGGATGTTTTTTTTTTATCTTGATGCTTACGTTTCTTCTTAATAATGATAGGAGTTGTACTTCTATAAATGTAAGCATTAGATTTAAGTTAGTTTAGATAATAAAGAACTTGACATTTATAGCTTAATGGATATTTCTTTTATAATCAAACCATTAGGGTTCACGGGGAAAAAACCTTCTAGTACGAACTGAGAATCGTTTTGCTCCGTTTTTGCTTATCGGTTAACCTCAACTTCTTTTTTAGGCTTCCACCAGAGCATACCTGCGGTTGTCGACATACACCAGTGGTAGTCCGGATGTACTAGAATATACTTAAATATTCGATCTTTCACCAGCGTATTTAGTAAGTGGTGACATTCACCGGTGAAAGGCAACATTCTCCAATTTCGGTCCTTCAGAGTAACATTAGTACATGTACAGTACACGCATACAAAATTCACTTTCTTGGGATAATTACTTGATGATTAAAAGGCAGCATTCAAAAGCGCCATAAGTGTCTGTGCCATATTCTAGGTATTTTCTAGATATTATGTTATTGTGAGCCTCATTAAAAATTAACCAATAGAAAGTTTTTTCCCTCCTTTCAGAACAAACTATCTCTGTACCTAGAAATATTGGTTAAAACTATAGGTAAAACTATAGGTTGGCTAAAACTATAGGTAAAACTTAGGTAAAACTATAAAATATAGTTTCTTCTTCTAGTAAAAATGCAAGTGAAAATATAATTCGTAAATCTTGTAGCCATTAGCGTAAGCATCATAAATTTATTGAGTGGATTGTGGCCCAAGTTTCACACTTGGACTATATAAAATTTAAAATAAGTGAATAGATTGTTATGCAGACTGTATCTCTCTTTTGTGCGTGTGTGTGAGGGAGGGGGAATGCAGGTACTTGAGACTACTTGAGACATACGGGATAATAGAACTTTCCTTATGTCAGCAAGGGAAATTCCATATAAAATCGGTATACTCACTTTAAATGGGACTCATATTTCGCAAAAGAACGTAAGAGTACGTTCAAAAGTCTAAAATTAATTTGGGCTATAATATTGATGCAATAGTTGAAAAGGTCTTTATAAGATTCTAATTACATCGATTTCACACATAAAAAAATGGTAGTTTGCCTTCATGACATTGTTTTCAGAAGTCGCATAATAAACAAGGCCATAGCAGGCGAGAGGGATCATGGGGATTTGATGTCCTACCCACCAAAATTTTATTCAGTATATTAGTAGATTTTTCTTCTGAAGATCAGTTAAAGGTGAAAAAATTTTAATGCTACACATCCCGCCGAAGTGCAAAGTGCTGAATATCCCCCCCCCTCCCACCCGACATTTTTTTTTCTGGATACAGCCTTCTTTATAAACATCAATATTTATAAACGGTAGTGCAGAATTAAACATTCTATTCTATGAATTCAGCTACAAATATTTTACTTCCTTTTTTTTTTTAAGTTTCATGTAACGTTCATACAAATAAAGAAATAAACGCATATACTGAGTTACCTTATTCATCTACATGTCTACTATTAGTAAATTCAGTATGGAGAAAATGCCACCAGTAAAACAAGATCCGTGCTTTTCATTCGATTTAAAAGTGTTAAAATATATTTTATTTTCGTGGAAAACCCTATTGCATTGCACTATCCGTCACGAGTTAATCAATTAACGTCATTCTGTCGGAAATTCGTCGGCACGCCATTGCTGGGACCTGGGTACTTCACTAATGACGTGTCTTTAATTGCATTTTGTAAGATTTCGTGTTTCGGAAAGCGAACCTTAAAAAAACGAATCGCCAATAGAAAATGTTTTATTGTTTGGAGTGACGCGTGACAATTATGCTGATGAACTGCAGTGTACTGGTTATTTTTAATTTATCCGTCAAACTCTCTCTCTCATTTTTTCTCTTTTGCAAAAGACAAAATTAAGTTAAGCTCTATGTCTATCCTTTAAAGAAATAATAATAATAACTTTTTTTTAAAGTATACATGAAAATTTATATACAAGTATTTTTTGTGTGTGTAAAAATTATTCATACAGTGCACACAAAATGTCGTTTTCGAACGTAACATGCTAGTCTGTCACACCATGTCAAACAAGATTTACACAGGAACTTGTGTTCGGAGATGCAAACGGCGACCGCTGGAGGGCGATGTTTGCAGGCTTATGAAAGTGTGAGTATTTTATCTCAGGACGTTGCCGAAGATGGATGAATCGGTTTACTAACTCAGAATTGACCGATATGAATTAAGTGTATGGTACTGCGGATGGGAATGGACGAGCGGCGATAAGGATGTACCTTTAGAACAATGCTCATAGGTATAGGGGGAAAGGAGAATTGATGTCAAAAGAGGTTAACTTTTATTTAATGACTTATTTATTTATATGATTTCTCAACCGTGGAACCCTACACGTAATGCATATCGGCCAATTCTGAGTTAGTAAACCAATTCATTCATCTTCGGCAAAGTCCTAGGCTGAAATGATCTCGCTTCCATAAGCTTGCGAACACCATCCTCCAGCGGTCGTTGTTTGCATGTTCAGACACAAGTTCCTATGCAAATCTTGATTTTCATATTATGACAGACTAGCATGTTAACCCATTAATGCCCAGCGATCTATTTTTAGACTGTCGAGAAAGTTTTAATTCACTCAAATATTTAAGCATTAGTTTATTTTCCTAGTTTAATTTCTTGAATAATAAATCTGATTTACACAAAATACTCAGCGACACAAGTTAATGAGAATATTTCCCTGCCTTATTCACATTTTTAGAAAAATGTGAATAAGGATATTTTAGATTTACATTCCTCATACACACAAATGTCGGAAAATTTATTTGTCACTTCTGGCATCAACATTAATTTGAGAGTGTGCTGAAAAAAGTTGGGTGCTAATGGGTGAGTGTCGCAACGATCTTGTGTGACACTCTGTATAGGTAAAATATGCATGATTTTTTAAATGTTTTCCAGGTATGTATAAAAAACATATATCTGTTATTATTTTAGATTTTTTATGTATGTATAAAATGTAACAAACTGTGTTATATTTTTCGAATAATGAAATTTGTTTTATATGCTTCTAATAATTCGTATTTGCTCTATAGAGACTGCAGATTATAATAAATCTGTAAAGTGCCAGTGGACTCATGGGAATTGTAAGTACCTTTCTAAGGATATATTTTAAAAACTTTACTTTTTGTAGAGTACATGCATTTCTGTTTGCGTTAATATGGTTTAGCTTTGATAATTATTTTTTTCAATGTAATTACAATGGGTTTTCTTCCATAAGTTGTTTTCTGTCTATAGTAATGTATTTTAATGAAAAATAGGATTTGAAACAGAAATTAGAAGATTATTTAGTTATCCTTATATTAATTCCAGATTAGAGAAGAGTGCATTGAAAAACAATATTCCATTTTTCTGTATGTACATCTATGTACTATGTTAAATTCATGTAATTACCAATATTAATGCTGCGCCTCTTATTCAGTATTTATGCTTATATGTAATGCTATTTAATATTTGTAAAATTTGCTTAATTATTATTATTGCTGTTGTTGTTGTTATTTAGTAATAGGTTTTTTTTTAATTGTTCTTAGTTTCATTGTCTTATTAAATTTTATTAAAAGCTAACTAACTGAGCTAGTCATAGAGCATTTGACAAGGTGAATAATGTATTTTTAAAATCAAATAACGATTTAACAATGTACTCTATCAAACAAAAATCAACGTGTATTTAAAAAAATTATTTCACATTTATATTTTTTTTCTAACTATTAAAATATACATAATAAATTAATTAACAACCCTTCATACCTTTTTATGGCTAGTTTTAGCTAGTGCATTTTTGTGTACTTCAAAACACACGAGAGTATCAAAAACTTATACTTCAAAACACACGAGAGGGGGGAAAAAAAGGCTAAAATTAAAATGTTCAACCAACCCATGACAGCAAAGCAGATTCCGTCAGTCAACCATTTCACTGCAATATGTAACGACTTAATAAATTAAAGTCAAACTGTCTGGAGTTCCCCATCACGACATGGTACAGAGTTTATACGCCGTCGTAAATGACATTCTTAAATACTGTTTTCTTAGATTTCGTGTCCAGAAGAAGTAAAAAGAATATTACAAACACAGCACTATAAAAATGTTTTATCCTTGTCGAGCGGCGCGTGACATTTATGGCAGTGAATTGGAATAATACATATTGAGAATGCTGAATGAACTAGTAAAGCGGTATTTTATTAGAGAGGAATCCGTATCTGAAATGAATGCTTTTTGCAATGTAGTGTACCCGCGCTGCAGCGCGGTTTGTATTACGCGAGTTGGATACTACGCGAGTTTTTCAAAAGTAACGTATCTGAGAGCTAACGCCAATTTCTCTCCCACAAGAAGAGATATTTTTTCTAACAGTAAGAAGCGCCAGCAGAAAGCGTAGGGTAGAATATTATTTTGAACAGTACAGTACAGTTATAATTATTATTAAAGTATATTGTCTCGTACTTTACCGTAATTATTATTGTTACAGAAGAGTACAATAATAATTATTTATGTACTGTACACTTTATTAAAGTGGTATATATATTACTATTACTGCAAAATATACGTACATTACTGTACTTCATGTTTGTCTCCCACTGATCATAAATTTGTGCATACACAATACTGTGCAGTATTATGTTGAATAACACTGATTTTTAAAAATACAGTAGAACCTCGATTAACCGAAATTCCCCGTTAACCGAAGTCGGTTTCCTCTTCGCTTTTTTTTTAATCAGAAAATTACTTTTTGAAGGAGATTCTGAAACTGGCGCAATTTCAATAATTGAGTTTTGGAAAACTGTCAATATCAAAGACTGCATTTATATGATCAGTGACGCGTGGGAATCTATGCCGCAATCGACAAGTTGGCGAAAACTTTTGCCGAATTTTTCAACTGGCGCAGATGAAAATGCTACATGTGTTAGTGTTACTGAGTTTTCAAGCCTTTTTTAGCCCAATGAAAGGGTTTGAAAATTGTGGGGATAGAGAAATCACGATTGAATTGTGACGTGGAAGATGCAGGCTTCCAATTGCTCAAGAATGAGGAATTAATAGCAGAAATCCGAAAATCTCCAAAAGAAGAAGATGATGATGTAGATGAGAATGATCCTGGAATAAATAAGATCTGTAACAATGGCACTTTTGAGTGTTTTTCAAAAGGCCTTCTTGGGTTGGAACAACAGGAGCAGTGTAATTCCTCTGAATCATGCTTTTAAGAAAACTTCGGGATAGAGCTGCACGGCAAAGGATGGCCAATTTACGCCAGATGAAGCTTCCATTTAAACCATTGTAAGTTTTTGTTTCAAAAATAAATTTATTTTTATATATAATTTTAACTTATTTAACAGTTGAAATAGTCATAATAACAGTTCAATGACGATACTTCATATTAAACTAGATGATTATTGAGGATTATCGATTATCCGAAGTAGTTTCGGCCCCAATTATTTCGGGTAATCAAGATTCTACTGTATATTGTTTATTCATTAGGCAGGAAATGGTAATAATAATAATACAGTTACGAAATGATTTATAAGAGTTTTAATTGTGCTTATAAGTATCTAAAATAATTGTGTATACGTCTCAAAAAGTCACAAATATATGTACTAGCTGAGTGTCCGTTCTCCGCACGGTAGGAAACGAAAATGTTTCTTACGTGACATAAAAAGAGTATTTCAGTGTCGTTCGCAAAAGAAAAAAAGAAAAGAAAAGCTTGACGGTTATCTTATTTCTACATCATAATGTTTTTAGGTTTAAGTTATAGCATAAATTAATTAGACAGTACATGATGTGGACAACAGTTTTATTTTATAGTTATTTTGCTCATTTTACTCTCACTTGCAACAGAACATATTTAAGTTAATTTGAGATGTTGGAGTTAATCAGTATTTCAAATACTTTTCAGCTTTTCAGAGCGACTTTGCTAATGGAGGTAACTTTTGTGCAAGAGCTTGTTAAGTTGCTAGAATTCAGTCAAAAAAAAAGTATATCTAATATTTATACCGCCTAAAGTCATCAAAACTTGAAGACATTTCCCTCGATTTTTGGGAATACATACACGACCGTAGTCGCAGGGACGTAGGCAGGGGGGGGGGATATCGGGATATACCCCACCCCCGAAATTTTTGGATTAGTGATGAAATTCCGTCTATTTATATAAATATAAGTTCATATCCCCCCCCCGAAAAATTTTCCTGGCTACGCGCCTGCGTAGTCGAATCGATAGCGAATATTATGTATTATGTTAATTAGTATTTTCCCCCTTGTGGACGGATATGTGTGGCGAATTTCCGACGATTAAAAACAAAAATGCGTTTCTTTTCGTTATTATGGTTGCTAGAAAAATCACTGTGCTCAAAACATCGCCAAGGGTAGCTCGCGCAATAAACAAAATAGTTTGAATTTAATAAATTTTTACGTCAAAGCCTTTTAACCTAATTAGATTTCTAATTCCTTTTTAAACTCATGACGTCAAAATCGCGTCATTCTCAGTTGCAATACCTAACAGGAATTAGTGAAACAAGAAAAAAAATAAACTCACGTTATTTTACTTTTCTACAGCATCTGATAATGTGGAAGTTTATTATTTCGCTCGTGGTGTTACTGTTTCTCAAAGCTTGTCAACCTAGGATTTCTAATGCATTTTTAAACTCGCGACATAAAAATAAAGTTATTTTCATTTATGATATAGATCACCAGCATATAGATGATAAGTCACATGATCACTATTTTACATAATTGGAAATTTAAAAAGTTTTCTTTAGGTGAAAATTATTGGAAAATCGAAAAAAATCGTGGAACGATGGGATTTTCAGAATTTTAATGTTAATTACGGACTGTTCTAAGTCTTTTAACATATCTATAAAAAATTTCAAGTCGAACGTTGTGGAAGGAGTTCCCGGACAAACAAACAAACTTTCAATTTTTTATAACAGCCATCCTATTTCACAACGCGAAATTTCTCACTTAACGCGAGGGGTCTTGGAACTCAATACTCTACTGTACTCTAAAGAGACATCCTGATATAACCGGTGCATTGATTTCTAATTACCAGCGGATCCAAGTGAAGGGGTTAGCGTGGGGGCGATCGCAACCTCCCGCCAGCACAGGCCCCCGATTTTTCATTAGGCCCAATAATCCGGGGCCTAGGACCCCCGAATGTTGGAGGCCCCCAAAATACCAACTCAATTTTTCTTAATTGTATCTTTTTTAATAGCAGATTTTTTTTTGTATCACTTCAAATTCTTTCAAACAATACTTTAAACAAATTGCTAATCAGCTCGATAACAGCATTTATAATCAGGAATTGAAAAAAGTTATAAATTCTTTAATTATTTTATCTACAACTTGAATTTGTTAAATTCACCATCAAAGATAATAGACGACTACCATTTTGGGGAAAAAAAATAATAGTAAGCACAGGCTTTCGACAGCAGGGAACAGTTCGACAGTTTCACGCTGCCTGCATCATTGTTAGCCCCCCCCCCCATCCCGAGTTGTGCCTGCAGTCAAAAAAATTCTCAATAGGGCCTCCGTGAGTGCGCTTAAACTCGCTTCCCATACATGACTGTGACGTCGCATTCTATGAATACTGATCACATAGTGACAATTTTTGACGTTTCAAGTTCGTCCCAGGCAGGTTCTGAAAAGTTATAATTCACAATTTTTTTTTTTTTTCTTCATCGTAGGATTATGTTCCACCATAACGGTCTTACGTAAATAATATATTTTTTAACGTCGTTGAAAATTTCATTATTATTCCGTTGAAATCTAATTGAGTGACATAACTACGGTGAACTAACTCAGATAACCAACTTTTCTTTTACGGCTGGTCAGAAAACGTGTGGCGTCATAAATTAAAAATCGCATGAGATTCACAAACTCTGCCACAACATCTTACGTTATATTCGCAATTTTCGCGATTATAAATAGTTCCTCGCACAGTTAGAGATTACACAGCTTGATATTTTTCACGAGATTAAAATAAACTACATTCTTCTGCTGAATCATGCAGGATTTAAATATTTAAATTGAGCATTTAAGGGAAAGAAACTAAGATAGTATCAGTAAATTTGTTAGGCTAATACAGATAAAGAGCAATATAGCGTGTTAATGAATGTTTCGTGAAATAACCCTCTGAACATCTTGGAAATGGGCAAATGATGTAAGGCTTTTTTCACCGTAAAATTTCAAAGTAGCTTTAAAATTATTTTTAAAAATTAAATTTTCATAGGAAGATTTATAATTATTAAAAAAATAAGCTCCTAAATTGCTTAAAAGTTTTATAGTCAAAATTTTTTTTATGGTACCTGAGTTTTATAAATAATTTGAATCATAGACGCATTGCAGTGAAAACTGGAATGAAGTAGACGGTATTTTTTACGTCACAACTGCTTGGAGCATTAAATAAGTGTTTATTATATTCTTCATTTTTCAATGGGTGCCTTACAACTAAATAAACGATAAATACGGCCTATGTTACTAACCCATCGTAATTTCAACAAATGAGGCTACCTAAACTTATTTTTTTGGGGTGGGATGGCGTGAAATCGTACTGAATTATAATTACGCATTACAATGTGACCAGTGAAAAAGTTTAACGTAGGGTGCTTGTAATTTGGAGTTCCTTAAATTATTATGCAAGCGAAAACCGTTCCAGTAATAAAATATTTAGCGAAAATTGAAAAAAACGGACAATTTACAGAGAAATTCCATTTGCGCAACACTCACGTCTTTTGGAAAGATGACAAGCTGTTTTAATGAGAATCCCTCGCCTGGTTAAACACGAAATGCCCACTGTGAAAGAAAGAAAGGAACGGAATGCAAATATGTCCGATGTGAGAAACCTGTTTAACTCTTTGACACCTGTCTGAAATAAAGCCCAATGTCGTGACATTTTCATCTGTCTCTCTCTTTCTTTAAGAGGCTGTTAAGCAGTTTTACAGGATGCAATTAATATGGACTTAAAAAAAAAGCTGATTATGACAGCAGTAGTAAATGCTCAGATATGAGTAATGCTTCCTACTGGCGAATGCATGATTTAGTAGGCAGGGAAATTTTTGTCATAAAATAGCATGATTTAAATTCTTCGTGTACATACAAAGCAAGCACTGAAAAGTAGTAAAACTTTAGTTTTAAATGTAGTACTGTGCTAGTGAAATCTTAGATTTTTTTTCTCCACTGTGCTAGCAAAAAATTATCATCAGCAGCTATAATTATTTTTTCTTCCAATAGGCGGGCAATTGCAGCCCCAAGCCTTTGCCACCACTAAGGTCCGAATTACGGGCCATTTCATTATGGGGGCACCTGGGGGCGCTGCCAGCGTGACCCGCTGTGACTGGTCTCCTAATTTTCAACAAATTCCAGATGAGAGACCTAGTACCTGAAATCGGCACCCCCAGAGGTATCGTTTGAACATGGAGTACATTGGAGCCACCAACAGATTTTGAGTGCACCAATTCCCATTAGCGTACCCGGTCTCATAGCAGTCCAGTAGAGAGATGAAATTGACCCTCCCAAGCAATATCCAAGCTGGTGCTGCTTTACTTTCCATGTTCTTATGTATAGTGATTAAGCCACTGTCGGACACAACAGCCTTACTTAAGGCCGTAAATTCACAACAATACGAAATACGCTTCTAGTAAAATGGCCTATTTTAAAATATCGCTACTCCTTAATTACACAGCTTTCAAGGGACAAGAAAAAAAAATCAATTTACGTATGAGAGAATCATGTAACAAAGGTACTACTTCCTAAGGATAATCAACAACAGCTGTCTAAAAGCGTATAATTTACAGCACTGCCAAATACAGTTTTAGCAAAACAGGTCTACTTTTAAGTACGACAATCTCCTAGTTTCACGATTTTCAAGACACTAGAAAAAAAATCAACTTTCAGATGACAGATCCGTAGAACAGAGGTATTTCTAACAAAAGATAATTAACATAGTTATTGTTAAAGCATGCGATTCCGAACACTACTAAGCACATGTTCAATAAAAAAAAATATATATATTCTGAAATATTCTAACCAATTTTTAACTCTGTAATTAAATGAACGGAATAAGGTAATTTTTTTGAACGGGTTTTAAATTATAAGGTTCTCTGACATTCAAATTATAAGATTTTCAAGAGATTGAAAGAAGCTATTCGACTTTTAGGTGACAAAGGAGAGAGGTATTGCTCACAAAAAAATAACCAACAGCTGCAACTGTTAGAATGCACAATTCAAAAAAGTATTTTTTTTTAATTACAAGAAAAACTATTATGCTTTTAAATGCAAGATTCCTAAGTTACTCGATTTTTAAGTCTTCCCAAAAAATCAATTTCTCACTCACAACAGAATTCTTCGATGAATTTAATTATCCTGGATTTTAGTCAGGTCATCAGTTTATGCAGTAGATACCCACAAAACTGAAACAATATACAGGGTGCCCCAAAAAGGTGGTAACATGCTTTAATTCTTTACCTATTAGAAATAAGTGCGCAATATAAAGTGGAAAAAATATGTGCAAAATAAATTTGGAATAAAGATTACGTTAAAAAACCTCTCGTTGATTTTCAAATTTCTTGTTAATTCTGGTTATCTCTGAGACGTTTTATGAAGAAAGGCTGAAAATTTGTACATTACCTCATTAGGGTATGGGACACATTTTACCAACTGGGAATTTTCTTGTACGGGGGTAACTATACAAATTTAAAAAGTGTAATTCTTTGAAAATTAACCCGAGGAGTTTTTTTTCTAAAGGTAATCTTTTATCCCACGTTATTTTGAACAATTTCAATTTCCGTTGCCCACTTATCTCTAACAGATAAGAACTTAAAACGGAATTTGGACATAGTGTATTTTCTTGCATATTACCTCATATTTTTAGTAATGCCTTTCAGGATAAATTGAGTAAATAAAGTAACAATAAGTATGTCTCTCCAACCCGTCACCAAAAATCATATCGTTTCATTAAAAAAGCGAGTAAGATAATTGTGAATTCAGTATTTAAGTTTTAGGCTTGGCAATGAAGAATTATTTGGACAACTTTATCTTGCACTAAATTTGCTTTGCTTTTTTGAAAAATCTGATAATTTGTACTGCGTAGGGTACACCCACTACAGGAAGGATATTGATCCTGCAGCAGCTACACACAGTCAGGAAGCTTTCTTCACTTCATTAGCGCCTTGCTCACGTACCACCCCGATGGTCATAAAATGCCCAGATGGTGTTTTTAGTTTCCGCCGCACGGAAAGGTAACCGCAGATATGTAAAATATATCATGCATTTGTGGATACTTAACTCTACTTCTTGACACATTTCGGGGGGTTGTAAATTCAGACTTTTATAACATTTTACACACAATGGAGATATGAATAGATGCGTGCTGCGGCAGCAGCGGGGAAGCTCCTTCGGTTAACCCTTTGAGGCGCAACCCTTTCCCAATGCTGAAAAAAGGGCAGCTGTTGCCATCGCTCGACTTAACTACCAGCAAGATGGCGGAAGATCGAAACGTTCATCGCGTGCCACAGATCTAGAGACCCTTTTTTTAAAGACAGCTGGTTGTGCGCTGTGCCCTCGCACAGCCAGCTGTCGTCAAAAAAAGGGTCTCTAGATCTGTGGCACGCGATGAACGTTTCGATCGTCCGCCATCTTGCTGGTAGTTAAGTCGAGCGATGGCAACGGCTGCCCTTTTTTCAGCATTGGGCAATCTATCCTGCTGTTCTCGCATTCTTCAATTTTTCAGCAGATGTCAGTGATGTTAAAAATAATCGTGACATTTTTTTACGGGCAATGACGTGCTAAAATGTAAAGGATTCTCGTGGAGCTATGTCACCCGCAACTATTTTTTATAGAAATCAAATCTATTCTTCGTGACAGTCCAAACGTCACAGTTTGGTGTTCCCAGAGCGGGAACACTGCGCGTTAAAGGGTTAAATATCAATGATTTACTGACATTATTAACCTTTTGAAGCGCAACCCTTTCCCGATGCTGGAAAAAGGGCAGTCGTTGCCATCGCTAGATTTAACTACCAGCAACATGGCGGTCGGTAGAATCGTTCACGCTCAGCCAGCTGTGTCGAAATTCATTGATATTTAACCAAATGAGCTTCCACGCAACTGCACAGCACGCATCTATTTTTGACACAGCTGGCGGGGCGTTGACAGCCAGCTGTGGCAAAATGGCCTTTAGATCTGTGGCACTCGATGAACGATTCGACCTACCGCCATGTTTCTGGTAGTTAAATCGAGAGATGGCAACAGCTGCCCTTTTTTCAGCATTGTGCAGTATATCCCACTGTTCTTCAATATCATGTATTTCCATCGTATTCTCCAGTTTTCAACAGATGCGAGTGCTGTTTAAAATATAATACTGGCATTTTTACAAATAATCGACAATTTTTACGGGAAATTATATGTCCAATAGAAAAGTATTCTCGTGTAACTATGTCCTCCTTAAGTATTTTCTATTGAAATCAAAACAGTCAAAATATCAGAGTTGTATCCATACGGAGAGGACACCACGCGTTAAATCGTTAAAAGACCGATCCACGAATGAAAAATTCATAGTATGCTAAGTAAATATCCTAACTTTTTATATAAATCATTGAAGACATAGCATTGCTTATGGAACAGTAGCAAATTTAGGAAGGTGTCTTTTTATTGCTTCAAACGTACCCTATGTTCATATTAATTGATGAAGATTGTTAAGATTACTTTTTTTAATGATCCAATGTTTTCTGGTTATGCCTAAAAATAATAACAATTCATTCAGAATGATTGAAGGGGTTACACCACTCAGCGAGTCAAGATACATTTTTCTGAAAAATGGTATTAAGACATACTATAGTCATCCCAAAAAGGAGGTTGACAAAACCAGGAGACCCCAAAACAAGCTTTAATTATTTATCTGTTAGAGGTAAGTGGGCAATGCAGATTGAAAAAAATATTCAAAAGAAGATAGGAAAAACAATTATGTTAAGAAAAAATTTCTCTCGCAAATTTTTAAAAAGTTACACTTTTTAAATTTGTACACGGCCCCCGTACAAAAAATTTCCAGTTAGTAAAATGTGCCCCCATACACTCATGAGGTGATTTATCAAATTTTAGAATTATATCACAAAAGTGTCAAGAGATATGAAGATAAATGTATGGTGAGTTAAACCACTTTTCAACAGATGTCGAAGGGGGGAAAAATTACGTCGGATGATTACGTTTCAGGGGTCCTGCAAAAATTACAAAAGAATATAATTTTTTGCGCTCTACCATTAAACGCTCACATTTAAATTCATATATAGCCCCTGATCATCTTTGTTTAAAGATGTATCTTTAAACAAAGATATAATCTTTAAAGATAATCTTTGTAGAAAGAAAGATTAAAAATATTTCTGATGAAAGGCTGGAATTTTGTACTTCATTACATTAATGTATGTGGCACAATTTATTATCTGGGAATTTTTTTTACGGGGTTTGTATACATATTTAAAATGTATAACTTTTAAAAAATTAACGAGAAGAACGTTTTCTTAACGTATTCTTTTACCTTACCTTATTTTGAACTTTTTTTTCAATTTACATTGCCCACTTATCTCTGATAGATGAAAAATTTAAAGCGTGTTATCACCTTTTTGTGACACCTTGTACACATGCAGTTAATCATACCAGAAGTTGGCTAATGCATACATATACTTTTACCACCTCCTATGAAGTAAAGGAAGGATTGGAAACATTTTGGTATTAAAAACATTTGATGGGAAAATCGATTCTGACCATTCCTAAATTTACTTTGAGTAGTTTCTGTATTGAAGCTTCAATTTATGATCTGCTGCGATCAAATAAGTGTGCGGCCATTTTGATTGTTTTGTGTTATAACAAGCCTACACGAGGGACATCTGCCTAAGCGAGGTGTGCCTTGGTCGGAGGACTTTTTAAAGGTCTTGTAATGCATCTTCACGTTACATCTGGAGAAAACGAATAAAACTGCTGACCTACAGCAGCGCAGTAGGCTCGAACGTGCGACCTCCACACTTCGGCCGTCTATCATGTTCAGTGCCTTAGCCACTGGGCCATGGTGGGTGCCACGACTTACTTTGACAGACCGTAAATTTGTCTTGATGAATTTTGTGGCTATATCTGAACTAGGTTATGTACGTATGAACATTCGTAACTCGCATAACTCAAAAATGCTCAGACACAGAATGTTGAAATTTCCTGCTTTGGCCTGTTGTAACATCTAGTTCTGCAGTATTTTCTTTGATTGCAATGGAATAGGTACTTCATTTACAGGGCCACCCAAGAGACTTTCAGTACATTAAGATCCATGGATATCTTCTATACGTTGAATGTCTGTGGTTAATTATTGTTTAGGAAATCTGTCGCCAATGGCTTTACCAAATTTGACGCCAAATATAAGTTTCTAAAACTGAAACCAGCTTAGTAATTTTCTGACGAGAAATCACCAAACCGTAATATTATTGAATTATGGCTTTAAAAATTACAAATGAAATAAATTTGATTTCAGTGCACGGAAAATTCATATAACTTAATACAGTAAAGCGCCGTTTATAAGTTTCTCATTTATACGACTTTTACATTTATACGTCGTTTTTGCGAAGTCCCGATTTATTCCTATTCATTTTAATGCAAAAATGCTTCATTTATAAGACGCACAATTTCGGTTATACGTCGGTTTTAACCTTCCTAAATTTTGATATTTTTCTCAGTCATTATTTTCCTATTTAGGGAGAAACTTTTCTCATCTAGAGCGTTTAATAAAGGTTGTAAGGTAGGATGTACCTTTAATCGCGTCATCGACTGTATTAAAAAACGTATTTTGTTTGTTAGAACACGCATGAAAAGACATTTCAAATACTTAATTCAATCCATAATACTGTGATTAATAATCAAAGACCATTAGAAAGATTTTTTTTTTAATTCAATGTCTTTATGAACATATATCACATCTTAACTGATACGCAATGTGTAATGTATTAATACTTAAACAAATACAGCATTTAAGAGTACAATATCACAATGACAAGTTATGATTTGTTTTACTTTCATTATAAGTGTTTTTTTTTTTTTAATCAGTCAGTTATTGCTTTCATTGTACTAGTACCTGTAGAAAAACTTAAACTTATTCTATTTACTCAATTTTACACGCGTAGAGTCAAACCAGCAAGTTGTTTATTAATGTTTCAGTTATAAGTCTTTTCATTTATACGTCGTCTTAGGTTGTTTCCTTGAAAGACGTATAAACGGTGCTTTACAGTAGGAGGAAGTCTTGTGGTATCCAGATCAGACATTTTTCAATCTAATCTTTCGGATTGCTATTTAGAAGTGTCGCGGCTGATTGAGTGGGTGAACATCTTCACCCACTGTGTTTCCGTGACAGAAGAGTCAAATATCCAGTCACTGAAATGTGCGTAAGTTTGACACAATGAAGATGCACCTATAATATACTGTGCATTTGATCAAATTTTCATGAGCTAATTATATTGCTAAGAGCATTGCTGCAAAGCGTAAACGTGCGTATAAAATTCTAGAATAAAGTTTTCGAGGTGTTTTGAAATGTAAATATCCAAATAAAAAGTTTTGAAACGATGTCTGAAGATGATGTGTTCCTTCAAGAAGAATTCTCCCCCCTAAAGAATGATAGGCGGTCCTGGAATTATTTTGCTCCTTAGAAGAGTAACATTCTGCTCTTTTAAATAAAGGGATCTTGTAAATATATATGAATTTATTATTTTAACTAATTCTTATAATAAATTAAATAAACGCAATGCCAGAGCTTCTGACACAATCTTCTGTGGCCAGATATGCTGATCTGCCAAAAACCAAGAATAGCTTTTCGTATTTCATGTATCTCTGAAGTACATAAAATTTTAAGAATTCAAATCTAGTTATTTTATTTCCTAGGAGGCAGGTAAGTTTTCACGCCTTGAACCTCACAGAGAGATCTTCATCGCAAGCCTCGTTAAAATTCACAAGCGCGACGCTCCGAAACATCTGATCTTTACTCTCGAATTAACAAAGCGCCTGAAAGTTTAAGGCTTCTTTTTCGTCAAACTCCCAAACAAACACGGATGAAATCGTCGCCAGGGCCCGAAAGCCATAAACGAACCGAGATGACCCTGCTGTAGAATGAAGTGCGGTCCTCAGGGGTCCAGGGCCCCGCCTTTGGCCCTTTTAATGGCCACCCGGGGACTGCGCTGTGTAGCGGTACCGAATAGCCATGTTACTGGATCGTTAATCCCGAAGACTTTATTTCATCAAGGGGGGTCGAAAAATCGAGTTGAGAGAGCGCGCGCCTGGGTTTTTCTCTCCGAGAATTTTCGGAGGTATAGAACGACTTTTCCGGGATTCTCTCAGGGATTGTTCTCTTATTGAATTGTTCTACAAGTGCGCTTATGGGGGATGAGGTGGCGCTAAGCTGTTGGAAGGGATAGTGATGCAATGCGCTGTAGGGAAATCGAGGCAAAGAAACTAAATTCATCTAACTTGTTTACTCCTCACTCTTGAAAATTATTTATTCAATTCACGGAAATTTTACTGTCAGCAGAGGTGCCGGAATACCTCCGTTATTCGACGAATATTCGTTTCTTTATACTACAGTCGATTGAAGAAACTTCTTCAAATTCAAAGAATTTTTATTCTAATTCTTTAGATTTTCCGAAGAATTCACGGAAATATAACGCATTAAAGGAATACGAAAAAATTTATTGTTTGAGAAATGAAGAATAAATTGGCGTATAAAGACGCACTCTCAAAAATTACTTATTCAGTTCACGTATTTTTTTTACAGCAGTGCTGCCAGAATATCTTTGTTACTTGACGGATATCAGTTTCTTTTTTTTTCTGTTAATTGAGGAAACTTCTTCAGATTCATCGAATTTTTCCCCCTTCTTCAGATTATGAGAAAAAGAATTTACGAAAATATTACGTTTCTGTGGAGTGCTGAAATCATTCTTTAAAAAACGACGGATAAATTAATGTATAAAGAAATTTTTTTGAAAGTGCTTGTATTCATCTTTCAGACATATTGTTCTGAAAGTGCATCTTTTATAAAATTAGGGGCCAAAGCCCTTATACTCAGTGCGCTCAGTTTTCGAACGAGCATTCAGCACCTAATAAGACTTACTCGTAAAAAGACATAATCTTCATAGTCAAAACCCGAAGGTCGGATCAGATGGAATGTTACTGAGTTACACATTGCTTGGTTCTTGCATGTCCTTGGAACATAAAACTTTAAACTTATTATATTTTTAAATATGTAAAACCTATGGAACACCTCGTGTATTTGTAACCTATGGCGCCTTTTTATAATTTGGTGACGTACGTTTGCGTATAGTTGATCATTAAGTTTGCAAATAAAAGGGTACTATATTTTTATTTTATTTTTTGACTAAAAACTACGGAACAACTAGGATACCTTTCCACCAATGCCTACTTTTATCTTGCGATTTACACCTCTCCTGGGTATAGATAATCATGTAAGGTTGCCATTAAAGCAGTTCTCCATATATTCGTATGCATAATCCTTTGTAGAATGGCGTACTTTAGTGATGGACGCGAGACGTGCGAGACGAGAATCGGGGCTGT
The DNA here is from genome assembly GCA_038373885.1 of Cheiracanthium punctorium. NCBI lineage: Eukaryota > Metazoa > Arthropoda > Arachnida > Araneae > Cheiracanthiidae > Cheiracanthium > Cheiracanthium punctorium. Next base: position 891,009 of record JAWZYV010014373.1, on the reverse strand, counting down.
CTCGTCTCGTCTCGCAGTGGTAAACCTCTGTCTCGTCTCGCAAACACTGTGTCTCGTCTCGCGTCTCGCAAAATTAAGGACTTCGATTTCGTTACCATTTTATACTAACTTATTATTCGGATTTTATTGAAAATTAATATTAATAATAACAATTACTTACATATAGCCACATTAGTAGATATATTAATAACTATATCAGCATATGTCGGCATTTGAAGTAAAAGAAATTGAGATTTAATCCGTATATATAATGTCACACCGAAAATATAGTATTTATTTTTATTTACTAGCTGCATGCCCGTTCTTCGCACTGTAGTAAACGAAAATTTTCCTAACATGAGTAATTTCAATTAATTCCAGTGATGTGGAATCTAAAATAAAAGCAAAATTATTTGACTCTTGATGAAAAGTTTGCGTCATGAGTATTAACCTGGCATCATTGCAATATAAATGACTCAAAAAACTACGTCAGTGTCATTCGCGATCAGAAAAGTGAAAAGCTTAGCGGTTTGCAGAGAACTCCCGACTTTCAAAATGTGTTATTTCTACATCATACTGTAGTTCTACATCATACTGTTCAAGTTGTAGCATTAAATACCTCAGACACTAGATGAAATGGACAACCGTTTGTTTTAAAATAGCTGCGCACCCGCTCTTCATTCGAGAAGTAGCGAATATTTTACTAAAATCATATCTGCATGAGACAAAACAGATTTTTTTTTTAAGTTCAAGTAATCTCCTCTGTTGAAATTAATGCGGGATATATTAACACAAATTAGAATTACTTATCGTTCGATTGGTTGTAAGATAACCCTTGAAAAATTATAAACAGAACACTTTTAGTCTTTATTAAATCTCTACTATAACGTCAATTTCAAGTCTCTAAAATATGTGTAATTTTTATATTAATGAAAACAATATTATATTAACGATAATTATAATTATTTGCCTAATATTTCCAATAACATTACCGTGTGTGCAGTTTTAGATTTCATTATAGTATCTCAGTTGGTTAACAGACGTCTTATTTTTGTGTTTATATTTTAAATTACTGAACAGATAATTTGTTGACGACTATCCGTTTGTACTTTTCCACAATAATTTTTAGCGATAGTACTACAGTCGTTATGGTCGCCCTGTTTACAGAAAAATTAAACCATAATCCCCCTAATGTATATCCAGTGTGGATTTTTTTTTAAATGAAAAGACATCTAACAGGCGAAGATAATTTTAGAATAGGAACCCAACTGCAAGATAAAATGATGGGGAGGAAAAAAATTTATAAAAGTTTTGCAAGCCGAAGGAAGGGAAAACATGATAATATAAACGAAAAGAGAAATAGTTTTTAAAAAAATTGCTTGCATTTCTTTCCGTCCGATATTAATATATAAGAATAAAAAATACCATTTTAATCTCTTTAAAATAGGCCAACAATAGGGATTTAACCGCCCCTAGAAAGTTGTTACCAGGGTGGGCGCCCCCCCCCCTACGCACGCCGCAACGTGCGGGAAAGTTTGAGGATAATATCGGTACAAGAATATTTCAACCAAGGATATTCAACCATATTTCAACCTACTCAGACTAAGCATCAATGCGAATGCAAGTTGCTCTACTTCTAATCTCTCTCTGATATACCTGAAACCCGATTATCACAGTTGCAAGGGGGGGGGGCGGTAGTCCGGTGCCCCTGAAGAAAAAGGGGGCCCATATATATCCCGATTATCTAAATTATAAATTCATATGTACTGAAATAGTAATTGTGGGGAAAAAACTGAATTTCCTCTATAATATAGGTATTACCTAATTGTCTATCACTAGATCAAGTTAGAGATATTTTTTTGGGGTGATAAATACGATTTGATTAAAGTACAAAAACTACAGTTCACTGAAATGCAATTTTCGAGTACAACAGCGGTCAAAACTGGGTTAAAATGCTTAAAAAAGGGGGGCTCAGTAAAGGGGCTTAATGCGTAAAAAAGGGGATAGTAAGGGGGGCCCCAAACTTAATGCCCCGGGCCCGTCTAAAAGTGGTCAGATTTGAACATACCGTACCGCCTTTCCTATTTACTTATTATTTTTCTTTCAACTCTTCTCTGTTTTCTTTTTTTTCCGCCTCTTTCTTTATCCTCTCCTTTGTGTGTTTTGTATATCTCTCGTCTGTTCTAATTTTAAATGTTACGTGTTTGTGCGTATTGTAGAGTGCTGATAGTATACCAGGACCGAAAACGAAGGAGACGCAAGTTAAACGTAGAGGCTTCAGGCAAATTGTCGCTTTTCAGATCGTATTTATGCGAGACGGAAAAAGCAGAATTCGCGAGAAATCTCGCGCGAGACAAGACTCTGTCTCGTCTCGCGTCTCGTCCCGCAAAATATTTTCTTTCTGGTCTCGCGTCTCGTCTCGCAAAAAAATGCCTGTCTCGTCTCGCGAGACAATGCGAGAACGCGAGACAATGCGAGAATTCTCGCGTCCATCCCTAGCGTACTTACCCAGCAAACACACACCTGCTGGCAGAGTACTTTACCAGTGTCGTTCTGTCTTTACGTCCAGCACCGGCATGGCACTGCAAAAAGTAACTGAATCGTACCAAAAGTGGTCGCCTGAGAAGTACCTTGCCAAAAGCCCGGGAAGACAAAGGCAACGGCACTCTGCTGGCATTACTGCATGTGCCGGCCATCACTCACAATAAAGGCACTGGACCATTAAATTTTTAATGTCCAAAATGAAACGGCCGGGTGCCGGCTATTATTAAAAATAAAGGCACTATAATGGTATCTTAACAATGACCAACATTCTCTCAGATTTCATCTAACTCCAGTGAAAATGCAATTGTTTCTATTTCCTGCCTTATGAGGTATTAGTATACCAAATTCCTATCCATTTAACCAATTTTTGTAGAAAAATAACATTTTTTATGTTTGTAACTTTAATTTTTCACACCAGTGTGTATTAAATTTCACATCTTGAATTTCATATCATAACAAAAAGCTTTAAAATATATCTATTAATCTAAATATATCTAAAATATTATCTAAAATATATCTATTTTTTAATATCAGAAAAGTAGAAATAAAAGATTTTCGGGCCATTAAACTTTGGGGGCCTTGGGCGGAATTAAATAAACGTTCGAAAATTGTTAGTGCATCGTATTTTCATAGATTTAATTCGAGGTTTATAAGCAAAACTTAAGATTAAAATACTTATAAATTTATTGGTAAGAAGAAAAGGAATGTAATTATAATAATTTTTTAAAATTTAGCTACTTTGTTTTCACCCCAAAATAGTCAATATATTATTTTTATCTATAATTTTTATCTATATTTAATAGAATTTGCGAGATTTACTGTTCCAGCACGACCTTCGATAAAATTAAACTGCATGTCTTCAAGTCTTTTATAGTACAATTATACCAGTCATGTTAACTTTCGAGAGTTCAAGAATGTTTTAATGTTTTTGATGTAAATTTGTAATATATTTGCTATTTCGTACATAAATTTCAAAGAGTTAAAAGAGCACTGCAGTATACAAGAAATTGTGACAGTATATAACACGGCTACAGTTTATTGGGCGGAATATATTATTATCAAAAACATTATTTATTTTTTTTTCAATCTTGCGTTCAGTACTTAACATCGTCTTTTTTTCTTTTCTGAGAATTGACTATTGACCTCTTTATGATTTATCAATAATTTGTAACACGAGAAAAATGTTACTGAAAGACTAATTTTTTTTTCTAGAACATGAATTATTGATCCAGCATTGTAATTTATCTTTAATATATCTGAAAAGAAAAAAAAAAGTATTTATGTACTTTTAATAGACTTAAAAAGTATTTCTTTTATTTATTTCTCCTCTATACGGGCAAACCCGCATTCAGTGATCAAAGAGGTGAAGAAACTTACCGTTATTTATGCTTTATGCAACTACATTACACTCATTTAAAGAAGGAAGCTGCATCATGCAGCCATCATTCAAAAGGTTCAAGAAAATCCTTGCACGATGATGAGGAGAAAGAAAATATATGACTATAAATGCAATCTATTTCTTGAAAGTATCCAGGTGAAATCCATTTTCCACCAGGATTAGGTGTAATATAAGTTATATAAAATTTTTTAAGTTCACAGTAAAATTTATTAGATTTCTTATAATCAGGGGGAAAAAAATCATATTGAGGAATGATCTGATGGACCTAATAAAATGACCTGAGGAGAGCAGGTACTTGTGTTAAGTTAGTCGAGTCATGCCCTTCAGGAGATCTTGCTTATTTTAAACCTTTGTTAAATTCATTGCATATTCAAATTGAAAAAGTCTATCAGTATGCATGTGAACTGCACAATTTCAAAATATGTAATATAATATGGAGTCATTCTACTACTGTATATATAGAAATCAATTGTTTTGTGTTTTTATGGTAAAGCTACACCTGGGCTATCTTACAAGGATGGAGGATGCCTGGGTCGAAGGACTTTCTAAGGGGTTGTAACGTGAATTCATGTTTTATCTGCAGACAACCAACCAAAACTACAAACTTTTACATCGACAGTCACGCGATAGGCCAGGCCAGAACGCTGGACTTTAACACTTCAGCCGCCTACCAATTTGATTCTCCTGCTGAAATCAAAAGTTAAATGTAAAATTTTGCAGCATGATGACTTTTTGAAAAATAGTTCGTATTTCGAAGCTAAAATAATAAAACAATAATAGATCGTCTAGATTTAGAATTCTGAGACTACAGCTGAAAAAACTCGCTAAACACCATTATAATTTCTTTGTAATAGGACTCATATTCCTTTTATTCAACTTAAATATGACATCATATACGAATCGACATTTATTTCAATAATAAATTTACCTCCTAGACTACGTTATCCGGTTACTTCAGTAATTCGTTCCCTAAAATAGCTTGAGTGAAATCATATAAATGTTGCATGGAACATGTTCTGTGTATAGAGATATTGGGAAAAAAGATTCACAAATTATAGATATGGTGTGTCAGTATATAGGGAAGGATTATTTCATTCATTTTGGTAATTTCAGTATTATGTTTCAACATTAAAATTTCAAGATTGAAGAAATTATCCAATTAGTGTGTTGCGTGGCTTCATTGATTTTTTCTTTCGTTCAAATTATTACCAAGTCGAAGTACTTTTAAAGTGAAAGAATTTTTCGCACCGAATTATAAGTAAAATTATCAAGGATATATTTCATAGAATAGGTTTCAATATTCTTATTTAAAATGTCACTATGGAGAAAGTCAAATAAGATGTATACATGATTATTTATAAAAATTGCGTACGAGAAACCATTTAAATGTTTTTTTCAGCTTTCCTGTTTCCGTTTTTAATGAATAATTTTAAATTATTAAGTAACTAGGAAATCATTTTAATAAACATACTGTGTATCGTTTTTCCTCCTTATATTAAATACAATGCTGTACAATATGAGAACACACTGAAAAAAAATTACACAAAAACTAGAAAAGGGTTTAACGCTATGCGTCACCTAGCTATCCATTTAAAAATAATTTATTTTTAATGCAATTATCACTAAAATTAAATTCGTAAGTGGAAATAAAAAGTATTATAATTTTAATTTTGCTAATGTACTATCTATGTGCATGCCCGCACGACGGAAACTTTAAATGAAAGTAAAAAATTATGGTAATAAAAAGAACTACTCACAATTTTCAAAAAAAGTTCATTTGCCCTTTATACTGTAAAAAAACAACCTCTTGATAAGAAAATTTCTTTTAGATTGCACATTTCATGTATCGATTGTGTAATTCACGAAAACATCCTTCGCACTAAATATGACGCCCATTAAAGTTTTAAGGATATTTTGACTTAAAAATATTATTTTATTCTTTTTTCATTGTAGACAACTTTAAAAGTTTCGAAATAATTGCATTACAACTTTAAATACTGTTAATTACTTTAAAATCTGAGCATTATTATGTGCGTGAAAAAACATATCTAAGTAAGGGAGGCAAAAACTGTCATTCTGATAATTAAGCTTTCATTTCATTTTAATTTTATGAAAGTCATTCAAAAATAATCACTATCCTAGACTTTTAAACTGTCGTGCCGATAAAACAAATTTTTATAAAAATTTTAAATATCGCCTTCATAAACAAAAAAAAAGACAAAAAGAAAACGAATAAAATATAAAATAAAAAACGAAAGAAAAGAAAGAAAAGATTTTGTTTTTTGTAGATAATGGTCACAAGAAAAAATATGTTAAACAGGAAAGTTAATCAGATAAAATACATCATCCATGAAGCCTGTTCATTTTCTAATGAACAATTCTCTTAAAAGTGAGTTCTTGCAAGAATGCAAAAATTTTGCTTTCACATGGACTAACTAAATGTATATGTAACATGATAAAATTATGCTGAAAAAATTGTAATGATAAGGAGAATAAAATAACATATTTCATATACGTTCATATGTGTGTGTGTGAATAAACTTTTTGTTCATATACTTCATAATGAGGTTTTCATTTCTGAAGAAAACTTAATTTTAATTCACTTTCACCAAAAGAAAAAAAATATGGAAACACTTTATTTTCAATAGCGCAAAGTCATTATTTATTAATAATATTGAAAATATAAACTGGCAGTTAAATAATATAAAAATTCTCTATAGTAAATCTATAATTAGCAAATTTGCTTTACGCACTTTTTTAAATTTCATGAAGCATATCACCATTCCTATAAAATAATCATTGAAAACTGGTTTCCATACGGTGTGATGCAGATATTTATTTTTCTATCCGATTCATGACGAAAAAGTAAAAGTATCTTTCCTTTTATATATCTTGTAGTGTATATTTTTGCAAATTTTCAATTCAACTTCGCTTCGCTTACTTTTTGGAGAGTTTTAAAAGACTTGCAAAGAAAGGAATGACGGAATTTATGCAAATTTTCTGAAAATATCGAAAATATACAATTAAGAATAAACCAATTTCTCAGTTGATTAGCTTCTCTGTTATATGCATGGGTGTAGCCAGTGGCAGGTAGGGGGCAGTTGCCCCCCTCCCTAAAAGGAAGCAAATAGTTTATAAATGTGTCTATGGGGGGGGGAGAGCAGTTGGACTCCAGTGTCGTCTTTCATGGTCCTGTCTACCTCCAGTCTCCACCCCCTCCTAGCTTCTTGGATACACTCATGGTTATATGTACCTGTAGAGTACGAGGATAGGAATCGAAAAAGTTGTACTGGTTATCAGTGTTAGTGACCAGTACTAATCAACTGATTTATCATCGATATACTTAAAACCTGGAGGTCTAATCCTGAGCGTTACTCAGGATCAACTTTTAACTCTCCGATCTACCGATTCTAAGTGCCGACCACATTTGACATATTAATAATAAATTGATAAAATATTCAAAATATGGTAAGAAAAAAGGACTGTGTGAAGAAAAAGTTCCTCTCGTTAGTTGTGAAAAAGTTACACATTTTAAATTTGTATACGACACCCGTACAAAAGAATTCCCAATTAGTAAATGTGATGTATAAAATTCAAGAATTATATCTTAAAAATTGCCAGAGATATGAAGATAGATATATATGCTGACTTACACTACTTTTCAATGGTTCTTGAAGTAAAAAAATCCAGATGGATGATCAAATTTCAGATTTCGTAAAGAAATTGCGAAAGAAAACATCTTTTTGCTCTCTAGCAATAAATATTTACATTTAAATTCATGTATAGTCCCTGACCATGTTTGTCACATCACCTCATTAGAGTTCGGAGCACATTTTACTAATTGGGAATTTTTTTCTACCTGGGTCATATGTAAATTTTAAAGGTGTATCTTTTTAAATTTAAAGAAAATTTTTGCAACGTAGTCTTTTTTTATACATTACTTTGAACAGTTTTTCAATATGTTTTGACCGCTTAATGAATGAATAATTAAAGCGTGTTATCACCTTTTTTTTACATTCAGTATAAGGCAACACTAAACAGAATTAAGTATATGAACCTATCAAGAATTAAAGTCACTTTCTGCACATTCCGTAGTCGCATTCGTTGTATTTTAACAAATTTTACGAAATATTTTTTATTTCCAAATAAAGCCTATTTTCGCTTATTTTTTTAACACTTGGGAAATTTTTTATTAGGTAAGTCTGTAAAATTTTTATGTTAAAACTGATATTTTCTGATGTAAAACTTTTTTTTTCTCTTTAAAACATGGTTCATCTAATAATTTCCTATTAAATATTAATTCTCTGTAAATTTAAATAACTCCTGCATTATGATTGAGAATTGTTAATTAAAAATTATTAAAATATATATTTTCCATTTTCTAGAAAATCATGAAAAGAACCAAAAACCTACAAATATCAGTGTTAACAAGTTTAAAACATTTTATTAAATTGAAACCTACATGATACTGATATTATAATTTAAAAAGTGTATTTCCTATAAATGTAGAAATAAATTTTAAAGAAATATTTGGTTTCTTGCATTATACATTTATACAAATGATTGTTTAGAGATATGTCCGTTAAATGGTATAATAATAGACCAGGGGCGTAGCCAGAAAATTTTCATGGGGGGGGGTTACGACTACTGCAACTCACATCTATGCATACATGTGTGATAAGGGAGTGAAGAATATACATTTTGTATAGCAAAAAATTCCTCATGAATTGAGGGGGGGTTATGACCCCCTAACCCCCCCCCCTTGGCTACGCCCCTGTAATAGACGCAAAATTGTTCAACAATTTGATGAGCACAAAGTATTGAATAAATTTTGCGACCATTACTTTAAAACATGTATATGAATTAATGATGGGAATTTTGTTGCTTTTGAATATCTGAAACACATTGTTGATTTTGAAACACATATTGTGACTATTGAATTAGCTTTAGATTTAGAAATTTTTTATCAATTCCTTGAAACGTATATATCAGTAATAAAATTTTCAAATGATTAGATTTTTCTCGCATCTAAGTAAGTCAGTTGAAAAAAACTAACGAAAAACTCTTTGCTTGTAGTTTTCACTAAAACTATATTTGTTACGAATTTTCTAAAATTGGTAACTTGAAAAATGTTTTTAATATGCATTCAAAAAGTATTTAACAAACAAAAAATAATGCAGAATTAGTAACGATGAACATTTTTATTTTAAATATTTTTTAATGTAATCTTTTTTAAAAGAAAACTTTCACATTTTAGAAACTTCTCTAAATAATCAGCATAGTAAAAATTATTAAAGTAAAAATCTCTAAATAATCAGAATAAGAATTATTAAATTATGTTTTGTAACTCGCTATGCTAATCTTTTGATGACAAAATGATTAAATTTTTCTAATTTTCAAGAGGAAATAAAGCGAAGTTTCTAAAGGTTTAAAAATAAAGAATGCATAAAATGTACAGCTTTCTAAACAAAGATATGCAAGCCCCTTAATATCCTCCTCCTCCTCCCCCCCCCCACGAAATCAAGAACGCTGGGCATGTGCTTTTAAGAATTACTTAACAAATAATAAATAAATAAACAAGAAATAGTTCTATAAATATATAACTGTGAACAAATTTTGAAATATAAATAATAAATATAAATTTTTTTTAAATCTCTAAAAACTTATGTGATCAAGAACTTCTGTAAGATTTATAAAATTACTTTTTGTAACTAATTTGATCACACACATGCTTTAATATCTATAGCAAAATATATCAAAATCCAAATATGTTTTATCCAGCAATTATTGTCGATATTTCAACAGTCATTCTTTTATGAACAACTGAAATTAATTTTTTTTCTGGAAATGAAAATTCATAGTATGCTGTTAAATTAAAATTCTTTTTTAAATGCACATATCATCGGCATTTTGAAGATTAAGTACGACATTCATGAAGTAACAATAGTTTAAGTTTTATTAGACTCGGTGGCATATTTTTTTCTTTTATGACGCGCTAAACAGTGATTGTTTGCTTTCCCTTGATGGTGGTATATACTTTCAAATTTTTTTTATATACAGTTAAAAAAAACGCGGAATTTCACAAGTTACAAGCAAAGTACATATAAATATGAGGAAGCCTTTTCCTTTATACGTTTTCCTTCGATTGTCTTAATATTCTTTATTTTGTTACAATGAATGATTAAATTTACTTGGAACACTTAAAAGAATAACTCATTAAATGTACACTAGAGATGAGTTCGGGCTGATTTTTTGAAGCCCGAGCCCGCCCGAGCCAGAAGACTTTTAATCCGAGCCCGCCCGAGCCCGAGCAATATTATTAAAGTTTGAGCCCGAGCCCGAAATTTCAGCTAAAGACAAATAAAATTAACTACTTCATTAATAGGATACAATAAATTTTGGAGCTTCACACACCTTCTAGTCTCCCGTGCCGCTATTTTTTTTAAATAAGTGCGTCTATTTATCCCATGAATCACTTTTTAAAATCTGTTTCAAGGAGTATGTTCAACAAAGGAGAAATTTTTCACGAGCCCGAGCCCGCCCGAGCCCGAACGCAGTCGTGAATTATAGAGCCCGAGCCCGAGTCGGGCCCGGGCTCGGGCTCGGGCTTTCGGGCTCGGGCTGAGCCCGTCTCATCTCTAATGTACACCATCATTTCTTTATTACACATCTTGATTGTTTGATTTACAAATAAAGTCACGAAAAAGATAAATAAAATAAGCCCAGAAACTAAATTTTTGTTATTTGTGGATATCTTACCAAAAACTAAAAAAAAAAAAGATATAAATAAAAAAGTTTTTTTTTTCAATTACTACTAATAATCAGAAATATGTAAAAACTATGGTCCTTATAAGCCAAAATAAATTTCAGACTTTTTGCCATTTTTAAACATCCGTTTTTGCACATCCAGTAATTACAAGTCGTATTGTAAGTCGCAGATGATGCACAAAATTCTAAAGCATATTTAATACCATTTTCAACGAAACCCAAGAAAAATGTTAAAAATTTTATCAATATACTTTTTTTCTATGATTTACTTATAAAATATTTTTTTACTTGTAATCTTCAAATAGCTCAATATTATACCATAAAATGTTTTTAAAATTAGTTATAGCTTATTAATTTAATTAAAGTAAACTGTAAATTGACTTCACGAGTAAAGCTTTGTCTCATATAAGTATGTTTATTGTTTATTTTCTATTAGTTATGTTTAGTTTAATTAAATTAGATGACCACAAACGTACAAGTTAGTTTTTTATTTTTAAGTTGCATGCTTTTAGTTGTTATATGAGAAAAGCATTGCACACAATGGGATGAATATTTGATAAAATGGATGACACTAGTTTATCAAAATATCAGTTTTCTCAGGCACAGTTAATCAGTTAAATACATTCACTCATCGTCAGTCAGAAGCAATGTTGTACAGCTTAATGTATACTAAGCATTGTACTGTTTAGTGCAATTCTAAGCATTGCACAGCTCAGTGTAATATTAAGTATTACCACTGCTACAAAAAATAAAAATAAAATTTTAATATCTAGGAGTATATTAATATTGTTTGTGCATAAATATCCTTTCAATTACCCTATTTCATAAACCGCCCCTTCAAACATGCAAAGAATGAAGGACACTTACCGCAATTCCATCACTTCAAAGCACGTGTTCCAGACTATCCGCCGCACTTCAACATACATAATCCTTTTCGAAATTGATTCAAAACTATGATGCAACACTCTCTGGAGCACTCACTCCGTCTCTTTAAACCACGTGATCCCATCATTTTTTATTTACCCTTCCCCCTTTTCCTACTGCACTTACATCTCGCAACCAGTATTTCCACAAATACAATTATTTCGCCTAGCACACACACGTCAAAAATTCACCACCGCAACTGTAGTACTTGCAACAACAGTATGACAACAGAATTTTCCAACTAATCAAAACTACCGTCTGAGAGGTCGTCTGCTGCAGAATTTTCACCGCAGACGGTTCGAACAACTGTCGAAGAGTGTGTGTTTCGGAAAAGGGAGGAAGAAAGGTGTAGGGCGGCGAAGAGAAGTCGGCTGGAGATGCGGGAGACCTCTACCGTTCGAAAGGGATCTCTTCCCTGCGTCTTGGAGTCGTCTGCTTTCTCAGAGAGAAATAAGCCAATGACCACGTGGAAGTTTATTCCAATTTATTCGTGCGATGTTTTTATTTGAAAGAAATGGCGGCACAACCGGCTGTTAAACTGTTGCTCACATAAAATTATATATATATATATATATATATATATATTAATGCAACCATGCGGAAAGATAAGGGGATGAAACATAAAAATGGAGAATGAAAGGCCTTCAAGAGTTTATCATTATATACATTTTGGACTTTACAACCGTTGAGAACTACATCCTTTTGAATTTATTTTATAATGCTATTTAATTAATTTTAAGAAGAAATTTCTGTTTGAGAGAAAATTAATCGAAAAATCGAATAAAATACATTTTAGTTTATGTTTATCGTCAAACAGACAATTAGATCTATTTTCTAAACCCTAATTTTAATTTTAAGTGTTCTGCAGAAACAGTTGCATTTATTTGTCAAAATATATCCATTACCCATAGTTAATTATTTTATGTTTGCAGTCTCGACCAGTATTTAATGTACAAGAAGTAAAATCTTTGTATTGTAGTCAGCTAAAATATTGTACGTTATTGTAAAGTTTTTGCTTTTATTAAAAATTTTAAAACATTTCTTCCGTTCTAGAATATTTCAAGACAACCTTTCTTTGTTTCTAGAATATATTTTGTTACTTCATTTTAATTTATTATTAATGTAAGGAGGATCTGAACACAAAACTTCATTTGTTTTACTAGTTTGTTTCTTGAAACAATTTTATTTTTCTGCAACTGTATTTCATATGAAATTTTTACGTACGTTAAAATAAATAAATAGTTTTGAATCGTCATTTTTTAATAAAAAAAAGTAGTCCCTATGCGAAAAAGAAGCTGTAAGGAATTGCTTAAAAGAGAGTAAGAAAAGAGGTAAAAAATAAAAATTAAATATGGATTTTAAGAAAAGAGGAAAAGAAAAAGAGGTAAACAGCGATAATACGTAATCCTACGTTAATAAATTCCGTAGAGGTTTCATCAGAAAATACTACCTGAACGTTTTTACATGAAATTGCTGTGTAAAAATATAAATAAAAAGCTTTTTAATAAAATTTGAATCTTTGAAGCTTTTTCATGCATTTTGCTTTTCTAACAAATTTCACGACTGACTACATAAATCTTTTCACTTTAATTAAGATTCACTATAAAAAATATTTCATTGGTTACAAAAATCATGAATAAAAATTAACCCTTCATTAGGTGTGTGACTTTTTCTAACATATTTAAGCGCATGGTTGACACAGGGCTTAATTTCTATCAAAAAAAGTGCCAAAGCTCTAATATACTCTTTGAACTCACGTTCATATTCAGTGGCGTTCTGTAAACCCCTGCGACCCCAGCAATACGGGTTTTACTAGAAGATTCTATTAAAATAATGATAGTTCAAACACTTCCCATGCAATAGAATTGGGTATATTTTCATTATTTCACAGAACAGTGAAATGAAATGAAATAGTCCGAAATTAGCACGAAGAAATACTATAAACAATACATAGTAGAAGACTCAAAATCTGTTGGTCTCAGGATTTTTAAATCGGCAAGACGCTAAACGATTCCTGATCCGATCTGTCCGCTAAAATTGGTTTGTGTATGAAAAGTGGAAAAATTTCGAGTTAATGTACTGGTTTTCTCTGCTGCGGAATATTTATGAGCTCCGCTGGGTTTTGCCTAATATGTAAAAATTCACTCTGAAAAAAGAAGTAGCCCAGTTCCGGTGAACTCTTATGCAAATTAAGCCCTGAGTCTATATTTGTAGATCGAGATTTATTACAGTTTAAAATTGACAACAACAACAACAAGAAAAATCTTCAATAAAAACTGTTGCATTCCTTATTTTAAGTATTTTAAGCATAGGAATTTAAGAAAAAATAATTACGTATCCATCAGTTGCTCATAGGCGTAGAGTTATATGGGCCCATGGGACTCGAGCCCCTCCAATAAATTGTGAATAGGGGCTGAGCCCACCCAATAATTTACCACTAAATACAGAAAACTAATTTATACTAACATAAAAAAATATTTCACGCCATTTACAAACGTTTAAAAAAAACCTTTACTTGTACTTTTAAAAATTTTCTTTTGATTTCAATCATGATTTAATATTCATCGTGAAGCCACGTAACACACAATGTTACTATAAGCTGCCCTCGCCAGGCTCTCGTTAATTAAAATCAGATTATGCAATGTAAAGTATGAAATGAAGAAAAGTTCAGATGTGTCTAAAATGCACTATCTCATCGAACATGTTTTTTTTTTCCTCCTTTGGATTTCTTACTTTGCTTCTATTTTTAACTTATAACATGGTAGAAAGATACTATGGATACTTACTACATAGGTGTAGAAATCTATGGACACATAGAGCTAGCGCGCCGCCAATAATTTACACTTATATATAGTAAGTCATAGCTGCCAACTACTACGGAATATAATTAACCACTTTTTGTAAACAGTATATTTTTTAATTATTTTTTTCAAAATAGTAGCCAGCTCGCGCACGCAGCACAAAACTTTTGCTATATTTTAAGCCGAAAAATCATGTAGAAAAAGTGGTTAATTATATTCCGTAGTAGTTGGCAGGTATGAGTAAGTTATATGTACGTGAATCAGTGGCGTAGCCAGAAATTTTTCATTGGGGGGGGGGGGAGTTACGACTTCTGCAACTCATATATGTATACGGGTGTATGATAAGGGAGTGAAGAATATACATTTTGTATGGCAAAAAATTCCTCATGGGGGGTATGACCCCCCTAATCCCCCCCTGGCTACGCCACTGACGTGAATATATTTGGTTGTGGGACCCGCCCCCCCCAATAATTTTGAAAACTTTACGCTTATGCAGTTGCTAGGAACAATAGCTGTTCTTGTTTCTGAATGATTATTTTACATACAAAAGGAAAAGTAAAAAAAAAAGAACAACAAAAGTAAACAAAGATTAAATTTTTCAGTATTAAATTTATATAAACATACAAAATTTATGTAACATAGTCAATAACATATAACTTTAGATAGTATAACAATACTAAATTAGATTCAAGCCATCTCATCGAATCTTTCGGATCTCTCAACTTTTCAATACGGCGTCTTTTTGGCTGCGACATTCTTTCCTCTGAAACCAAAAAAAAAAAAAAAAAAAAAATTAACACTCACTCGCACGTATGTCAAAAACGTCAATTATCTCACATTATATACTGTAAAATGGAAAGAAACTAAAATTCAGTCTTGATAAAACAGTAACGTAAACAGGCGTACGTTTTGCAAATGTAGACCCGCCAAATTCTTAAGAAATAAACCACACGTATGCACATAAATAATAAACCACAAGTATACAGAAGAAATAAACCACACGTATACAAGAAAAAACGTATATAAATAATAAACCACAAGTATACAGAAGAAATAAACCACGCGTACACAATAATAAACCACAAGTATACAAGAAGAAATAAACCACACGTATGCACATATTGAGAAACGAAACCGTACTACACTTTTAGCACGGTGACACCCTAGTGACCCTTGAGTGATAGTCACAATCTGGTCACGAGCCGTTATTGCGACGTCCATGCGAAGTCACTGTGAGATCGGTTTGTCCTACTCTTCAGACGGTACTTTGTGACTCCATAATGTGGTCACAAGGTGACTAGTGACTGATAGGAAAAAAATGTGTGAACCGAATAGAAGAGAAAAAAAATCTGGTACTGCTGTCTTTCTTGAGTATGTATATACTTGAGTATCTTGAGTGTAAGGCTCCGGCGGAGAGATACGAGCCCTGATCAACTGGTTGTAACGCTCTCGCGTTACGCCATTTACCTTTGCAACACCTCCTTTAAAAGGTTAAGTAATTGCAAAAATAAATTTTGAAAACTAAAATTTTAGTACTGTCCCTAGCAGCAATCTTTGCTCGGGCTTTACCAGGCCTATGATCGGTGCATCGGCTATTCATCGCCTGATCATTACTGATCATCCTTAATTTTTCGTATGTTCATCTTTTCCCGATGATCGAATCTTTACACTGAGGTCTGATAGGCGCTTTCAAGATTGCGAAGGGTAAAGCGAGCAAACAGGTTTATATCGGTCTTTCTCCCAAGTAGCTGAACGGCTCGATATCTCCGTTCCTTCATTAATGTGCAAAGAGCATCATATGCACACCATATGTTTGTTTTAAGGTTGCTGATTGGCTAAGCTATTACGCGGAAGCAGTTTGAACAGTTTTCGCAAAATCTCAAAATCTAATCCAAATTTTAAGACACTTTAGGGGCATAGTTTAAATTGTACGACCACCTATCGTGTCACTAAATTTTGCTTTATTCACTTAAGTCGTATGTGATGCCCCAACAAAAATTTACGCAGTTTGAAACGATTTTCAGAAAAAATCTCCTCTAATTTTTTTTTTTTTTTTTAATCCGACGATTATAGCTTAAGGTGAGTGATTGCCTATCATGTCAGTAAATTTCATTCCTTTCGCTTTAGTCACTTTTACGTAATGTGCGAATAAAAATTTACGCAGTTTGAAACAATCTTCGAAAAATCTCAAAATCTATAGAGAGATTTTTAAAATATTCATTATAATGAATATTTTTAAAGATTCGAAGCCTATACTTTAAGTTAAGTGACCACCTATCATGTCAACAAATTTTATTTAATTCGCTTCAGTCAATTTTACGTGATGTGCGAATAAGAAAAGACCCAAAAGGTCCCAAATGCTTAAAACGGATAGAAACCGCAAAATCTTTTTAATTTTGAGTAGTATACAGGAAAAGTCTAGTTTTATTTAAATAGAAACTTAAATGTTCCAATTCCGAACTTGAAACAACAATCACTTCCAATTTTAGTCTCGCCAATAACGTGTTAGACCCACGTCTAGTGGTTAGAATGCCCGGTTACGAAGCGTTAGTTCTCCAGTTCGAAACCAAGTCTCGGAAGCTTAAATGAAGTTCAGATGGCAGCATTAAAATTCAAAGAGAAGAGGAAGAAGTTCGAATTTGCTTTTTTTTTTTTTTTTTTTACTTTTAAAAATTTTTTATCTAGCTGGGATATACCCCAATTTTTATCGATTGTTCAGTTTAAAACTTTTATCAAAGGTCATAGGCTTCACATCCTAAGTTGCAAGGTGTTTGCTCTTCCGAGATGAATATAACCCCAATCGCATCGGCTTTACGACGGCTCTACGCCCAATTTTCCCCCCTTGCCGATGATCCAACCCTACTATTCGGGAGAGGACATGCCCGAGCAAAATCCGAGATAAGAGCCCCCGACGCGATGAAGAACCTTGCATGGCGCGCGCTGCGCTTCCTCCCTGTCCGATCATCGGCGTTTCAGGAACCGATGACCGTTTGCTACTAGGGGTACTTTATAGTTAGAGGAAAAAATACATTCATTATTAAATTAAGATAAAAATTAAATTTTCAGAAATCTTTTTTATTTTCCAGTGAAGGGAGAGCGTGCGGCGAGAGTTGGGTTTGAACCCCGGGACTTATGGTTGGTAGAATAAAACGCAATCCGACTCGGCCAAAAGGTGCCCTTTTCGACCGGTCTTCAATTGCCAGTTGTTGTGTGAGAGGAGGTGATCGTACCGCCACACTTATTTGCTGCTACTGACTGAAATTAAGTAAATTTGATTAATTAATTAATTAAGATTTTTAATGCATACATTTCCATAATGTAAAAGCTGCATTCTGGCTACTGATCATGCTGTAAATTTGAAAAAGAAAGCTACACACAAAATTATAATTTCTGTATTTTTTCTCGGCTGTCCTTCCTGATGTGCAGTTTTCAGTTCCAGGCCAGGAAGTTTATTTGACTACTTGATAGCCATGAATTCAACAGTTATTTAGCAGTCCTAAATTTGAGCGGCTCTGTGCAATCGCCCAGTTTACCAATCTTTAAGCACTGTTCAGATTAGGATTGCTTTGTATCAGTGGTATAATTAGATGGAAAACTGCCGGGTGCTGTGTGCGCGGAGGTGATCTCGTGCCGCCACACTACTCCCCCCCTAGAGAGTCAGTCGGAGGCTGACGAACGATATTCCAAGCGTTATGGAATGCTGCCACTCGTTGTGGATTTTGTGAGGTTGCTGCCGCTCGTTGCGGACTTTGAGAGGTTGCTGCCGCTCGTTGCGGACTTTGAAAGAGCCGAGCGAGAGATGGAAGAGGGCGGTGCTGGGGCTCTACCACCATAATATCGGAAAGCTTTCGCTAGCGAATATATCGAGCCTTCTCTTCTCATGACGTCACAATTCGAGAAATATCCGATATGCCCTACTACGATCCTATCGTGATTGTTTCACTGTCGTATTGACTATCGGAAATAATGCTATTTTTTCCCGACACGTTGGATGAAGGCGAAAACTCGCATTCCGGTATCGGGGAGTACGAGATGGATGGGTTTTATTGTGTGGATCGTGGAGTGTCAAGTACTTCCACAAAAGGACCCCTCTCCCTAGCATGTTGGGTCTGTCAAAAACGGGCTTCCACTCGTAATGGATGTCTCCGGAGTCTACGGAAATTTCTAAGACAATGCCTTAGTTTAAGGAAAAGGGGGGAAAGCCTAGTGTTTTGATTGGTTGATCGCTCTGAGTGTCGGATAGACCTCTAGCAAGCACAAAAATACTCGCTTGTTTTATTCGACACACATCGTGGTAGAGCCAAAAGGAGAGTCGCGGCTATTTATTCGAAGTATCTGTCTATCCGTGAGCGAGAAATATCCGTCACGGATATTCTACGACACCATGGTAGTAGAGCCCCTGGCGCCATCTGTCGCTGTAGGCGAGAAGAAGAATGCGTGTTCGTTGTCCGGGTCATCAATGAACGGAGAGCGTGCGGCGAGAGTTGGATTTGAACCCCGGGACTTATGGTTGGTAGAATAAGGCGCAATCCGACTCGGCCAAAAGGTACCTATTCGACCGGCCTTCAATTGCCGGGTGCTGTGTGCGCGGAGGTGATCTCGTGCCGCCACAAGTTAGAGGAAAAAATACATTCATTATTAAATTAAGATAAAAATTAAATTTTCAGAAATCTTTTTTCATTTTTATTTTCCAGTTTTCAAATATTATTTTCTGGGAGTCGAAGTGTTTTTACTTATTTATTTATTTATTGTAGATAAAGGTTTGTATTTTTTTTTAATTTGCTGAGGTTCGATGGTTCGATACAATACTTAGAGGTATATTTTCAAATTAATAAATTTCAATAATTTAATAAGTTGTGTTATAAATTACATTTTTGGAAATCCATCCCCCTATTCAAAAATCTTTTATTTATTTATTGTCTTCCTTTTCCAAGTTTTGCATACAGAAAGGGCTAGTAATTCCTTGAACATTTTTTTCCTGATAAAAATAATCTTACAGTAATATTTTTACGAAAGTCCATTTTCAAATTCATAAAAATTCAATAATTTATATTTTTTCAGATTAATTCAAACGAGTCTCCAAAAAAAAAAAAAAAAAAAAAAAAAAAAACAAGCACAGAGCAAGTGATACTGCGTGTTTTAAAAAATCATCTTATTTATTCTTATTTTTACTCTAAAACATACCTATTTTCCTTTTAAATGCTTATTCAAACTTTAACGATAACATTATTTTGTAGAAAAGGCAAATGTTCTATGTAGAAGAATTGATACTGCGTGTGGAGCAATTGATACGGCGTGTTTAAAAAAATCATCTTATTTATTCTTATTTTTACTCCAAAACATGCCTATTTTCCTTTAAAATGCTTTTTCAAACTTTACCGATAACATTATTTTGTAGAAAAGGCAGCTGAATGTTCTATGTAGAAGAATAAAAAACTGCATGGATGCTGAGGAATGTAAGGAGGGGGTGCCGTCGTAAGTTATTAATTTGTTGAGGGGGGGACATGTTAAAAGGTTTGGAACCGCTGGTTTAAACAGTACTATCCTTCCTGATGTAGGATGCAGAATCCGCTTATACAGCGGCGCTATATACAGTACGCACACACTTTGTCGTCGAACGTACCATCTTGGAAGGTTTTCCATTTGTTTTGTTACTTCGACCTTAAGATATTGTTGCAGAAAACTCTACTAATTCCTGGGTTCGTCGTTCTAAAGTCCAATTGGTGTAGATAGTTCTAGTAAAGAGTCCTCTTATCAGGATGGAACATTAACTTTATGGATTCTAGAACTTCGTCGAACAATTAGCTGTACAAAAATCACAAGCACAATCAGACAACAATGTACTTTTAACAGTCCGCTTAGTACAGAAGCGGACTGCTTTCACAAATGCTGTATTTGTCATATATCACTTCCGCAGGCAAAATTTCAGTGGAAATATACAAAGGATTTCGTAAATAGTCCCTCAAGACTCAGTAATGAAGAACTTACACACAGCACTTAAAAACAAAGCTTCAAAAAGGCAAGGGAAAACACCGCTTCTACAGCGTCAATACAAAGCCTTAAGGTTTCACGAACATCTGCTCTCTGATCCAGCAGAAACACAACTGCGACTCAAACTGGGGGAACCCGCCGCTTTTATAAGCTTCGACGAACACTGTGGAAGGTTTCAGAGAGAACCATCCATGGAATAAACTGGAACAAGCTCGATTTTATTTGCGTAATAGAAGAGTAATATTAGGCTATTTTGCGTGTTAATACAGAAAAACTAGCTTTACAAGCCCCATTGGGGAAATCGAGCCAAATGGCCGAAATGCCGCCAAACTTGGGGACTTATGACGAAATATCGCCAAATTTGGCTCCAAAAATAAGTGCACACAAGTGAGGTTACCGAAGGCCTAGGACCAATATTTCTCGAGATTTCTAGAAAATGCTATACAAACCAATAGGTAAACCCAGCACTCCATATCTCGCGTTCCAGTTGACCGATTTTGATGCAAAAAAGCAAAATTTTACTATTTGATGAGTAGAATGCGAATTTTAAACTATTTTTAACAGCCAGAAGGCAGAACAGACCGGAAATTCGTAACAATTTCAGTCATGAATCTGATCATGACTGATAAATATTACTCGTGACAGATAAATTTAAGATTTACCATAACATCTGACCAATACGATTTCTGCATTATCTCCGGGACTCAAACCGGATATTCAGGTTACCCGACTTGAAGCAGTTAATGGCACTTGATGCGCGAAAAAATTGTGACCGTGTTCGCTTAACACACTAAAAGAGGCCTGTATAAAACGAAAAAATAATGAGGCAGATATTTCTATTTCGATTTTATTGCGTTTTAACACAGATGATACTGATGATGTGGTTCAAGCATTTATATAATCTAAGTGTCTCATACAACACGGATTCATATAACACGGAACATGTCTACCATGTTACAGAGGGAGGTCTACTGTATATTTAACATATTTCGTAAGAAAATATTTGATTTTCAAATAAAATTTTGTCAGTCTGTTTTCTAAAGTCTTTCTTGCCGGGGCACATACTGTAGTTCTAGTTATTTTTCTTATCTTCTTCTATTGTTACTATTTTTTAAAATATTATTATTATTTTGTAAGCCTTTTTCTCATTACCATTAGCATGCATTCCAGGCTTTACTTGAAGTCGTCTGTGTATCAGCATTTTAACTAGCACGTTTTCTACGAGACACTTTAGAATATTTCCTAGCTTAATAATAACTAGCCTTAACACTCAGGCAACAGCTCAAATGAGGGTCAAGACCTGCGCTGCCGAGCCACGCGTTCGCAACTTAGGGACAAAGGGTGCAAAATCAAGTGCCTGGCAAGATTGCCAACAGTGATTATTCCCCAAGCAAGCTTGGTACTCATTTCATCTGCCCATTCAAGGGATGAAAGGCTAACGGCTGTATTCAACGTCAACGTCAACGTCGACCGCCGGGTTAACAGCAATTTCTTTGTCGAATACAGAAGTGGTATTCAACAATAATCTTCCAGTGGTGTCAAGTATTTTAAACAATCCGGTATTTCGGGGAATTCGAAGCCATTGCTTATAGCTAATTCTGGTATTGTCAATTTAATCAAACAATCGTAACATGTTTTGCAAAATTTGCCAATATCATCGATATCTTTGTAAAAGACTAGTTTTATAAAGTCCGTTGTCGCTCCTTTGGACAGTAAAGTTGTTTTGGAATGGGTTCTTATTGACTTTTTGAACCACAGTCGATCACAACAATAGCATTGGTGGATTGGACCATCAGCAACAGCTTCGAAAAATTTCTCAGCTAATTTACGAAATTCTAGTTCTTCACACCTTACATTTAGATCAGTATCTGTTCTTGGTCTTTTCGATGGTATATCTAGACAGAGTCGTAAACGTTTTCTGTGTCTTCTGGATTTGGATTCCGCTTCTTGAGCACGAAAATCTGGATCTTCCCTTTTTCTTTGCATAAATAGACGGTTAGTTTCACGATGACTTTCTTCCGGATTAGCCGGAAAGGAAATAATCGAGCAGAAAATTCAAGTTCCTTTTCTCCGAGAAGCTCAACTTCTCTTCACGGGTATGTTTTAGTTAACTGAGAATGCGCATTTAGACTTTTCCTTAAAAAGTTAGTTCCCCTTTATATATTTTTGCTTGTTCTCAGCTGTATAGTCCAAGCATGGTTCAAGAACTCTATTTTCAGGTTCTCCACTTATTTTCAGACGAAAGAGATATCTGCAGGGTAAAAGCAGAGCAATTGTAGAGTCAGTGAGGTCAAAGGAACAACTTCCACATGATGCGAACTCTCAATGTTTTGCAGATATTTTAAAACAGCCTCTTATGACCAATGAGTTTCGATTTCATCCAGGATCATCGTGATTGGCCCAGATAACCTAGGTTCAGTTACCACAGATTCAGTAACTTTTTTCTCCCGTTTAACAGTGAATATAAGTCTTGAACTGGCTACTCGAGTTTTCCAACTAGTTGTAAACTGAACTGTTGGTTGAAGTTAATGGAGAATACAGCTGTTAGTCAACCTACTCCAGCTCTGGATCGAACCTTGAAATTTTGGTATGGCTGGTATCGCACAGTGGTAACCATTACACCACTAATCTTCCTTACTAATTTACAGTTGAACGTATTATTATGTTTAATGTATTTATTATTTTTTGGATAAATGTATAAAAATTAAATTTTAAAAATTCGGTTCCTTTTACATGCTAAAATAGAAATCTTCATGTATCAAGTATCTCAAAAAATCTAAATCTTTCAATAAAATTTTAAAATTATCAAGATACTTTAACATCATACTGACAAAATAAATACTGATTTTGGAAGAAATTAACAAAGCGCTTCTACAAGTACATAAAGAATAAATTAGCCACCTCTCTTTCTTACGCTTGACCATCCATATAAAAAAAAAAAAAACTGTTATTTATATAGACCCTCTTAACTATTCTTCTACCATATAAATCCCAAGGGGTACAGCGCGTTAACGTCAGTTAGGGCCCCCAGTAAATGCTTTTTCCCGGACAAATTAGGCCAACGGTGTTATTTCTCTGACGCAACAAACATCACTCGGCCGAACAACAAAAACGAAGAACGATCCGATGGGCACAGCGAAAAAAAAACAAAAACAAAAGAGTGAGTGGCAACAAAAGAAAAAGAAAAAAAAGGACCACTGGAAGAAGTCTTGGATTTTATGTGTGCGTGTGGGTGCCGCCCCAGGACCATTATCTCTTTCTTCAGACCGCGGATCGATCCAGACTCAAGGGCTGCAGATGGTAGCTTCTCCATGGATAGATGCCACGCGATTTTGTACAGATGTACACACTATGTACTTGAGTCGGAGGAGGGGGAAGAGGCGAGGACCTGTGGCCTGACCATGTGTTTTTGCACATGCACGTTAAGATGGGACACAAATACGAATGGAAATAATTGAATCGAATATATATATATATATATATATATATATATATATATATATATATATATATATATATATATATATATATATATATATATATATATATATAGATAGATAGATAGATAGATAGATAGAGATAGATAGATATATAAATAATAATATGCGATCGAAACATAGAATATAAAGTCAAAGTAAAGAAAAAGTATTAAATACGTTTAACTGATACAAAGAAAACACATGCATGTGCATAAAAAGAAATTGAATATAAAAAAAATTAAAAAATTGTTTATATTTACTCAGCAATTTTGCAATGAATCATCATAAATGCATCAAATTAAACAGAATTACATCGAAAGATTGCCCAGTTTTCTAATATTCGTAGAGGTCGTTTTTAGTGTCGTTTCGTTTTTCATAAGTGTGCATAACACCCATTCATTACGAGAACATTGTGTTTGTAACATACTTGAGTTTCACCACAAAACTTTAGAAGTTTATTCACTGTACATAATAAAAATACACCAAGGAAACAACAAACAGTTGAAAATGGAAGCCGAAATTTGCGTTTGTAAATTCTCCTTAAATCTCTCCAAGATGCTTTATAAGCAGCAAACATATCTGTACAAAATATTTATTCTATAGAAAATCATCTGCTATGGTATAAATGTTCGTATTTTTTGATGTTCTCAAAATTAACAAAGTTCTCTCCAATCTGAGACTTTTTTAATTTAGCGAGTAATCAAACTGATATTTTTTTTTTCATGGAATATTTTGTAGCAAGTGAATTGTTACGGGAATGCAGCGCAGGGTTCGGTTAATGGAAAATTTTAAGATTTCATGCATACATTTTCGTCATTTGTTTTACCCAGAAGTTTCTTGTTTCGGATCCAAGGAGGAGAGGGGCTATGGTGCGATTGCATTACTCCTGAGTGCCCTTAAACTCACTACTGAACCCATGTTTAACTTGTTCGCTCTCATCATTAAAAAGACGCAATGGCGAAGCATCTCCTATTTCGACCGATGTTGCTTCCCAGAATGGTCCTTTGAGCACTCTACCTCAGGCCAGCAATTGCGCAAGCGCAACGCTCTGCCCCGTTGGGTTGTCTAAAGAACCGTTTAAGAAGCAGAAGTGTTAAAGTTGATCAACACAATTGATGGAGACAAATATAACTGGACTGTATTCACTGTAACATCATGAACCTTACCCTGGTAAATATTTCCAACATCTTAAAGTAAAATTTTTGAGTGGCTGTGTGATGTAGATCACATATATAATATTCACTATCATTTGCTTTCAGTTCCTTAAATTTAATCTATTTAAAATCAAGCATTTTAACTTTTATTTATGTTCTCATTTTTCCTTACTTAACCTTTCAAAATTTGTATTTCGCTTTTCACCGCTTGCAGTAGCCTTTTTCCAGCCGTCTGAATGTAGACACTTGACCTAAAAATAGATTTTATTACGTCATTTTGTAATTTGAAATTCGAATTTAAAATAGTCAAATGAATTTCTTTGTGATAGCTGAACAAGTGACTACCATTAAATTTATTTCAGCATCCAAACTGTTTGTTGAATGAAGATCTAAGTTAGCTATACAGAATTTCCGTTGAGCATTGCACGTGATGTTATCAGGTTGTAACGTTTGTTTTCCGCCGTATCTGCCTGAAAAACTAAGTTCTAACTCCTTAGATACCTGTTTTTAAACTTTCGGTATCAAACCTGTACCGTGTCACATGATACAACAATAGTACTTAAATCTGTACTCATAATTCGTTGATATTCTGTAGCTGACTTTTTGCAACACAACTGGAAGTAAATGATGGTTCTAATCCTCTACAGTGATAGTTCCATTTGAGACACCTTGTTCTTAATGATAACTATATTTTTTACAGATTTCACAACACAGTGTCATAAAGCAAGTCTCTTTCTTTCAAATGCCAAAAATCATTTGACAAAATATGAGCAAATACGCCAACGCGAACTGTGTACTTCCGATGTTTGCGGTGGCGGGAAACTTTCGTTACAACCTAATATATGACGTATCATTAGAAAATTATTTTTTCACGATAGCAATAGAAGTTTTATATAAAAAATATTCAAAGTAGTAAAATCATTCTCAGGCAAGCCTAAAAATGATTGATCATGATTTCTAGCCACAGTTAATGGTTCTCAATGGCTACCCGCAGCCACATATTACATTCACAAACACACAAACAAGAAAAATCCTGACTCCTTCCAGTACAGCTTTACTTGCACTGAAGCATTTTCTGTTTGGTTATTTGTAGCTGTTGTTGTTTAAGGGACACTATTTGTTGTACTGGGAAAATAGCACGAAGGGAGCTTAATACGCTAGAAAAGAAACGCTTTGCGGAGTAACTGACATTAATGCCGAGAAAGCAGCAGGAATGTATTTATGTGATGAAGGAACGTTTAGATTCCTGGCGCAACTGGAATGCTAAATTATTGAGTGTGCTTCTTTCGTGCATTTAATGCTGGAATGAAATTCAATAACTTGCATGAAGAAAGCGAGCACTCTCTGTATTATCAAGAGGAACAAGCCAGAAAGGAGATTATGCAAGGCCGGAAGAGAAAAAAAAAAATGATGTTATACTGGGAAAGGCAATAAGAATGCAATCAAAAACAGCTTAATTAAACAAATTTGTTATAATATACAAAGTGTTCATAAAGTCTGTATACATTTTTGTTTAAACGGGCTTTATTCTGAAATTTAAGTTATTTGCATAAAACACAACGTAATGGAACATTCAATTAGTACAGTTCAATGTGGCTCCGACGACTGACTAGGCACAATTGCCACCGTTCCACTACTCTCTGGAACACCTACAAGGTTCTTATTGTAATTTCAACTGCTGCAGCCATAATTCACTGTTTTAATTGTTCAGTTCAGCGAATCTTCATTTGGTATACTTCGGATTAGACAAAACTCAATACGAAAAAGTCTAAGTTAAGGAGTGTTAAGTCGGGTGATCGTGGAACCTAAAGCCTTACAGGAGGTTTTCCAAAATGGTACGATGGCAATTGTGCCTACACACTCGGGGGGAGGGGCACGTTGAGTTGTTCTGATTTAGTGTTCTATTATGTTGCATTTTCGTGTAAATAACTTATTTCAAAATAAAGCCCGTTTAAGCAAAAATGTATAGAGACTTTATAAACAGCCTGTGTAACATTCTGCCTTTATTATAGTGATCACTGTTAAAAATTATGCTTATTGCATTCTGAAAGTACCCTAAATTAGAGATAAATAATAAACTACTTTCTTTTTACAAAATGCGGTTATTGGTGTGTTTTCAAAAGTCCAAAAATATTTTCGACTGTCTGAAAATGATCCAGAACCTTATGTATTGTTAAAGTGAACTGATAGCGTTACTTAACGTAAATAATACTTTTTCTTGAAGAACTACTGCAGCCAGTGACTGCTCATGATGAGTGTTGGACCCCGAAAAAATAATAGTGCCAATTCAAATCGGAAAAAATATGCAGATCACATCCAGAGCAAACTATCCCCCGTCACACAGGGTTAAGTATTTAAAATTTTCAGAACGGCCGATTATCAAAATGACCGCAAATTTTTTTGTGTTATTTATCTAACTATGTTAGTACTAAAACCTAATTTTGTTAATATTAAACGTTTCCACATTACTAATCGAAAAGCCATTTCTTCCAGTATGTTTAATTTTTAGTATTTACGCTCTTTTTAACAGTTTGTTCATAATTTTTAAATGATCTGTTTATTTAAAAATCAGTATTAACTAGGGTTGGCAAGTTTCTTCCAAAGTGGAAAAAAACCGCCGAAAAAACCATGGAAAAAGCCGGCAGGAAGAAATAGGTTTCTTCCAAGTGGAAGAAATGGATGGAACTCTTATTTTTTAAGAATACACCATAAAATTATAACTTAGGAAGATACAATAATGCTAAAGTAATTCTTATAGAAAACCTTAAGAAAATATAATTTGATATATAAACATTTAATTACATATATTAAATTAATTATTACGTCAGTTGTTTTTTTAATTTAAGATTACTCATTTGACTGAAGCTTTTCAATTATTGGGTAAGTGAGAAAAAAAAATCCCTAAAAGATAAAAATGAAATAAAAAATGCTAATTTCAAGTTTACCAGCATATTTTTGTTGATTAAATTTCTATAACAGTATTAAATAGTATTAGTGGATCTTTTACTGATTATGGAATGTCACTTTTTAAAATAAAAGACCTGCTTTTCATTTACAGCCATTTTATTAAAGGAACTAATTTACAATGATTTTTGTGCTATACAATTTCACCGAAATTCTCATTTTACTTATTACAGTGCAACATATCATAACAAAACAAAATACAAGCATATTTAGAATAAATTATTATAAATTTTAATGTGTTGGTCAATAGTTTTAATATGATGAAAAATGAACTCCGCCCCCCCCTATTCCACACAATCCTTTAATGTTCTAAAAGCTGTCACTTTTAAATAGTTGTTGAATCTAAAATTTATTTTTAGAAAATATATTTACAGTACGATTTTTTTTCATTTTAGATTTCATATAATGATATTAAATATACTTAATTGCTTTATATAGTTAATATATTTTAAATTTGGGCATCTGTTTTGTGTTCTGTTGGTTTCTTCCACTGTCCTGGAAAAAATCAGTTTCTTAGGGAAGAAACCCAAGGCTGGAATTAACATAGTATGAAAAGCATTTCACATTGTATTTCATAAATCAAAAAAGAAACTAGGAAAAAAAATATCAGGACTGCATTCAATGGAAGATCGCGCAAATATAAAATTATTTCCTAATGAGCGAGAGATTTCTCTATTAGCCACCGACTGGCGAAATTTTGTCTTTCAGTAATGGCGATCGTCATGCCAGGTCCCGAAGATCTGAGCCTTGGAGACAGCACTAAATAAGTCGTTTTGAACACAAGTTAATGCTCTGTCAATATGGATTTTGTGCTAAATACCAAATATGCAAACCCGATAAGCAGTAAAAGACCTCAAGTTCGTGGCTTGTGCGTGCTTGAATTTAAAACTTAACTATCATTCTATTTTTTTTTATGGAATAAAATGCGTACATTTTTCAAGTAAAAGTAAATTAATAAAATAACTTTGCTGCTGCATAATGGGAAGATTTGGGTAGATTGTGGTTGAGTGGTAGGATTAGACACTTTTGGCCCCTAATGACGAGCCACCACTGGCTGCATATATTTATCTAAACGCTCCTAATATATGATTGCTGTGGTGTTGCAGTTGTTGTTGTTGTTGCTAATGCCCTCTGGCAACAGCGGAGCGATGCCAGATCCCCATATAGGACGGCGATCGGCGAAAAGGGGAGGCTTCGATTATAATGAGCCCCAGTGGATCGACCAACCATCTGAAACCTTCACCCCCCCAGAGGTAGAGTTCAACTAAGGTGACCCTACATCCCCAAGTTTTAGGGACAGTCCCCAATTTCTGCGCATTTTTGCGATTTGTCCCTGAAATGTAAAAAAGCAATTGGGGACAATTTTTAATTATTACATTGTTTTTTAATTGGATTACTATTAATTATTTCATTAATTATAAAATTCTACGTTCAGAAATATGGTCACCTTAAGTTAAACAGGGAGAACATTGGAGCAACCACCAATTTTACGTGCATAAGCACCTATTAGCGTACACGGGCCCACAGTATCCCAATTGCGAGAGGAGTTCACCCTCTCAAGCACTGGCCAAGCCGGGGGCTGCTTTAATTTCTGCATTCTTACAGGAACGCAGTTTAGTGACTAGGCCACCGCGAGACTGATTTCTGTGATTTTTTGATGGGTTGCAAAAGTAAAAAGTTAATCAAGAAACTATAAGACAATAAGTAGTTTTTTTGATGTTTTAATCCATTTTCGTCTTCTTTCTTTCGGCAATGGAAACTGAAATATTCCGGAACCTCTTCTTGAATGATTTGAATAATTTGTCACAACAGTACACAAGCGCAAATACAACGGTGCCCGGATTGATACAGAATAGGAAACAAATATTGGAGCACATGATTTAGCCTAAGCTCTAGTTTTGGTCATGAGAATTTCGTGATGTACACATGTAAGTTATGGTACGCAATAAAGTACCTGAGATTGGGTCTAAAAAGGGAACTGTAGGTGCATTCGTAAACAACAAACTCCTTGCACGAGTTTTTGTAAGAAAACTGGAATGCATGTGTTTAGTGCTATCAGTGGCTATCAGTTTCTTTTGCCTTTACGAACAATTCAGTTTATATAGTTTCGTCGCCTAGGAGACGTGTTTGTTTAAAATTCGTGTCTGTTGTTATTTCTGCTGAGGAGAGCTTTAGTACGCACTAATTATAAAATCAATCGGATTTTTAAAAGAAAGAGTAGCCATAATTGAAGTTCACAGATCAAAATTTAGAAATTTCAACTTAAAGTTCATTTTTTTCAAAAATATTTAGCAAGGGAAGTTCAAATTTTGCTACTAACGGTTTAAATGAACTTCAATCTCAACACTAAAATATGCATTTTCGAATTTACTAAAATGAAAAATACAGGAAAATGATTTGATTACCTTTGAAAAATTATGCACCTTCGTCTCAGTTTCTAACGTATGCATGAATTTCCACCTAGGAAAAATAATATTTGCAGCTTCAGCAAACTTAAAATACTTTTCATAACAACATAATTTTCTAAAGCAAAGGACGCCATTTCTAAACAAAAACAACGTGCAGCAAGTAATCTTCTCAACAAACTCGATGAACTTGCTCCGTGCTCAGTTTACTTTTTTTTAAAACTAACCGCACTCAGTTTTGTATACGAATTTTCTAGTTTATAAACTGAATGCACTCAGTTTCCTTTACGAACACCTTAAATAGAAACTCGTTTGGCGTTTACGAATGCGGCCAGTATAAAATTTTATTAAATTTTCTGAGTACAGCACACGAAAACCCACAAGTACAAATAAATTAACACTAAATATGCCACATTTGAAATAATTTTTTACGTACAGATTTTTGTACTGGGATTATTTGAGGAAAATAAAACCTAGTAAGAGGCCCTCTTGAAATCTCTATGAACTGCGGTCTCACATTGCTGCAAACACGAGAGCCCCTTCTATTTCGCCTCTGGATTCATTTATAATTTCTTGTGTTTTTCGGCTTAGAGTACGGAGATATAATCAGACGACTTCTCCTCCGCCAACAAAAACACACATTTATCCAATATTTCTTTCACCGCAAACACCGCTTTCTTTCTTTTCTTACGTAAGCTAAAGCATATTCTTTCTCAGCACGATTCCTTTGCCCTGGATATTGAAAGCTATTGTTTTGCTTCTTTTGCCTTAATAAATAACAGAAGATGGCTAATTTATGCCTGGATGTATAAATGAGATCCAGGACTTGAGTACAGTGCGTCGGATTGCGTTTTCCTCCTGATAATGCGAGCGTCAAAACGTGAATACTGAATATGCTATACGTCCTCGGAAAAGAAAAAAAGGTGGTGAAAGCTTTTGAAAAACGAAAAGGGAAATGCTGAAATAAAAATACTTATAGTAATAATAATAAACTTTCTTTTGGAACTTGCATTTGCTGTTGAAAATTAATTGCAAATGTTTAACAAAAATTGTATTCAACATATTGAAATTTAACAAGAAAGATGAATCTTGTTTTACACATGGATTACGAAACGTTTTTCAATTTGTACTGTATAAGGTGAAGTAAAGAACAACGAGAAGCTATATTTACAGGGCATCACTTTTGGTATACATCCAAAGTGAATCAGAGTGAAGTTACCTAGAGTGATCATCTTTATTTGCATATTTTCATCCAGTTCGGTGGTTTCACCTCACGTGCACTGTCATTGTTGTGGGTTCACAAACCTCAATCACGAGGCTCCCAATTAAATAGTGAATTGGGCGAAGGAAATGAACGGATCGTTTGTTTACATTTTTCACCGAGCCTGCACTCTGGATGAATCATGGGTTCGGTGAAAGACTCTTTCATCGAGAGTTCGTCGGAGGGTCAAATTGCTTCATCGTTCATCTTTAGTGCACACTTTGGATGAAATAGAAACGTAAGGCAATCTACGCATATCAATTTGGATGATTCCTCCAAAGATGAATATTTAATCTGGATTATCGATTGTTGCAGATGTAGAAAAGCTGTTTTGCCTTACGCTTATAGTTTAGTGTTATTCCGTCTTTTTATATAATTTTACATTCTCCGAGAGCCCCTACACATACATACACACACACACACACATATATATATATATAATCAACTTTAATCTAACCACTTTTTATCCCTGAGTCTTATGTACCAGAACTATGCAATTTTATCACTCTAGTATGAAAATTGGGAACTTCAGCAATATTCGAGTGCACTAGTAGAAAGCTTGATGTGGTAGTGCAAAGATCTTTTTAAAACAAAAGATAATGAACTACTAAATACATTATTTTATAAGCTACGGCCAAATTTTTATTTATTTATTTATTTATTTTAACACTGATGGTCTATTTTGCACTTCTTCCTTGAATACTCATTGGAAATTCAGAAAAATTTGTCTTGTGAAATTTTTTGGGATGCCAATTCAAATATAAAGTGGAAAGAGAAAGTAGTTAGTGAACTTTCTAAACTCGGGTTCTGTTTCAATATATAAATAACCATACATATAGAGAGTGTTCTGTAAACACTGACCTACGCTTTTATTCCTTAAATATTGATCATAGCCAGATACAGTAAATTAAAAAGTTACGTAAAAAAATGTGCAGAATTTTATGGTATCGATTAAAATTTTCATTGAATATAAATAAATAGAAAATTTAAATTTGTATATGATTTCTGTAAAAAAATATCAATTAATAAAATGCGCCCCATGCATTAACTAGGTAATGTGCAAAATTCGAGTGTTTTATCCTAAAATATATTGTATGTATGAAAAAAATAAAAATATAATGGTTGAATAAATACATATTTTTGCAGTTATTAATATTGTACAGCCCATCAGCAACCTTGTTCAGACATATCTTCAAGCCATTATATATATGCATAAATAACATAGACAATAAATTTAAAATAATGCACCCAGGAAAACAATAAATAGATAAGGAAAGAGAAATAGAAAACGCTATTCCTGTCCATGTAAAATAACAAAAATAGAAATGCAAAACCCAAGTATAAGAGAATACGGCTATAGTATACAATAAAATTCCCGAACTCTTGTATTTCAACTTTAACCTTTTGACTACTAATGGAAAACATACCAGTAAAAGTTTTAAAATCCTAATTACTACTTTTGGGAAAAGTTTTTTAGTCATTTACGATTGGGATAGGGTGCATTACCCAACCTCTAGTTTCAAAGCCATTTGTAAAGAAAAAAAAAGTCCCCAAACTAAATTTGCTACAATTGTAACTTATTTAATCATCTTGATAGAAAATGCAAAAATAGAAGGGCTAAATTATATAAATTTAAGAAAAGAAAATTTCATTGAAGTTACTCAAGCATGCTTAAAATATGGTGCTGAGTTTCGTGAATATTTTTAACTTTTTACAATCCTTATAGATTCCTTTAAGTCTTGTATTATTTTTTATGTATTAAGATTTATATAACCCTTTAAATATTTTTAAACCTTTACACATAAAAATTATTAATTAATAAAATTAAGAATAAAAATGTGCATAAGATTTTAATATTATTCATCATGTTTCTTCTTCCTAAATACTGAGTAAGCAAAATGGTCTTAGGTGCATAATTTATAAATCGTTCATTGAAATTGAAATAGATTTTGCTAGACCGTTGCCACATTTAAAAACAATTAGTATTCGCTCTTATATTTCATATATCAAAATATAATCATTAATTTTTTAATGCCAATCCAGTGGATAGTAAATATATAAAGTCACGATTTTTTCCAGATGCTCAAGTTGTTGAAATATTCTTCTAACTGTTCTGTGAACCAAGTAAATTATTGATGGGAAAATTTCAAATGCATCATTATTTTGGTCATCAGCTTATATGATAATCAGTCTATTGTCACTATTGAATATAAATGCTAAGCTTTAATCAAACAAGCAAAATTAATCACTTTTGCATAGTAACACAAACAAACATCTTCAATTAAATTTTTCATCTATTTTCTATTTTACTATGTATTTAATTTAAAAAGTATTTCATATAATAAAAATTGATTCAAAAGCGAGAATCCAACACAAGAATTAAAAAAAGTTATTGTCATAATGATTGTTATTATAAAAGTAATCTTTTAAAGATATTTATCTACACTCATGTCCATAAATTAAGGATAATGAAGTTCAGGCAAAGAAAGAGAGAGAAGCAAAACAAATTTGACTTATTTGTAAAGTCTATTTATTAAACAAAAAGTAAAGAGCAAAAAAGATGCTATATGTTTGACATAATTAATAAAAATTGCAAGTTTTACTCCCTTGACCAAATTTCAAAAAAGAACCTATTTACAAAAAACAGTATAACATGGTTAGTAGGATGGTTAATACGGAGTATGTCTCCCGGACGATGCAATACAGGCCTGACAACGCCTAGGCATGCTGAGTATCAAATGATCAATCTGATCTTAGGGAATATTACACCACTCATCAAGCAATGCACTCCGAAGTTCCGGTAGACAGGTGGGAGGGGGTTGACGGGCTGCAATTCGTCGGCCAAGCATATCCCACACATGCTCTATTGGATTCAAGTCCGGTGAGTATGCTGGCCAATGCATACGGGTGATATCCTCCGATTGAAGGCATTCGTCTACAATGTTTGCACGGTGAGGACGGGCGTTGTCATCCATAAACACAAATTCAGCACCCATGGCGCCCCAAAACAAACGTACATGTTGTTACAGAATGACATCCCGATAGATGTGGCCTGTCATCGTTACACTCTGAACATGCAGGTCAGTTCTGGAACCAAGAATAAGTCCTCCCCAAACGAGCCATCCTGCACCACCGTAACGGTGTCTTTCAATGGTGTTCTCTTGGTGGTAACGGGTACCTGGCGCTCTCCAGATGAATGTCCGGCGAGAATCAGACTCCAAACTAAACCTGGACTCGTCGGAAAACATCACACAAGACCACTGTTGCGGTGTCCACAATGCATGCTCTCTACTCCAGGTTAATCGCAGGCGACAGTGAGTTGCGGTAAGTGGAACACATCTGACAGGCCTACGAGCATATAGACCAATGTGCCCTAAGCGTCTGTACACGGTCTGCCTTGAAACTGTCGTACCGGTAGCTGAAGAGAGCTGACGAGACAGGTCTGATGCTGTACTCCGTCTGTTTCTTTTGGCAGTAACTGCCAAATAGCGGTCCTCATTCGGCGTTGAAACTCGGGGGCGACCTGTGCTGTAACGTCTACTCACATTACCATCATCTTGGAATCGTTGCCAAAGCCTGGAGATGACACTCTGGGCGATTCCAAGTTCCTCGGATACTTCCAGCTGGGTACGTCCACATTCCAGTCGTCCGATAATTCTGCCACGTAAAACATCATCCAAATGCCTCCTTTGTGCCATAACTATGCGGTTTTTGCACTGAAAGGCTTTCACAGCGCTTGTGAACAATTTTACTTCTTTGCCACCATTCCTTATATACCCCTCTCTTACACTCTCGTCTTTGTGACGTACCATCCACGCCATCTGGTGGTTTCCTGTAATTTGCATATTCTTCTTCAAGATGTGTGTGATCATTCCACAGGAGAAATTTTTATTTTAGAGATCAATTTCTGTGATTCTGAATTATCCTTAATTTATGGACATGAGTGTATAATACATTGTCCATGGACTATATCTGTGATCCTGAAACCTTTATAACTTCTTTAAATAACAAAAACAAGTGCCTCGATGAGCTTGATTTGAAATTGTTCTAAAATACTAAAGGTGATACACGATAAAAATAGGAAATACGATCCAGTTTCATTAAAACTTTTAGTTCATGAATCTTATTTAGTGATTAAGGTGGTAGTTTTTACTAAGACAGCCTACGATCTTTGTCATTCGTGGAATCTCATGTTACGATACCATTAGGTTTTCGTTTGTTCTCTAATTGCTTAAATTTTTCTTATTACTTCCTTGTAATTTCCTACTAATGCTTTACAGACTTTTTGAAACATAATTCAAGGGAGGAAAATACCAGAAAAATAAAAGACTTTCATAAATTATTCTGTAGCAGTCTGGACTAGCATTTTTCAACATTTTTTATCGCTGGCATACAAGTAACAAATAAAAATAATTTGTTTCATTTTCCAAAATGTTCAACCTTCACTATTAAATTTACAGATCCCACAGAACAACAAGACTTTGAAGAAGAAAAAAAAAATTCAAAGTCTTGCTGTTCATCCGCTTCAAATCGAAACCTTTACCCTATTTTCTCTAAGCCAATGCTTCGTAGAACATATGAAGCAAAACAAATGATGTTCGAGTGCACTTGAGTTACCAAGCAAAGTTTGTAATTACTGGATGTTTGTTAGATTCCGTCGTTGAATACCTGAAGTGTCTTGTGGCAAAGTGTGACATGGGGCGGATTAACGTAATTTATAAAAAGTGTAACGTAATTTAGGAAAGCCCCCAAAAGAAAAGTAACTCAAAGTATAAGAGATAAATGTTCTTTAATTTAAGATTTAGACATTGCAGTCATGTTCTGAACAAAATATCGTTCAAATGCCAACCACGGCATTGAATACTGTGTCACACACAATGGCTCCAGTTACTGATCCGACGTAAGCGTTTTTATGTCTGCGACAGGCTTACGAATGTTCGCTTCCAAATATTCCACTATCTGTGGCATGCCAACATAGACCTAAGCTTTGACGGCTCCAGCTTGGCCACTGTGCGTCGTATAGACAGAATAGAGAGATGGCGATGGCGATTCAGTTCTCTAGTGAACAAACGATGAGCACCCACATCTGAACTGCCATTTTAGTAAAATTTTATAATAATTTCTAAACGTTCAGGAATCGAGAATCGCTGCATGATGAAAGCACAAAATGTACTGGACATTGTTAGAAAATTCTAATTTTCTTTCTCCGCAAAAATGTGTGTTGCTGGAAAGAAAGTTGTGCAGACATTCTGGCAAGTGAAAAGAGTATGTGAACCCTTAACCTTTTGAATAAAGTTGGAGATCGGTTGGCCGACTTGGCGACCAAAACAATATTCTCGAAAACAGAGATTTTTTTTTGTATCTCAATTAGGAAAGAAATTTAGAGAAATTTAGAGATATATGACGTCACGACTTGCTTGGAAATCTATAAATAGGAGACTGTTTCTTGCTGGGAGTTCAGTGTGACAAAATGTAGTTATAGAGAGCAGAGCTGTTAAATATTGCTATTTGAATAGTGTTATTGCCGTGATAGTTAATGATTTGCTGCTGTGTGATATACTAAATTCTGTATTTTTAGTGAGGTATTAGCGCTTCAATTTCTCGAATAAGGTGTTATATTCGCTTTTTGAGATTACTGGAAGATTTTATCTGGTACCCACTGGAAAATTTTCGTAGCAATATTTCCATAACTGGAAGCAAGCAAGCAAGCAAACAAACAACAACAACAAAAAATACAATATTAGAGAATGGAAATTATAGTTTTAAAATGTATCACTCTTAATGAAAGACCAAGTTTTCTCTTCATCAACAGCGCGAAATTCGTCACAAAGTAATTCCTCGCATTTAGCAATCAATTGAAACTTTATCGTCATTCCTCCCTCTCCTGAATAGAAGCTATTCCGCAACGGAAGTCGTTTTCTGGTGGAATATTCTCGTTAAAATGAGCTCTTCATATTTGTATTAACACGGCACCTAGCATGCTAGGTGGCCGTATTTCATGGAACGCAAACCGAAATATTCTGCACGACAAAGAAGAGATTCTTTGTTCGAGTATCGAGAATAAGGTTGGGGGGCGGAGGGGGAGGGAAGGCTAAGGCTTTCGTGATATCCAGTAAGAGATTTATTTGGACAAGTTGTGAGCTGCCTGTTTTAAAGATTCTAGCAATAAAGAATGACGAGGAACTGGATATGATTTTGTTTTGTTTTAGATGCGTTTCCTTTTCGTTTTCAGTTTTTCCTTTGTCAGGCGGAGGTAGGAGTAATTTTGGGAAACAAGAACCGCACAATAATGTATTTCTGATATTTCGAATGCTGATATGTCTGGGAGTAAGCTGTGATAGTTCATATGTTACGTGATGCTGTTTTAAAAGATACTTCAGATAAATTAAAGTATTTGATCACCTACTGGCAAATAAATAAAAACTACTTCTTTTCATTTACTTATTTCTAGGAGTTCACTCTAAATTTTAAATAAATGTTCACTAGATAATAGCTGAAGTACCCGTTCTTCGCACAGAAGGAAGCAGGCATTTTTCTAACACTCTTTCTTTACTGAAAGAAGTTTATTTGATTGAAGCAGCCAAATTGCTTCACTCGTAACGTTAGCATTTGCATGAGAATAGTTAACCTAAATTTAAAAAGAATAAATTTCACTTTGCTTTGTATGCTTCCTGAGCTGCTTGCATGGATAAAAATTCTTAACAGAAAAAAAAAGTTTCAAGAAATCTGATGTCTGGAGGCGCTTACTGTGCTAAGGGATTTTACGATCTGTGCATGCAATAAGCTATCTCCTGGCTGTAAAATCATTCTTATTTGTTTTAATAAGTACACTCAATACATTTCACTGAATGTATTTTACATTGTACGTACGTACATTCAGTGTATTCTTTTGAATAAATAATTAATTTTATGCTCTATTTTTAACATTATAATATGCAGTAGTATTAGAATGGCTTGTTTCCACTTAAATTAACCGTTTTGAGAACTTCAGTTGCGTCTATTCATACATGTCCTTAAAGATCCATGGCTTCATGCTAAATCAGTTTTTTAGATTCCAAATTCCAGAAAGGAAGACAGATAAAATGTGTCCAACAGAAGGAAAATAAAACATAAAATGTTCAGTCATTTTATCAGTCGATATTTTAAACTACGAAAGGCATAACTATTATTGAAGCATTTTTTTGCACCCGAACAATTGCAGCAGATTAAAAATTAGAATTTGTGGGATGACTTCATTAGTGGGATTGTTACACTTAAAAACAACCAATCGTCATGACATAATGTCTTTAGATATGATGATTTTTTTGCGTATATGTAGCACTACCACATTAGATGAAAAATGTAAATTTTCAAATTTTATGAACAATTTATTTCAAATTTAAAAATTTTTGAAAGTAAGAAAAAATCGGAAATTTTGCATGATACAGTAATTTTTCAGATGATCCATCTCAAGATCTATTTTACCAAGAGAATTGAAATTTATGTCATCTTTGTTCAGTGTTTTAAGGACTTTCAAAAAATATATAACGTGACAATTTCAATTAAATAACTTTTTAAAAATCTAAATTTAAAAATCTTGTTTTAATAATTTAAAATCTGATTTTTTAAAAATGTATTTATTTAACTCTTTTTAATGAATATATTTGCAAATTTTGAAGAGTTTCTATGGCATCATGGTGAAAAAAATTATTACCTATGCAAATTTGTTTTCCGAGAGGGGAGGGGTTTTATTGACATTAGGAAAAACAGGCTATTACAAATGCTTTAGTTATATTAAAAACACTAAAATTTGGTCTCTCTTGGTGGTCAATCTTCACATGTATTATCAATACAAATCAATTATATAAGTAAACATTTAGGTCATATATTTATGTTATTAACAAGCTGAGTGTTATTATTTTTGTTAATTGTTGAAAATATATAAGTTATAAATAGTAATAAAAAAACTAACATATAAAACTGCCTTAGTTAAGTGTTTTTTAATTAAAAAATTTCTAAATAATATGAGAATTTTCAATATGGAAAAATCGGAGCCTAAACCGATCCGATTTTTAATAGAATTGTTTAATTCAGCATTTGTAGTAATTGATTTTGAAAGCAAACAATAGAGAAATTTTATGTTTTTGCTAAGTTTGCTGAGTTCTATAAGATGTTTAACATTCTTAAGTGCTGTATTAAGTTAATTTTCAGCAGTGTGCGGCTTCATTTTATCATTATTATTGAAACAAAAACTAATCAGAATACACGCTTAAATCTATTCAGTAAAATAATAATCAAAGAGTATATTTTTACTCAATTATTGACTTCAAACAGCCATTATCCCGATTGAGTAAAATTTGCTCCATTAATCGACAAAAATCAATGGAGCGAAAAATTCTCAATTTTTGAGCATTATACAACAGCTCCATTTAGGCTAAATAATAATCAAAAAAGCGGAGTGTCTGTCCGTTTTTGATTAATATAACTGTACCCAATTATGATTATTATTTAAGCTATAGAATGAGCGTTTTTACAATGCGTTAATGAATGAGCGTTTATCAGTCCTTTTTTAATTAATATATCTGTACTCAATTAATATTATTATTTTAAGCTAGAAAAAAGGTGTTTTATGAAAATTTGCTGTTTTTGATTAATATATTGAATTATTTGTTTTCTTCATTTTTTATTATCAGAGCTGTAATCTACGATTATAAGCACGAGAAAATAAATTTTAAATCAAGGCAAATACATTACATATATCTTAATACACTATAAAAAAGTATTTTTTTAATAAATAGAATATAATTTCACTATAGTCTCTAGTTATAAAACGAATTCACAGTACAGTCAGGATACACAAATGCAATCATGGTTAAACCAGCTGCGAGATTTAATTAAAGCAGCAACCAAATTTATTGACATGAAAAAGGTAAAATAGTACTTACTCACTTCACTGAAGATATAACTTCATTTGTACAACAGCGACGAGATTTTTATAATTCAAACGTAAGAAACTATGTCCATTAAAACAAAATTTTTACCGAAAGCATCCTCTCCACATTTAGGTTGAATTTATTTCACAACTCTGAATATGAAAAAGATGCATTTGGTATTCGGATATAAAATAAAATTATCACCAGCGAATACATTCATTCTAAAGTATCATCGGGTACCCTCTTTCGAAACTCTTTTAATTCATATTTTGATAACGACATGTTTGCTCTTCGATGCTCGCCGCAAGCCACGATTCCCGCGTTGTGACCATTTAAACGTTTTCCGTTGAAGAGCGTTGGTCACGTGATAGTAATAGGATATCTTACTACGCATCTTTCCGTGGGGGAGAGACAGAATTCTCAAATAGACAAGATTTTAGTGAAAAATAGAGTATAATAGAATCTAGTGAATCCTGAGCATTGGGGCGAATGGAGGAGATTGCAAATTATTGTCTTTAATGAGTATTTTTTAGCGTAAAAGGATTTAAATCAGCCGATAAGAAATTTAATTAATAAAGGAGTGTTAGTTTTAATCAATAGATTTAAGCGTGTACAATGTAAATAAATAAATATTAATTTTAGCTTGTGTTTAATTTACTGAAAGCAAATTTAAAGCACAGTTATTATTTAAATGCATACAATTTATTATTTTCCTCATAATTAAAGAAGTTATTTTAAATATATTAATTTTAAATTGACTCTTAACAGTAATTCTACGGGGTAAATAGCAAATACTACAATGGGTGTACTAATTTACTATTTATATTTCATATATTTTAAACAATAAACAAAAAATAATAATTATCAGCTTGTTAAAAATATATGGTACTTCTATTATTAATTTTTATTGATAGTTATCGATTATACATGAAAAATGAAAATACAAATAAAAGAAAATATAAACATTTTAAAAATAACAAAGAACTTATAATAGTCTATTTTTTTGAACCGTCAATAAAAAAACACCCTTCTCGGAAAATAAATTAGCATATAGGTAATATTTTTTCGCCATAGTGCCATAAAATCTCCAAACTTTACATATATGTTCATAAAAAAAGAGTTAAATAGAATATATATTTTAGAAATAATTAAAATGCCTATTTGAAATTATTAAAAAATTATTTTTTTAAACATATTTTTAAAAAGTTATTTAATTGAAATGAACCTGTTATATATTTTATGAAAGCTCTCAAAACACTGAACAAAATAAAGAACATTTTAACCCTTTAGGTCAAATAGGTCTTATCTGAAAAATTTAAATTACTATACCACGAAAAATTTCCGACTTTTTAGAAATTTATAAGTTTTGAACGAACTGTAGCAAAATTTTCAAACTTCACAGTTTTCATCTTGAAGGCAAGTACAATAAGCATACAAAAAATTATTAAAATCTACAACATCGATGTTAAAAGTAATTTAAAGTAATTTTTTTATAAAACTACCCTGTGACAAAAGTTTTATGCCACAACTTGTACCATAATTGGATTTCTAAAGCATT
The DNA here is from genome assembly GCA_038373885.1 of Cheiracanthium punctorium. Lineage (NCBI taxonomy): Eukaryota > Metazoa > Arthropoda > Arachnida > Araneae > Cheiracanthiidae > Cheiracanthium > Cheiracanthium punctorium. The sequence continues at coordinate 848,870 of JAWZYV010014373.1, read as the reverse complement.
TTTTAACTCGTGACATCAAAATGACTTCGAACTCACTTGCTATACCTAACTTTACTCCTTAAATTGTTCATTTTTTTTACTCTCGTGTATAAAAGGAGCTTTCTGAAGCTGAAAATAGCGGTAAATCGCTAATAAATTGTGAACGGATGGAGTTTCAGATTTTTAACGTAGTCAATGTTTATATATATATATATATATATATGTGTGTGTGTGTGTGTGTGTGTGTGTGTGTGTGTGTTTGTCTGCATATCTGTATACAAAAGTTCAAACCAATCAGCCAAGTGGTTTTGGAATAACCGTTGAATGTACATACATACATGGAAACATTTTCATTTACATAGAATTCTTGTTTATTATTCTAAATCATTCCTGGCTATTTTGTTATTTTTTTGGAACCAAGAATATTTTTATCGTCATCCATATTGCTTGATCGAGGAGGCTAAAAAATATTATTTTTTATTTTGACATTAAAATGCTGCATAAGTTGAAAAAAAATCTTTTTTAACTAGATTAAAAAGGCATAATTATTGATAACATAGCATAATTTAATTTTACATTTAGTGATTTCAACTCTTAAAGTCAATACAGGCCTGTTTCTTAATAATATATAGGAATTTTGCAAAACGTGGCAAAGCTTTGCTGTCACTATACAAGACAAGATAGCCCTATATTTCATCTAACGTCCATCTCTATTAACTTCTTATTACAAATCAGTGCTCCCATATCCTACTGACTTTTTTAAATTTTCATCTGACAATCTCTTATGTGTGCCATCTAATGAGAGCCTCAGCGATTGCAAAAGTGCACACTAATCCAAACTTTTTCTGAAGTTAGGAGTTTTAGCATAAGATCGCCTGTTCTGGTGATTATGTTTAAAGAGTATTTCAAATAGTATTTCTATTTACCTACTTGTAAATAGCAAAATATATGCACTCAACTCCGGTTATATAGTGAACATCTGGGGACCATCAAATTTCGTCCACTATATCCGAAGTTCGCTAAAACCGAAGTGTCCCCACAGTGAACAGAGATACTGTATTTGAATCGGGACTAATGGTTTGCGTTCACTCCAGCCGAAGGTTCACTACATCCGGAGTTGACTGTACGTAGCAAAAATACTGACTTTTCCATACTTAGTTTTCTGACACCTGAAGTTTTACCGCATGTGACCATCCTGGCTTGATGGTAGTACCTATAATGTACATCAGCTAGTATTTTTGCTATTTGACTTTACATAGTTTGCTATTTAATTATTTAATATTCTAAATGTAATGCGCTGCAGAATATTTTTTTAAATTTCATCAGAACATATATATTTTTTTAATTCAATGCAGAAACATAATTTTAAAGAATGCCCATCTGTATCTTCGAAATCGAACACGGTGTATTTAATTGCACATTGAATATTGCAAATGGGAATCATCTACGAAATTAGTAATGCAAATGTGACATTTATGAGAAATATAGTATATAAAGAAAATACACACAGCCTTACTACTTTTTGTTCAGTAACACACACACACACAGTAGACGCGACAGACATCTGAGAATTTCCTACTATATAGTTACGCTGGTCCCTGACTCACTTACTCCCTAACAGTTCCAGGCAACCTGCTCACTGATAAAACTTTTACTGCTAATATTCCAAAAAGATTTAAAAGTTGAGCACAACAACACCGTACAACAATAACAGCAAAACTGTTTGTACGATCCGCTTAAAATTTTTCATAAATATGTATAAAAATATAGAGAACAATCTGCTCTCCTTTAAAAATCTAAAAATCCACTCGTTCCCTCGTTTTCAGGCGATCTTTTGCTATTTTCAGTTCTATTTCATTTCCGAGAGTAAAAAATGTGAATCATTTGCGTGAAAAAATTTGCTGTCGCAATCGACATGACTTCAAATTACACGCAACAAAATCACTATTTTCACGCTTTAAAGGTAAAGTTATGATTTCACTTCGTTTTAAACGTTTTTCCAGATAACGTAGATTAATTTATTTTTGATCAAAATAATCGTCTGCTTGAAGCATCGACATAAGAGAAGCTCTGTACACAAAACAAAATCGTTCGAGTGCGAAAAGTTTCCGCACGTTTCCAGAAAAGCTCGAAATTCGATTTAGGTGTATAATAAAAACTGAATAGGAAGTTATTTATTTCAGGTGGACGAAGGCTCAATAGATTGTATTTTCGAGACGTATTTTCGTAAAATGATTTTTCTAGCACCCGTTGTTATTGCCTCCAACACGGGCTTTGACTTCTAGTACGTATAAAACATACAAATATTCATTGCAAGAAAAGCTGACGAAATAATCAAATCATTCTAATTAACTCCTATAGCGGTTCTCTTACACAGAGGCCGAGCTACATTGAAAGTGAACAGTTTTAACATACTACCCAGGCAGCACAAGAATGTTCTATGAACGTCTAGTAACGTTCAGAATAGTAAGAAAAGCGTTCAGGTGAAGTTTGTACGTTCTGTATAACGTTCTAAAATTGTACTAAGCTATCTTTTGCCATAAACTGTGAATAAATAACGTCTTATTGGACGTGCAACAGGGGTTTATTGATGCCGTTCTGAAGTAATGCCTAATAACTTGTTCTATTCGACGTGCAGCAGAAGTGCTGGTATTACCGTTCAAAAGCTATGCCTAATAACACGTTTTATTCGACGTATAACAGAAGTGTTGTTGATATCGTTCAAGTTATGTCTGATAACCCGTCTTACTTGACGTGCCTCAGAAGTTCTGGTGAAACCGTTCAAAAGCAGTGCTCATAAATCGTCATACTCAACGCATAACAAAAATACTGGTGGTACTAAGTTTAAAAGCAGTGTTTAACAACACGTTCTACTAGACGCGTTGAATTTCTTATTACTGAAACGTCGGAATGAGTCGTTCACTTGGCGTCTAATAAAGTTTTACAGACACCTGTTTGGCAACATCCCGCTGTTGAGTTGCGCAAGGCAAGCAAGCGGCAAAATCATTTTGCATTCCACGTGATATTGCTGTTGGTCGTATTTTTTGTTTTTGTTTTTGCATAATTTACGACTTGTGTTACTCCCAGATAGCACATAAGCTTAAATCAAGCTTTACATTTCTTTAAATTTGACGTATTAATGCAACCTTGACAGTTCAATTCATTTTAAGCTTGCAACAAGCTTGGAGATTACAAAAAAAAAAAAAAAAAAACCGAGTCAGCAAATATTTTCCCGCCGAATTTAAGTCATTCGAACTGTCAAGCTTGAATACAACTTAAGTATAATACAACTTAAGAATAACGTTAAGTATAAGTGCTTGATTTGGAAAGCCACATATCAAATAATTTATTATCAGTCATAAATGTACTCGACCATATAATTAAAAAAAAGATTCTATATTTCCAAATATTGAAATTCTTCAAAATAAAATACAAATATACTACAAAATTGATTTCAAAATCAGTCGTTTGTCTCGATTTTGGGCAATATTGCCCAACATGAGTGTTGCGATATTGAAAGTTTTAAAAAGGGTTCTGCTTTTAAGTTTATATTATGCTTATTTCCCTAGTAGTAGAGTCTATAAATCACATATAACATTATTTTAATTATGAGTCATACTATGAAAGAATAAAAGATATAGCTCGGTGTTAAGTGATTATTTATATGTGTTTAAGTGGTTAGTGACTTAACTGCCATGATCGTTAGGATGTGAAATGTGAGAGGCAAAAATTCTTCTGAACAAAAATTCAGATCAGAAAGAGTACATTGCAGTGTGCCGCCTAGGCATTAAAAACCTGAATTATGAGAGATAAGAATAACTTATTTTATTTACACTCACCTGATAAGGAAATAAAGACTCAGAACACATAATGTGATAAAAGCTGAAAGGTAAAATTTTCCTAAAATTGACTAACTCAAGTAAAGCAATTCAAATTCTGAGTTCTGTTTTTATTGACAATTAAAAATGACAAAAACATTAAACAATATCTAGACTAAATAGGCATGACACTCAAAATATGAGATCCCTAAATGCTAAACAATTCAAAATTTCAATTCAATTCTGATCCTGACACTAACATGGGAATTGAAAAAACTGAAAATAAATACACCTTCAAGCAAAAGTTATAATACCCCAGCACTTATTTGTGCTTTGTGATAATTGAAAATCATTAAAATTGTCCTAAACTGAAACATGGTGAAAGTCTGGTTAAGCTGAGTCTTAAAAGTTAAATAATTAATGGACTACAATGAGATTCAATTATCACACATTGAGATAACATGCCAATTAAAATTTCCATTTTAAATTGTCCAAAGAACAGATTATTAAAAAATTAAACTTTAGTTGACTAAAAATATAAAAACCTAATGGCATATTATCAATATAGAATATCAAATATATATCACTTCAGAAATTAAAAATTCAACCAACATACTTTAACTAGGAAATTCTGAAGTATAAAATGTGAACATGTTTTATATTTAAAAGTATAGGATATGAAATTACTCTCAAATATGCCAGTTATGAAATCACAGAATATTTACCCAGATCTGGAATAGCAGATACTCAAAAAAAAAAATCTCACTAAATCACATTTTCTTGCAGCTTTCACATTATCTAGGAGGCGAATCAGTTCTAAAGTTCCATTGAAAGTTCTTATGAGAGTCTCGTAAAAAGTTCTTTGAATATTACTCACAATGCGAATCAGTTCCAAAGTTCCATTGAAAGTTCGTATGAGAGTCTCGTAAAAAGTTCTTTGAATATTACTCACAATGTTTTAAACAAAATTACTATGGCACGATGCTTCCAGAATTTCATTCTACCTATACTATTAAAATCTGTGCGCGTCTCTCTCTCTCTCTGTGTGTGTGTGTAGCATCATCTCCTCCTAAACGGCTGGGAGTTGAATTTCGACCTAGGTATCCACGAATTCGGAAAATTTCGAGAAAGAACCTCCGCTAATTTAAAAATCGAAATTCGAATTATTTTAAGAGATATTGATAAAAAACACCGTCAAAACCGCTAATTTGTGCTCTTCGCAATTCCACGATTGTAACCCTTGTAGTGAAAATGTGAGAAAAAAGCATCGAGGTTGCCATGTTTGGCTATTTTATTAAATTATTTAGACTCCTGCAGTAAAAATAAAAGAATAATGATTTTTTTTCTGTTTAGATTATTTACAAAGTTATTTTTTAATTAAAGTATTGCATGCATGTGAAATCAGAGCAGGTATTCAATGCCTTTTATGTGTAAAAGAATAAGGGATTGGGAGATTTCCGAGACTAATATGTATATTTTTTAGTTTGGCGAAATAAAAAATGGCTGATTTGGTGATATTGAGAAAGTAGTAGATTCTACCGATTTGCACAGTTTTGGGCTTGGCGCAATTTACTGCGAGCAAACCGAAATAGGTTTAGGTTTATGTGTGTAGGTTTTATTAAAATACGGCGTTAAACTTTAATTTTCCCATGCAGAAATAGTGCAATTATTAAGGCGATTTTAAGCGATCGATCTTCGGAATTTCCCCCAAATTAAGTAAATTGATTTACCTTGGAGGAATGCCGCCAAATTTCAAAAGAAATGAAATTCTCGCATTCGGTAAATTGGAATAAATAAAACACGTTATAGTAATTTAAAATACTGCTATGCTACTTTTCAAATAGATGCTTGCATTAATTTTTGACGATGAAACCATACACAAATAACTTTTCCCATTTTGATTGCTGTTAAATCAGTGCTTAGAATCATTCTCTGAAAAAAAAAGAAAAAAAATCTCGCAAAATGGCGTATGCAGATTCCTTCTTTAGTACCTTTCTTAGAAAAGTTGGCGATAAATATTCAAATGTAGTGTAACTCCGTGTTTAATAGCGTGTGTTTTTTGCGTTTGTATTTCTAATTCTATGGCACGATTGAGATGAGCCAATGTTACGAGCGGATGGATAGATAATTTTTTTTTTAATCCCGCCAAACAGAGTATAGTAAAATAGGAATTCTGTATAAATACGAAAGTCTTTGGATATGAACGAGAATGCCTATAAATATTGCATTTACTGTGAAGTTAAATTTAGGATTCATTTTGGCTATTTGCCATCGACTATAAGCGCTAATTACGCCAATATGGCAGTTCTAGCAAGCACAAATAAATTTCATTTCATGTTCTATTTTAATATTGCTACAGTTTCCGTAGTTACGGAATCCGTTGTTGCCACTCAAGCTGTTAAATTTAACAATTAAGTGAAAACACTCATTTCTACAGCTCTTGACTCGAAAAATGAAAACGCATTGGATATGACACAATTAGAATATTATCACAATCACAACGCCAATAACGCGAACCTGTAACTTTGGTTATTTTTAACTAAATTCATTTTCAAGGTCTTTAAGAAATCCTGTGTACTATGTCAAAGCCTCATATCTTAATTCCGATTAGTTTGCAAGAAAATTGATTAATCAGTATAAACTGAAGCAAAGAAACTTTGTAAGCGTTTTTCTTGAAACGAGGAAAATGCAGATTGACGTCTTTGGTGTAGAAGTGGCGATAGGGAGAACTACTTAATTCAGTAACCTTAATGGGGAATGATAATTGAATATGCGCATGCACAAGGACCCAAAAATCAAGAGAATATGAAAAGTCAGGAATATGAAACGAAAATCAAAAATAAATCAAATAATATGAGATATAAGTAATAATAATACGAGAATGACATTGCAATCATGTGTACAACAAAGGTCTCAATTGCTTATAATATTCCCCTAGCAATGACTTAGTCCGACCAGTTGCCGAGCGCTTAGCGCTCTGAACTGGGAGACGGAAGGTTTCTGGTTCAAAACAGGTCGCGTCCGCCGACCTAACCGTTCGGAGTTTTCCTGCATTCCGTTTGGAAAATAAAACTGTACTCGCAACATGCATATGTTAGGAAACATATATGTCTGGTTTCCTCCAAAACGTAGCGTAAATACCGGTTAGGACCCCTTAGAAAGACCCCTACGGAGGACAACCCCACCCCTTGACCTAGATCCCATGTTCGGAGACTAGAAGCAGGATAGTCTCCAGATTTGTAGAGAGTTCAATTGAACGCCCAGCGTCATGTGCAACTTATAGAAGCAGTTCTACGATACCGGATCCATCGAGAAAAAGCCTGGGCAAGGTCATCTAAGAGAAGCTGCTTCTTTTTTGATCCCAGTCCAGTGACATTGACGTAGTTTTTGTGCCATCATGTTGCAGTCATCTCAGATTTGCACACATGACGTCAACGTTTCATCACGATTTAAGTAATTTTTTACTTTTATAGATTCCGCATCAATGGGCTTAATTCGAATTATATGTATAAGGAAAATGTTCTTTTCCTACCGTTCGGAGAACGGGTACGCAGCTAGTCTATACTATTAAAATCTGTGCGCGTCTGTCTCTGTGTGTGTGTGTGTGTGTGTGTGTGTGTGTGTGTGTAGCATCATCTCCTCCTAAACGGCTGGGAGTTGAGTTTCGACCGAGGTGTCCACTTATTCGAAAAATTCCGAGGAAGGTCTTCCGCTAATTTAAATTTCGAAATTCGAATTAGTTTAGGAGATATTGATAAAAAACCCCGTCAAAAACACTACTTTTTGCTCTACGCAACTAAGCGATTGTAACCCCTGTAGTGAAAATGTGAGAAATAAGCATCGAGGTTGCCATGTTTGGCTATTTTATTAAATTATTTAGACTCCTGTAGTAAAAATAAAAGAATAATGATTTTTTTATGTTTAGATTATTTACAAAGTTATTTTTTAATTGAAGTATTGCGTGCATTTGAAATCAGAGCAGGTATTCAATGCCTTTTATGTGTAAAAGAATAAGGGATTGGGAGATTTCCGAGACTAATATGTATACTTTTTAGTTTGGTGAAAAAAAAAATGGCTGATTTGGTGATATTGAGAAAGTAGTAGATTCTACCGATTTGCACAGTTTTGGGCTTGGCGCAATTTACTGCGAGCAAACCGAAATAGGTTTAGGTTTATGTGTGTAGGTTTTATTAAAATACGGCGTTAAACTTTAATTTTCCATGCAGAAATAGTGCAATTATTAAGGCGATTTTAAGCAATCGATCTTCGGAATTTTCCCCAAATTAAGTAAATTGAGGGAATGCCGCCAAATTTCAAAAGAAATGAAGTTCTCGCATTCGGTAAATTGGAATAAATAAAACACGTTATAGTAATTTAAAATACTGCTATGCTATTTTTCAAATAGATTCCTGCATTAATTTTTGGCGTTGGAACCATACACAAATAACTATTTCCTATTTTGATTGCTGTTAAATCAGTGCTTAGAATCATTCTCTGAAAAAAAAGAAAAAAAAGAAAAAAAAAATCTCGCAAAATGGCATACGCAGATTCCTTCTTTAGTACCTTTCTTAGAAAAGTTGGCGATAAATATTCAAATGTAGTGTAACTCCGTGTTTAATAGCGTGTGTTTTTTGCGTTTCTATTTCTAATTCTATGGCACGATTGAGATGAGCCAATGTTACGAGCGGATGGATAGATAATTTTTTTTAAATCCCGCCAAACAGAGTATAGTAAAATAGGAATTCTGTATAAATACGAAAGTCTTTGGATATGAACGAGAATGCCTATAAATATTGCATTACTGTGAAGTTAAATTTAGGATACATTTTGGCTATTTGCCATCGACTATAAGCGCTAATTACGCCAATATGGCAGTTCTAGCAAGCACAAATAAATTTCATTTCATGTTCTATTTTAATATTGCTGCAGTTTCCGTAGTTACGGAATCCGTTGTTGCCACTCAAGCTGTTAAATTTAACAATTAAGTGAAAACACTCATTTCTACAGCTCTTGACTCGAAAAATGAAAACGCATTGGATATGACACAATTAGAATATTATCACAATCACAACGCCAATAACGCGAACCTGTAACTTTGGTTATTTTTAACTAAATTCATTTTCAAGGTCTTTAAGAAATCCTGTGTACTATGTCAAAGCCTCATATCTTAATTCCGATTAGTTTGCAAGAAAATTGATTAATCAGTATAAACTGAAGCAAAGAAACTTTGTAAGCGTTTTTCTTGAAACGAGGAAAATGCAGATTGACGTCTTTGGTGTAGAAGTGGCGATAGGGAGAACTACTTAATTCAGTAACCTTAATGGGGAATGATAATTGAATATGCGCATGCACAAGGACCCAAAAATCAAGAGAATATGAAAAGTCAGGAATATGAAACGAAAATCAAAAATAAATCAAATAATATGAGATATAAGTAATAATAATACGAGAATGACATTGCAATCATGTGTACAACAAAGGTCTCAATTGCTTATAATATTCCCCTAGCAATGACTTAGTCCGACCAGTTGCCGAGCGCTTAGTGCTCTGAACTGGGAGACGGAAGGTTTCTGGTTCAAAACAGGTCGCGTCCGCCGACCTAACCGTTCGGAGTTTTCCTGCATTCCGTTTGGAAAATAAAACTGTACTCGCAACATGCATATGTTAGGAAACATATATGTCTGGTTTCCTCCAAAACGTAGCGTAAATACCGGTTAGGACCCCTTAGAAAGACCCCTACGGAGGACAACCCCACCCCTTGACCTAGATCCCATGTTCGGAGACTAGAAGCAGGATAGTCTCCAGATTTGTAGAGAGTTCAATTGAACGCCCAGCGTCATGTGCAACTTATAGAAGCAGTTCTACGATACCGGATCCATCGAGAAAAAGCCTGGGCAAGGTCATCTAAGAGAAGCTGCTTCTTTTTTGATCCCAGTCCAGTGACATTGACGTAGTTTTTGTGCCATCATGTTGCAGTCATCTCAGATTTGCACACATGACGTCAACGTTTCATCACGATTTAAGTAATTTTTTACTTTTATAGATTCCGCATCAATGGGCTTAATTCGAATTATATGTATAAGGAAAATGTTCTTTTCCTACCGTTCGGAGAACGGGTACGCAGCTAGTCTATACTATTAAAATCTGTGCGCGTCTGTCTCTGTGTGTGTGTGTGTGTGTGTGTGTGTGTGTGTGTGTGTAGCATCATCTCCTCCTAAACGGCTGGGAGTTGAGTTTCGACCGAGGTGTCCACTTATTCGAAAAATTCCGAGGAAGGTCTTCCGCTAATTTAAATTTCGAAATTCGAATTAGTTTAGGAGATATTGATAAAAAACCCCGTCAAAAACACTACTTTTTGCTCTACGCAACTAAGCGATTGTAACCCCTGTAGTGAAAATGTGAGAAATAAGCATCGAGGTTGCCATGTTTGGCTATTTTATTAAATTATTTAGACTCCTGTAGTAAAAATAAAAGAATAATGATTTTTTTATGTTTAGATTATTTACAAAGTTATTTTTTAATTGAAGTATTGCGTGCATTTGAAATCAGAGCAGGTATTCAATGCCTTTTATGTGTAAAAGAATAAGGGATTGGGAGATTTCCGAGACTAATATGTATACTTTTTAGTTTGGTGAAAAAAAAAATGGCTGATTTGGTGATATTGAGAAAGTAGTAGATTCTACCGATTTGCACAGTTTTGGGCTTGGCGCAATTTACTGCGAGCAAACCGAAATAGGTTTAGGTTTATGTGTGTAGGTTTTATTAAAATACGGCGTTAAACTTTAATTTTCCATGCAGAAATAGTGCAATTATTAAGGCGATTTTAAGCAATCGATCTTCGGAATTTTCCCCAAATTAAGTAAATTGAGGGAATGCCGCCAAATTTCAAAAGAAATGAAGTTCTCGCATTCGGTAAATTGGAATAAATAAAACACGTTATAGTAATTTAAAATACTGCTATGCTATTTTTCAAATAGATTCCTGCATTAATTTTTGGCGTTGGAACCATACACAAATAACTATTTCCTATTTTGATTGCTGTTAAATCAGTGCTTAGAATCATTCTCTGAAAAAAAAGAAAAAAAAGAAAAAAAAAATCTCGCAAAATGGCATACGCAGATTCCTTCTTTAGTACCTTTCTTAGAAAAGTTGGCGATAAATATTCAAATGTAGTGTAACTCCGTGTTTAATAGCGTGTGTTTTTTGCGTTTCTATTTCTAATTCTATGGCACGATTGAGATGAGCCAATGTTACGAGCGGATGGATAGATAATTTTTTTTAAATCCCGCCAAACAGAGTATAGTAAAATAGGAATTCTGTATAAATACGAAAGTCTTTGGATATGAACGAGAATGCCTATAAATATTGCATTACTGTGAAGTTAAATTTAGGATACATTTTGGCTATTTGCCATCGACTATAAGCGCTAATTACGCCAATATGGCAGTTCTAGCAAGCACAAATAAATTTCATTTCATGTTCTATTTTAATATTGCTGCAGTTTCCGTAGTTACGGAATCCGTTGTTGCCACTCAAGCTGTTAAATTTAACAATTAAGTGAAAACACTCATTTCTACAGCTCTTGACTCGAAAAATGAAAACGCATTGGATATGACACAATTAGAATATTATCACAATCACAACGCCAATAACGCGAACCTGTAACTTTGGTTATTTTTAACTAAATTCATTTTCAAGGTCTTTAAGAAATCCTGTGTACTATGTCAAAGCCTCATATCTTAATTCCGATTAGTTTGCAAGAAAATTGATTAATCAGTATAAACTGAAGCAAAGAAACTTTGTAAGCGTTTTTCTTGAAACGAGGAAAATGCAGATTGACGTCTTTGGTGTAGAAGTGGCGATAGGGAGAACTACTTAATTCAGTAACCTTAATGGGGAATGATAATTGAATATGCGCATGCACAAGGACCCAAAAATCAAGAGAATATGAAAAGTCAGGAATATGAAACGAAAATCAAAAATAAATCAAATAATATGAGATATAAGTAATAATAATACGAGAATGACATTGCAATCATGTGTACAACAAAGGTCTCAATTGCTTATAATATTCCCCTAGCAATGACTTAGTCCGACCAGTTGCCGAGCGCTTAGCGCTCTGAACTGGGAGACGGAAGGTTTCTGGTTCAAAACAGGTCGCGTCCGCCGACCTAACCGTTCGGAGTTTTCCTGCATTCCGTTTGGAAAATAAAACTGTACTCGCAACATGCATATGTTAGGAAACATATATGTCTGGTTTCCTCCAAAACGTAGCGTAAATACCGGTTAGGACCCCTTAGAAAGACCCCTACGGAGGACAACCCCACCCCTTGACCTAGATCCCATGTTCGGAGACTAGAAGCAGGATAGTCTCCAGATTTGTAGAGAGTTCAATTGAACGCCCAGCGTCATGTGCAACTTATAGAAGCAGTTCTACGATACCGGATCCATCGAGAAAAAGCCTGGGCAAGGTCATCTAAGAGAAGCTGCTTCTTTTTTGATCCCAGTCCAGTGACATTGACGTAGTTTTTGTGCCATCATGTTGCAGTCATCTCAGATTTGCACACATGACGTCAACGTTTCATCACGATTTAAGTAATTTTTTACTTTTATAGATTCCGCATCAATGGGCTTAATTCGAATTATATGTATAAGGAAAATGTTCTTTTCCTACCGTTCGGAGAACGGGTACGCAGCTAGTATCTATCTTCTATACTATTAAAATCTGTGCGCGTCTGTCTGTCTGTCTGTGTGTAGCATCATCTCCTCCGAAACCGCTGGGAGTTGAGTTTCAATCGAGGTGTCCACTTATTCGAAAAATTCCGAGGAAGGTCTTCCGCTAATTTAAATTTCGAAATTCGAATTAGTTTAGAAGATATTGATAAAAAGCCCCGACAAAAACACTAATTTTTGCTCTCCGCAACTCCGCGATTGTAACCCCAGTAGTGAAAATGTGAGAAATAAGCATCGAGGTTGCCATGTTTGGCGAATTTATTAAATGATTTACACTATTGCATTAAAAATCGAGGAATAATACTTTTTTTCTGTTTCGAATATTTGCTAGGTTATTTTTTAATTAAAATATCGTCTGCGTGGGAAATCAGAGCAGGAATTCAATATTTTTTATACGCAAAAGAAAAAGGATTTGTAAATTTCAGAGACTAAAGTGTACAACCTTATAATTTGGCGAAAAAAAAAGGCTTATATGGCTATTTTGAGAAAGTGGATTCTAGTGGTTTGTACAATTTTAGGCTTGGCGCAATTTACTGAGAGCGTAAAGAAATAGTATTTTTAAAAACAAGTGTAGGTTTTACTAGAATTAAGCCTGAAATTTTAATTTTCTGTTCAGAAATAATGCAGTTATTAAGGCGATTTTAAATGATTTTTATCAAGTTAAATAAATTGTTAGGGAAACCCCGCCAAATTTCAGAAAATTAAACTTTTTCATTTGTATTGCTAATTCTATGCCCCGATTGAAATGAGTTGGTGTTACGAGCGTATGAATAGATAATATTTTTTAATCCTGCCAAACAAGGTGTAATAAACTAGGAAGTCTTTATAAATACGAATGCTGTTTGAGATGAATGAGAATATTTTTTAAACCCAGTTACACTAGCTGGTAATACCTTTAAATTATTGCAATTATTGTCAAGTTTAATGGGTGATTCATTTTGGCTATTTTCCATCGACTGCCGACGTTAATTATGCCAAAATGGCAGTTCTAGCAAAGTAAACATAAATAAATCATTTCATATTCTATTTTTAACACTGCTACAGTTTCCGTAGCAACGGAATCCATTGTTGCCACTTAAGTTGTTCAATTTAATAATTAAGTGAAACCACTCATCTCTTAAGACCCAAAAAAGTGAAAACGCATTAAATATGAAACAAATAGAATTTTAACATATTTGCGCTTTTTCAGGTTTTTCAGGTTTTTTCAGGAAATTCTGCATATTTTTCATTTTATTTCCTTCGCGTGTGCCGTCATTTTCACGTCATTGTCTTCTGTTTTCCTGTCAGATTATCCGGAGAAGCACATTACACGCTAACGTATGTGCTGCTTCGGCGGACATAAGGAAGCAATTTGTCGGGTGCGTATTTGCCTAACCCCTCTGTGTGTCTAAATTGAAGCAATGAAACTTTGTAGGCGTTTTTTTTTTAAACTAGAAAAAATCAGATTAACGTCGTTAACGTGGAAGAAGCGATATGGAAAACTGTTTAAGTGATAGCTTTAATGCGAAATGATAATCGATTATTCACATGCGCAAAGCAACAAGATTTCAAAAGTATGAAAAGCCAAGAATATGAAATGAAAATCCAAAATAAATCACCAGAGACTATAGGATAAGCATCGTGTACGAGAATGATATTGCAATCATGTACATAACAAAAACGCTTGCAAGGAAAATAAAATATAATATGAAATTAATTGCTCTTTCTTCCCATGGCGTTTGTGGAATCTTTCCGAATAACGGGATCCAATGTGCTTAGAATATTTCATATAAATTACTTATATGTTAACGTTCTATTTATTTTTTCATATGTATTCCAGTTATTCCAGTTACAAGAAGTAGCGCTCTAGAAACGATTTCAGATTTTGTTTAATATTGAATTTGATGCTATGCATTTATTCTATGTTAAAAATAAAATATGAAATTAGTTATTTATTTAGTGTGAATTGGCAGTGCGATCAACGTTAGTTTTATGTAACAAGTGTGCTACTGTATTAAGAGTTCAGTAAGGGTAATAAGCTTTTCCGCTTAAGTTACGTCATAAATTTTTTCATTTATGAAAGCGACAAGATCTTCACGGAAATAGGATGCATTTTTGGTTTCTGAACGTACAATGTGCATCGATTGTTTCGTGTAGGTTTTTTAAGTTTGGGTAAAATTTAATAAAGTCATCTGCAACATAACTGCGCTAATGCATTGTCCACGCTTTACGAAATGCTTGATAAGATAAAATAGTATTCAACATCATGTAATGTTATTCATATTGTATATATGAATGCTATAAATTAAACCTAAAAAAGAGAATTATATGATGTATAAATAAGGCATTTTTCGAAAGAGAAAAGTTTCGTCTGCATACCGTAAAGTTCTTACTTTTCTGATCGCCAGTGACAATTACGTAGTTTTTGTGTCATCATGTTGCAATCGTCTCAAATTTCCACTCATGGAGTCAGCTTTTCGTCAGAATTCCAGCAATTTTTCACTATTAGAGATTCCTATCACTGGGTTTAATTCGAATTATATGTGTAAGGAAAATATTCGTCTCCTACCGTGCGGAGAACGGGTAAGCAGCTAGTCTATCTTCTTCTATACTATTAAAATCTGTGCGCGTCTGTCTGTCTGTGTGTAGCATCATCTCCTCCGAAACCGCTGGGAGTTGAGTTTCAATCGAGGTGTCCACTTATTCGAAAAATTCCGAGGAAGGTCTTCCGCTAATTTAAATTCCGAAATTCGAATTAGTTTAGGAGATATTGATAAAAAACCCCGTCAAAAACACTAATTTTTGTTCTCCGCATCTCCGCGATTGTAACCCCTGTAGTAAAAATGTGAGAAATAAGCATCGAGGTTGCCATGTTTGGCAAATTAATTAAATGATTTATACTCTTGCATTAAAAATAAAGGAATAATACTTTTTTTCGGTTTCGAATATTTGCTAGGTTATTTTTTAATTAAAATATCGTCTGCGTGGGAAATCAGAGCAGGAATTCAACATTTTTTAAACACAAAAGAAAAAGGATTTGTAAATTTCAGAGACTAAGTGGATAACCTTATAATTTGGCGAAAAAAATGGCTTATATGGCGATTTTGAGAAAGTGGATTCTAGTGGTTTGCACAATTTTAGGCTTGGCGCAATTTACTGAGAGCGTAAAGAAATAGTATTTTTAAAAACAAGTGTAGGTTTTACTAGAATTTAGCCTGAAATTTTAATTTTCTGTTCAGAAATAATGCAGTTATTAAGGCGATTTTAAATGATTTTCATCAAGTTAAATAAATTGATTTAAGTTAGGGAAACCCCGCCAAATTTCAGAAAATTAAACTTTTTCATTTGTATTGCTAATTCTATGCCCCGATTGATATGGGTTGGTGTTAGAATAGATAATATTTTCTAATCCCGCCGAACAAGGTGTAATAAAATAGGAAGTCTTTATAAATACGAATGCTGTTTGAGATGAATGAGAATATTTTTTAAACCCGGTTAGACTAGCTGGTAATGCCTTAAATTATTGCATTTATTGTCAAGTTTAATGTGTGATTCATTTTGGCTATTTGCCATCGACTGCCGACGTTAATTACTCCAAAATTGCAGGTCTAGCAAAGCAAACATAAATAAATCATTTCATATTCTATTATTAAAACTGCTACAGTTTCCGTAGCAACGGAATCCATTGTTGCCAATTGGATTCCGTTGTTGCCAAGTTGTTCAATTTAATAATTAAGTGAAACCACTCATTTCTACATCTCGTAAGACCCAAAAAAGTGAAAACGCATTAAATATGAAACAAACAGAATTTTAACATATTTCCTTCGCGTGTGACGTCATTTTCACGTCATTGTCTTCTGTTTTGCTGTCAGATTATCCGGAGAAGCACATTACACGCTAAGGTATGTGCTGCTTCGGCGGACATAAGGAAGCAATTTGTCGGGTGCGTATTTGCCTAACCCCTCTGTGTGTCTAAATTGAAGCATTGAAACTTTGTAGGCGTTTTTTTTTAAACTAGAAAAAGACAGATTAACGTCGTTAACGGAAGCGATATGGAAAACTATTTAATTGGTAGCCGTAATGCGAAATGATAATCGATTATTCACATGCGCAAAGCAACAAAATTTCAAAAGTATGAAAGGTCAGGAATATGAAATGAAAATCCAAAATAAATCACCAGAGACTATAGGATAAGCATCGTGTACGAGAATGATATTGCAATCATGTACATAACAAAGGCGCTTGCAAGGAATACAAAATATAATATGAAATTAATTGCTCTTTCTTCCCATGGCGTTTGTGGAATCTTTCCGAATAACGGGATCCAATGTGCTTAGAATATTTCATATAAATTACTTTTTTGTTAAAGTTCTATTTATTTTTTCATATATCTTCCAGTTACTCCAGTTACAAGACCTAGAGCTCTAGAAACGATTTCAGATTTTGTTTAATATTGAATTTGACACTATGCAATTAATCTATGTTAAAAATTAAATATGAAATTAGTTATTTATTTAGTGTGAATTGGTGAATTGGCAGTGAGATCAACGTTAGTTTTATGTAACAAGTTTGCATGAAGGTAAATGTATAGGAGGGGACACTTCTCTTAGAAAGTTGGATAACGCTGTTCTTGCAAACAGATGGCCCTACTCACACTGGGTAACTGCGCATCTCCTGCTTCTGCGCATCCAGGTTGTTTATTTTGTTTGTTTGTTTGAATTGAGAATTGTTCTTGAGGTTTCTGACTGCAATCTCGAGGATGGTCTCATACCCCTGAATATCCGTTTTGACATTTATGAATTCCATATAACATTTATTAATAACAAAGAGCACAACATATGTACAAACACAGAAGAAGGGGGTGGAAATGACAACCATGGGTTAACGGGATTCGGACCCGAGAACTCACCGCTCGCAGGCGGCTGGCAGAGATGGGTGCGCAAACCCTCGCAGCCATGAGATCCCCTGATTGTTTATATTTCCATCGAGGCTAAGTCAATGGAGATCGTTGAATTAGCGGAACTTCAAAAAAATATGAAATACATAGACTTATGAACGTGATATATAATAATTTCTGTCTTCAGGTGTGTTTTAATTACCTAATTGTCTTAAAATACTATTTCGTTTTAATATAGGCAATAATTTCGAAGCGAAGTAATATTATGTATGTAATGTCGTGTTATTATTTTGCCCAAAAGCTGTATTTTAAGAAATAGTAATAAATTTAGAAGAATGTTGTATGTGTGAATGCAATATTTAAAAAGTGTTCATTTATAATGAGGATCACACTCAAACAAGCAGTATTTACATTTATTTCATGCTGTGACAAATTTTAACACAGATTTAAATTGCCGCTAAAAAACTCATGTTAAAATGTTAAATTCATGTTACATTAAGAACTCGCACCATTTTCTAATGTAAATATATACCGCGGCAGACGAAAACTTCTTTTCTGGCAGCCACGATATACACACTCGTTCACAAATATAAACTCAATATTTTAACAATCTTAAGATAGAACATTTTTTTAATCTTTTTTTATTCATTTGTTACTAAGGCAACCATGTAAGCAAAAGCGAAAGAAATATCTTAAATTTAGTGCTCGCGTTAATAATCTCGTTCACATGCTAGGTCGGAAAATTAAAAACAAGTAAAATTAGTTATCAATCAGTACGGGAAATGCTTTATTCTTTTGCCGCTAGGATCGCTGCACGTCGCTAGATTTCCAAACACATAATTGAAACTTCTTTGGGGTACCAAAAGTTTAACATTACAGCTATGGAGAGTGTCCACTCCTATAGTATATCTCCGTGCAAGTGTGCTACTGTATTAAGAGTTCAGTAAGGGTAAAAAGCTTTTCCGCTTAAGTTACGTCACAAATTTTTTCATTTGCGAAAGCGACAAGATCTTCACGGAAACAGGATGCATTTTTGGTTTCTGAACGTACAATGTGCATCGATTGTTTCGTGTAGGTTTTTTAAATTTGAGTAAAATTTAATAAAGTCATCTGCAACATAACTGTGCTAATGCATTGTCCACGCTTTACGAAGTGCAAGATAAGATAAAATAGTATTCAACATCATGTAAAGTTATTCATATGGTATGTATGAATGATATAAATTAAACCTAAAAAAGAGAATTATATGATGTAGAAATAAGCCATTTTTCGAAAGAGAAAAGTTTCGTCTGCATACCGTAAAGTTCTTACTTTTCTGATCGCCAGTGACAATGACGCAGTTTTTGTGTCATGTTGCAATCGTCTCAAATTTCCACTCATGGAGTCAGCTTTTCGTCAGAACTCCAGCAATTTTTCGCTATTAGAGATTCCTATCACTGGGTTTAATTCGAATTATATGTGTGTAAGGAAAATATTCGTCTCCTGCCGTGCGGAGAACGGGTAAGCAGCTAGTCTATACTATTAAAATCTGTGCGCGTCTGTCTGTGTGTAGCATCATCTCCTCCGAAACCGCTGGGAGTTGAGTTTCAATCGAGGTGTCCACTTATTCGAAAAATTCCGAGGAAGGTCTTCCGCTAATTTAAATTTCGAAATTCGAATTAGTTTAGGAGATATTGATAAAAAACCCCGTCAAAAACACTAATTTTTGCTCTACGCAACTAAGCGATTGTAACCCCTGTAGTGAAAATGTGAGAAATAAGCATCGAGGTTGCCATGTTTGGCGAATTTATTAAATGATTTACACTCTTGCATTAAAAATAAAGGAATAATACTTTTTTTCTGTTTCTAATATTTGCTAGGTTATTTTTTAATTAAAATATCGTCTGCGTGGGAAATCAGAGCAGGAATTCAATATTTTTTATACGCAAAAGAAAAAGGATTTGTAAATTTCAGAGACTAAAGTGCATAACCTTATAATTTGGCGAAAAAAAAATGGCTTATATGGCGATTTGGGAAAGTGGATTCTAGTGGTTTGCACACAATTTTAGGCTTGGCGCAATTTACTGAGAGCGTAAAGAAATAGTATTTTTAAAAACAAGTGCAGGTTTTACTAGAATTTAGCTTGAAATTTTAATTTTCTGTTCAGAAATAATGCAGTTATGAAGGCGATTTTAAATGATTTTCATCAAGTTAAATAAATTGATTTAAGTTAGGGAAACCTAGCCAAATTTCAGAAAATTAAACTTTATCATTTGTATTGCTAATTCTATGCCCCGATTGATATGAGTTGGTGTTACGAGCGTATGAATAGATAATATTTTTTAATCCCGCCAAACAAGGTGTAATAAAATAGGAAGTCTTTATAAATACGAATGTTGTTTGAGATGAATGAGAATATTTTTAAAACCAAGTTAGACTAGCTGGTAATGACTTTAAATTATTGCATTTATTGTGAAGTTTAATGTGTGATTCATTTTGGCTATTTGCCATCGACTGCCGACGTTAATTACGCCAAAATGGCAGTTCTAGCAAAGTAAACATAAATAAATCATTTCATATTCTATTTTTCACACTGCTACAGTTTCCGTAGCAACGGAATCCATTGTTGCCACTTAAGTTGTTCAATTTAATAATTAAGTGAAACCACTCATTTCTACATCGCTTAAGACCCAAAAAAGTGAAAACGCATTAAATATGAAACAAATAGAATTTTAACATATTTGCGCATTAAAAATAAACGAAGTTTTTTCAGGCAATTCTGCATATTTTGCAATTAATTTCCTTAGCGTGTGACGTCATTTCACGTCATTGTCTTCTGTTTTGCTGTCAGATTATCCGGAGAAGCACATTACACGCTAACGTATATGCTGCTTCGGCGTACTTAAGGAAGCAGTTTGTCGGGTGCGTATTTGCCCAACCCCTCTGTGTGTCTAAATTGAAGCAATGAAACTTTGTAGGCGTTTTTTTTTAAACTAGAAAAAGGCAGATTAACGTCGTTAACGTGGAAGAAGAGATATGGAAAACTGTTTAATTGGTAACCGTAATGCGAAATGATAATCGATTATTCACATGCGCAAAGCAACAAAATTTCAAAAGTATGAAAAGTCAGGAATATGAAATGAAAATCCAAAATAAATCACCAGAGACTATAGAATAAGCATAGTGTATGAGAATGATATTGCAATCATGTACATAACAAAGGCGCTTGCAAGGAATACAAAATATAATATGAAATTAATTGCTCTTTCTTCCCATGGCGTTTGTGGAATCTTTCCGAATAACGGAATCCAATGTGCTTAGAATATTTCATATAAATTACTTTTTTGTTAAAGTTCTATTTATTTTTTCATATATCTTCCAATTACTCCAGTTACAAGACCTAGAGCTCTAGAAACGATTTCAGATTTTGTTTAATATTGAATTTGACACTATGCAATTAATCTATGTTAAAAATAAAATATGAAATTAGTTATTTATTTAGTGTGAATTGGCAGTGAGATCAACGTTAGTTTTATGTAACAAGTGTGCTACTGTATTAAGAGTTCAGTAAGGGTAATAAGCTTTTCCACTTAAGTTACGTCACAAATGTTTTCATTTACGAAAGCGACAAGATCTTCACGGAAACAGGATGCATTTTGGTTTCTGAACGTACAATGTGCATCGATGTTTTCGAGTAGGTTTTTTTAATTTAGGTAAAATTTAATAAAGTCATCTGCAACATAACTGTGCTAATGCATTGTCCACGCTTCACGAAATGCAAGATAAGATAAAATAGTATTCAACATCATGTAAAGTTATTCATATGGTATGTATGAATGCTATAAATTAAACCTAAAAAAGAGAATTATATGATGTAGAAATAAGGCATTTTTCGAAAGAGAAATGTTTCGTCTGCATACCGTAAAGTTCTTACTTTTCTGATCGCCAGTGACAATGACGCAGTTTTTGTGTCATCATGTTGCAATCGTCTCAAATTTCCAGTCATGGAGTCAGCTTTTCGTCAGAATTCCAGCAATGTTTCACTATTAGAGATTCCTATCACTGGGTTTAATTCGAATTATATGTGTGTAAGGAAAATATTCGTCTCCTACCGTGCGGAGAACGGGTAAGCAGCTAGTATACTATTAAAATCTGTGCGCGTCTGTCTGTGTGTGTGTGTGTGTGTGTGTAGCATCATCTCCTCCTAAACGACTGGGAGTTGAGTTTCGACCGAGGTATCCACGAATTCGGAAAAATTCGAGAAAGAACCTCCGCTAATTTAAATTTCGAAATTCGAATTAGTTTAGGAGATATTGATTAAAAAAAAACCATCAAAAACGCTAATTTGTGCTCTCCGCAATTCCGTGATTGTAACCCCTGTAGTCAAAAAAGTGAGAAATAAGCATCGAGGTTGCCATGTTTGGCTATTTTATTAAATTATTTAGACTCCTGCAGTAAAAATAAAAGAATAATGATTCTTTTCTGTTTAGATTATTTACAAAGTTATTTTTTAATTAAAATATTGCGTTCATGTTAAATCAGAGCAGGAATTCAATGTTTTTTATGTGTAAAAGAATAAGGGATTGAGAGATTTCCGAGACTAATATGTATATTTTTTAGTTTGGCGAAATAAAAATGGCTCATTTGGCGATTTTGAGATAGTAGGTTCTACCGATTTGCACAGTTTTGGGCTTGGCGCAAATTACTGAGAGCGTAACGAAATAGTATTTTTAATAACAAGTATAGGTTTTACGGCGCTATACTTCGATGTTTCATATAGAAATAATGTAGTTATTAAGGCGATTTTAAACGATTTATAGAATTTTCACGAAATTAAGTAAACTGATTTTAGTTAGAGGAATTCCGCCAAATTTCAGAAAATTGAAATTCTCGCATTTTGTACATGGTAGTTAACGGTGATTAAAACCCGTTATAGTTAATAATAATTTAAATAACTGCTACTTATCAATAATATGCCTGCATTAAATTTTGGCGATGGAACCATATAAATGATAGATAACTATTTCCCATTTTGATTGCTGTTAAATCAATGCTTCGAATGATTCCCTGAAAACAAAAAAAATCTTGCAAAATGGTGTATGTTGGCATTTGGCGATCGAAGTACTGCGTAATAAATAATTGATTCTTATTTGTTAAAGCAGCGCTACGGAAGTTTCATTTACTACAAGCTGTTAGAAAGGCGTAATTAATACTGTCTAATATATTTTTTGTTTTACGAATTGAAATGTATGTTGGTTCCTACTTTAGTACATTTCTTAGCAAAGTTGGCGAAAAATATTCAAATGTAGTGCAGCTCTGTACTTATTTATAATTCCATTCCACAACTGAGATGAGCCGATGTCACTAGCGTATGCATAGATATTTTTTTTTAATTCCGCCAAACAAAGTATTGCGTATTGACTTTAGTGTCATGTTTAATTTGTGGTTTGAGCTATTGGCCATCGACTGGCGGCGTTAATTTCGCCAGTATGGCAGTTCTAGCAAAGTAAACGTGAATAACTCATTTCATGTTCTAGTTTTAACATTGCTATAATTTCCGTAGCAACGGAATCCATTGTTGCCACTTAAGTTGTTAAATTTTACTATTAAGTGAAACCACTCATTTCTACAGCTTTTAAGACTCGAAAAAGTGAAAGCGCATCAAACGTGAAATAAATAGAACTAACTGTAACAGACTTTAAAAATAATCGAAGATTTTATGCAATTCTACATACCTTTAATTTTATTTCCTTCGAGTGTGGATGTCATTTTTTACGTCATTTTTGCTGGCAGATTATCCGGAGCAGCACATACCCTCTAATGTATTTGCTCCTCCGGAAGCAAGAGCGTATGTAAGGCGCGTATTTGTGTAACCCCATTGTGTTAATCAGAAGTTTCTGGTGTCACATTTTTTAGACCATTTTTTTACCGCGGAGATTCCGATCCTGAAGTATATTTATTAAGCAGGAGTAGCCAGAAATTTTTCATGGGAATGTTACGACTACCGCAACTCACACATATGTACACGTGTGTGCGATAAGGGAGTGAAAAATATACATTTTGTATGGCAAAAAACTCCGATTGGGGGGTTGTGACCCCCTATCCCCTCCTTGGCTACGCCACTGTACGCAAGCATAAGTTGTCACGTCATGAAAAACCGTCATAGATAGCAAACTCGGAAGTTGTTCGCAGGAAGCTACTCGGAAGCTACTCGCAGCAGCATAATTTTGTCAGTTCCCTAGTTTAGCGCTAGCGTATAGCCGAGTGCATAAGGCCCGACCGTACTATGGCGGCTCTTGCACCGGGAACTTTATAATTTATATCCCGATAATCCTTGTTCTGTTATTTTGTTTGTTGAGTTTTAATAAAAGTTGTTAGTTACTGTTCACTTCGTCTTTTAATGAAATTTAATGATATTTAAGTAAAAAAGTAAAGCCTTCTGCTATAGGTCAAGTGTGGCTTCCGTAAACTAAAAGTTGGAAGACCCACAATCTCACCAAACAACGGCGTGACAACCATGACAGTCACTTCAAACTGTAGTCATTTCTCCTCGAGTTGGATTTGCATTGTGGTTAGGACGCTTGCTTCGCACACCTTTCGTTCCGGGATCGATCGCGGATGCTAGACGGAAACAGATTAACATAACTTGAGGTTTCAGCGTAGAGGGGGAAAATGCGTGGAAAAATAAAATATATGGGCGAGATCGGCTACCGGCGCCCCAAGTATTTAGGAATATTTTTTTTAGGAAACTTTTTTAGAGTGTAATAAGTTTGAATCAAGCTTGCTATGTCAAGCTTAATGCAAGTTGGGCAAGTGTAAACTTGAACACTTGATTCAAGCTTGCATTAAGCTTACACGCTTGAAATAATCAAGCTTAATCAAGTTTATTGACTTGATAAATCAAGCTTACTGCAAGATTGATGCAAATTTGCTGTGCTATCTGGGCGAGAAAACATAATTTGAACACAGTGTGAACGTCCTACCGAAACATTTTATGGTTCTGGATGAGTTCGGGAAGTACATAATTTGAACCGATTTTCTACGT
Source organism: Cheiracanthium punctorium (assembly GCA_038373885.1). Taxonomy (NCBI): domain Eukaryota; kingdom Metazoa; phylum Arthropoda; class Arachnida; order Araneae; family Cheiracanthiidae; genus Cheiracanthium; species Cheiracanthium punctorium. The sequence continues at coordinate 824,440 of JAWZYV010014373.1, read as the reverse complement.
TTTAAACACGTCGGCTGCCCGGACACATAGACGCTAGTAGAGCGTTTTTTTGTTTACGTACCGTGAACGTTTAAACTGAACGTTCACAGTTCGTACTTGGAACGTAAGTGTGCTGCTGGGGTACGTACACCGGCTGTTCAGCATTCCCCCCCCCCCTCTGCCCTCAAAACAGTCAAACATCAAACTGAAAAATACCGCATAAGTAAATTTGACAGACTCTCAAATAGTTCATTAGTCAGAACTTCAAGAACCAGCTGCTCAAATTCACGCATGATTTGCCTTAGTATAAATAAATAATAAAAAAAAAAGATGCTCAATCTGTTTCTGTACGTATGAGAAACTTCGACCTATTAAATCTTCGGATATTCTTATAAAAGTTTAACCCTTTAATGCGCAGTGTTCCCGCTCTGGCAACACCCAACTCTGACGTTTTGACTGTTGCCAGTCACGAAGAATAGATTTGATTTATATAATATAAAAATAGTTGCGGGTGACATAGCTCCACGAGAATCCTTCACTTTTTAGCACGTCACTTCCCGTAAAAAAAATTGTCACGATTATTTTTAACAGCAGTGACATCTGCTGAAAAATGGAAGAAAGCGAGAACAGCTGGATAGATTGCCCAATGCTGAAAAAAGGGCAGCCGTTGCCATCGCTCGACTTAACTACCAGCAAGATGGCGGACGATCGAAACGCTCATCGCGTGCCACAGATCTAGAGACCCTTTTTTTGACGCAACTGGCTGTGCGGCGGCACAGCCAACTGTCGTCAAAAAAAGGGTCTCTAGATCTGTGGGACGCGATGAGCGTTTCGATCGTCAGCCATCTTGCTGGTAGTTAAGTCGAGCGATGGCAACGGCTGCCCTTTTTTCAGCCTTGGGAAAGGGTTGCGCCTCAAAGGGTTAAACATCTTCACGGTTAATTACAGTTTACATTTTGATGGAAAAACAAGATAGTAAAAAAAAAGAACTATAAAATAAACCCTAGAGGCTGTGGAAAAAAAAATAAAAAAGAGAAGAAAAAAGAAGAGCTGAAAAGATCTCTCAGTGTTTTCCCAGTGGAATACCCTTTGAGCTTGAAAGAAACGAATGAGCTTTCGATATGGCCAAGCGAAAAAGAGCCATTAACGTGTTCCATTGCAGGTGCGGTTGGTGATCCACGAGAGTTTGTCTCACTTTCATTTTATCACTTTTTATTTTGAAGCAGATTGAATTATTTAAAATGATGTAATACTCGCATAAAACCGTTGTGTATCTGGTTAAAGATGACGTAGATTTTACAAAAACACTTTGCTGCGAAGTAGTATTGCATTTTCATTATATATAGTTCAATTAACAAGTGCCCTGTTATATTTTTGAACAACAATAATCTATATAGTTTTTTTTGCTATTAAAAATTATCCTTAAGATACAATTTAACTTACTCAAATTTATCTTAATATGCAATATTTTTTTAATGAAAAAGGAAGTGGAGAATACCGAAATAAGCATATTTCGCAAAGGAATGGAAAGGCAATGCGTAAACAGCGCGGAAAGTGTGAATTTTGCACAACGGAATTTCATCTCACGTCGTCAGAAATTTCACAGATTTCAACCCCCATTGAATCAGACGAAGTTGAATTGTTTGCTGGCCACATTAGTCACAGTTTTATTTTTAAAGTACTCTGACTTGACCAGTTACTTCTGAATTAATACTAGTTTCAATTCCTTATTGTACTACCAATTTAACACATCACTTACGCACCGAAAATTTTCAAAAGGTTGCACCTTTTTCAATTTGTATACGACGCCACACAAAAAATTCCCATGCTGATAAAATATGCCCCATGCGCTAATGAAGTTAGATATAAAATTTGAGAATTACATCTTAAGAAATCCCAGAGATATGATGATAAATATGGGGTGACTTAAAACATTTTTCATTGGCTCTCGAATTGAAGAAAGTCACGTCGAATGATCGCGTTTCAAAGGTCGTGCAAAAATTACGAAAGAAAATAATTTTTTGCACTCTAGCATTAAAATTCGGATTTTTTTTACACGGGGGTCGTATACAATTAAAAAAATTTTTTAAACTAACGAAAGGAATTTTTTCTTAGCGTATTCTTTTTTACTTCCCTTTTTGAACATTTTTTCGAATTACATGTCCACTTAACTCTCATAGATGAAGAAATAAAGCGTGTTACCACCTTTTGGGACACTCTGTATATGTATACATAAGTCTGTTTTTTTGACAGTGTATTGTACAAGGGTAGTATTATCACCTTACCTTTACTGAATTCGCTATGATTATGTAGTTCCCTAGTAGCACAACTAGTTCAAAAAACGTTCAAATTACGTTGGAAACACGTTTTCTGACGTTAAAAAACGTGTTTTAAACGTCTTTTGGTCTAATTGTGCTACTAGGGTTTAGGCTTTTGAAGAAGAAGAACGATAAAACATAAATTTACGCAAAATTGATTTAATAAAAGCTGTTTAGAATTACATTAAAGTTATTTTTTTCAATTGAACTTCATGTTTAATGAAACAGAACTAGAGGAGTCTACCTCTGATTTCGCGAAATTCTAAACTCTGGCATACACCTGCGTGTGAAATGCGACTGCAAATCCCCAAATCCATTTATTACCACTCATATTTCATTACCTTTTCCAATTTTGGCAATGTCTGACACAATGCACATTCATACATTCAGGGGCACACACAAATCGCGAAGCTGTATTCTGATGTAAACGCCAGCGAATATATAACTTATGGAGGCAGCAGTCAAAAGACTCACAGTCCACGAGCTGTGACAAAACAGCTCTCGTCAAGATAGATTTTTTTTTCTTCTTGAAGCTTGTAGTACGACTGTCAGCAAGATTGGGGACTAGCCTGACAAAGAGGTGATCCATCACGAAGCTGTCAACGTTGCAAGCAGCTGAAGATTCGAATCCTCGGCCATTTTTTTCTTTCTTCTGGAGTTCGTTCATTCTCAAACATCGTTAGAGCTGACATCCTTGTTACAGGCCACCAGAAAAAGACCGTTCACTAAAAAAAGAAAAATAGATTGTGAGTTTTATGATTTTTAGCACCCTCCTGCCTCGTAATATTTGCTCGATGACAAATATGGCATATTTGCACTGTTCTTAAAGTGTAGCACTTTCGCAAAGCTTGAAAGGAGTTTGTTGGCGGTATTATGTTACACAATGCTATAGACGCGGTTTTTCTATTTTAGCGATTGTTGATACTTCTCAGAAATACCGTTTTTAATGATAGCATAAGTAAAATCAAAAATATTAAGTGAAGCTAAAAATATAGATGATAAGGGTGAGTGTTGGTGAGGAACAATTTCGTTTGAACGAATCATTTCTGATACACTTTTTTAATTGAAAGAATTTTTTCTTTTTACTTCGTTTTATCCAGAATGTTATATTTGGCGCCCACTGAAAAACGATATTTTGTGTTTGGCATTCTGTACTTTGCTATTTTCTTTAGTACTGATGTGACAGAAATTATGCATATAGTACAGACATGATGAAGACAATGGCCGAAATGAGAAAAACGTTTTTTATGGCTCTAAAAAGGTAAAATAAAAGTCTGAATACCTAATAAGTTATATTTTTTTAAATAAAAATTCCTTTCTCAGCTTTATGAAAAACTTGTAAAAAAAATCTAGAAAAATATCAGGAAAGTTTTTCCTTTTTTTGTGTGTGAAAATCACCCTTATATTTTTAAAATCAATGCACATTTGTTGGACAGCATAAATTCCTTTGAGTGCATTAATTGAAGAGAGGAGTGAATTTGAAGAGTGCCAATGTAACGATGACATTTCCATGTTTGAAGGATCTGAAATTTCAAATGATATGCCATTCAATACAGTTTTAGGAGAGCATTTTTGCGAAATTGAGGTAAATTTAATAAAAGAAGAAAGTTTATTTTTTTTTTTTCTGCGTTTTTTATTACTTCAGCAGATACTTTCAGATCATTTTCAGCAATGAGACAACTTTCTCAGTACTTTTTTCTTTTATGAAAAAAACTCTAACTTTTCTATTTTTCACAATTTAAAGTTGCAATGGGTTGAAAATGTGCTCCTTTACAACTCAAACTTCTCCAATGATTTTCTTAGACTGAATATTCTGCTGTAAACGAAAATTATGGACAAAATTAAAAAAGTCGGTGTTTCTAATGACCTTTCTGTACATTCGTAATCTGTCAAAGGCTATTTTAATGAAACTGTCAGGCAACACTTCATACATTTAGCTGTATCGTGTGACGCAACGGCTTTCACATGGCACGTATAATTTGTCCGGTAATCAGTCATAAACATGTCTCAACAGTTGCAAATGGGGTCCAAATTGGAAATGCTTGCAGTGATTCGTTTTTTGTGGGCGGAAAGGTGTAATTTATCTGCAGTTGCATGAAGTTCATGATGAAAATGCAATATCAAATAAAGATATCGCGAATTGATGTGACAGACGCAAAACAAACGAGCGAACTTCTGAAAAAGTTTCGGTGAGAGCTGTGGGATCGTCCTCCTTACAGCTCAAACCTTTCACCGTGTGACTTCCATGTTTTTGGTCCCATAAAAGAAGAACTTTCAAAGAGACGACAGCATTCGGATGACGAGGTGAAAGCTGCAACCCAAACATCGTTATCGGGCATTGGACGGGATTTCTTTGCAGAAAGCATTGAAAAATTTGTATCACACCTCTAAAAATGTTTAAATAACGTAGATAATTACGTTGAAAAGTAGATTCTGCATAGAATTTTCTAAGGATTGTAAAATGTCTATCCTGTTTTGTTTTTTTAGGAAGTGCATCAAACTTTTTGACTGACCCTAATACATCGTGTTCATAAGTTAAAGTTTCCCTATTCAGTGAGATAAACAGCCAAAACTGTTAGTCAGAAAACTACCAAATTTTCTGTTAACTTTAATGAGATCGTGGGAGAAGGCTTCGGACGAAAAAAAAAAAGTAGTTCGAAGAATCACCAATAGATGGTGTTTCAGAATGTTTTAATATGCGACAAAACAGACAAATACAAAAAATATTAAAAATTTCAAACGATTTTGTTCTGTAATTAGTGCAAAACATGTTCAATACGGTTGCCTTTATCTGCAGCCATCATCTGAAACCTTAGAATGGCGTACTCCACTGCTGATCACAGTTATAAGGCACTATCTGTTCATCAACACTCTCCCATGCTCTATCAAACTACACTCAATGATCTTGTTAACTGAAATTTTGCCATCATTTTTCAAAGACTGATCATGTCATTGAACCATCACCATTTTAGTAAAAGAGTTTCACGAGTAACGTACAATCATCTTCAGTAATAACCATTATCAGAGAAGAACAATGAAAAGGTTGTGAAACATATGCTTTAAACCTATGAATATCGAGAGAATTTCTATATCAGCAACTACAGCAATGTGAAAAGCTATCTGGTGGGGATTTTTTAAATTAACTTTTTTCTATACAGAAGTCACTTCTCCCATAGTTTCATTAAAGTGTCCTGCAAATTTGGTTGTATTTTGACCAATAGTTTTTGTTTTATACCACTCTAAACAAGGAAAGTTTGACTAAGAACACCCTGTAGATATAGGAAAGTAAACAAAGTAAAAACTCAGTACCTAAATCAACAAGCTTACAAATATTTAAAAAAACTGAAATACATCTAAAAACAATTAGAGTAAGGCGACCTTAAATTTTTAAATCTCCTGAAGGATAAAGCACAATTTTACGGAGTATTTTATCCCAAAGTAGATATTGGCATTTTAGTCCGTTAACTCTCAATTATTTTCCTCACAAGTTAATATATTTTTTTTCAGTTAAGAATCCTAAAAACTTATCCTTTTTGAGATTTTTATGAATAATTCTTTTTCTTTCGAAAATATTTTTAGACGCGTTAAATATATATATACTTATATGTATACTTTAACCTATTGTAAGGGTGTATAATGGCTAATTATATTAAGATTAGCGAAGTAATCTAAAATAATGTATCATTTTCAGGAAACAAAACATTTCAGATATTTTTTTCTTTCATGGCTGTAAGAAACTAGTGCCCAAAACAACTTTCTTTATATGTTTAGCTTCAGACCATACCACTTTCCTATCCTGCTTGCAGTTTCTATGAGATGAAAACTGCTGCAAGAAATTCTGCCCCTGTAGCCAATAAAACCACTGATTACTCAAGATGGCAGACAAAAGAGGGCTGTAAAAATACCTCAACCTTCAGCTTGGGTTGCTTCATTTCCTGATTCATTGTTTGCCAGACTATATTAAGATAAAAGATAGAATGTATCTTCAGCTAAGTTATAGAATGCAATTTATTAATTCCGAAAGTAATATTTCATCACACAGTGGATTTTTTGTGGACATTACAAAACATGAAACATAAAATATAAATAAAAATCTGAAATAACTGATAATATAAACATATAGGAAAGGAAATATTACACTGAAATTAAAAGTATTTTGGTGCAGGGACACCGACTTGCAATTTTTTGTGGGTACCTCTAGACAGCCTATTTTTTAGGAGGTAGGGGAGGAACAATTGCACATTTTTTGGAGAAGTAGAATTCCCCTATTGATAATTACTGTGAATGAATTTCAAATTTTAAACAAAAGAACTATTTTTTAACATTTACAATTCCTTCTCAAGTTTATGTTATGACAAGTACTAATAGAATGGTGGTTTTTTTTCTGTGGGTGCTTGAGCCCCTGAGCACCCATATCGTTAAAACCCCTGTTTTGGTGATTTTATATTGAATTTTTGGTACACCATCTCATTAAAGTGATCCTATGTAAATCAGATTTTTCATTTTCAGCTAAAATGTTAGAACTGTTTCACAAAAGAGTAGTTTTAATACGGTATTTAAATTTTATATTAAATTTTATGTTATATTAAATTTTAATAGCCTTCAACATAATTTTAGACTATAATTAAATTCGTTTTATCTATAAAAAATAAGATGTAAACTGTAAATTCATTTGAACTTTTAAAGTAAAGTAATAATAATAGTGATAAATATCACAAATCTTTTACGCATTTAAAGTTGAAATCGACAATTTTCTAAAATTAATTAATTTTAGAAAATTACTTATTTTTTAAAAAATTAATTTAAAATTATTTAAGGAATTTAAACAATTAGCCTGTTTTACTGACTGTAAAGCAATAATAAATAGAAATATTGGCTACATATAAGTTTAACCATAGTTCACAATACTAATCAAATAATTAGTGCGTTGAATATTTCAAAATATATACTTAACTATGCATAGCTATATTGAAATAATTTCAGTGAGATAGTAATATTCAGCTTATTTTCTGGAAATATTTTCAATGAAAAACCATTTTTTTGTGAATAATGGAAGAAAATATTAGATGTCGCAATTTTCGAAAATATTTGTATAAAATCTTTTCAAACATATACACACAATGTTGGCTGTCAAATGTTTTTAATGGAAAACCATTTTTTGTGAATAATGGAAGAAAATATTAGATGTCGCAATTTTCGACAATATTTGAATAAAAACTTTTCAAACATATACACACAATATTGGCTTTCAAATATTTATACAATTATCGGCATAGGTTGAAAATATTCCAACGTTTAGAGTACTTTCCGAAAACCGGCTATTATTTAAACTATGTCCAACATAAAACAAACAATTTTGTATTGGTTTTACCGATCCCTTTACCAATATTGGTATGCTACCGAAGATTTATTATATGATTTTATAGCATTCGAATTTATGAAAAGAATAAACATGCAAAAAAGTACAGAAATACATTTAATTAAAACATTTAACAAGTGATAATTTAAAATGATCATTTTCCTGTTTGCCAATCAAATTACAGGTGACTATTCGTTTAACGACGCTCTACTTAACGACGATTTCTATTTAAAGGCGATATTTAACAGTCCCCACCCCTACAACGTAAAAAAAAAACAACAAAAAATCTGTTCAAAGACGACGTTGTGTCTGTTTAACGACGTTTTTTTTTAAAAATGATATTTTTTTCAACTTCTTATCTAACAGAAAGCCTTCTGTGGGTGTTTAAGTTTGTTGAAGATTTAAACAGTTGTGAGGAATCTGTTTTAACAACAGATTACAGAAATGTAGAGCAAATTTATGAAGATATGCAAAACGAAAATACAGTGCCAGACGATTGAGATGCAATTGAAGACATGAAAAATGAGGCACTGTTACCGTTTTACATAGATGTAACTTCTGACGCGTTTAACATTTTAGAAAATCTGGAAGAGAGAACAACGAAAACTAGGAAAACAAACAAAAATGAAGAAATCAACCCTTTTTGATTTTTTGTAAACCTAATTTAATTGTAAAGATCGTTTGTACCCTTTTTTTAATGTAATTTAAAATAGTCTTTGTGATTGATATTAAAAATAATATTTTAAATCACGTCAATGTATTAAGAAATACAGGGTGCTTCGAAACTCATGGGCAAAAATTTAAGCTCTCTTGGTGGTAGCCTTAGTGGTAAATTCTTGAGTGGGAGAGGAAACCAAGACGGCTTAGAATCCCATAGGTGTAGGGTCAGAAACGTTGTTTTCATTACCTGTTAATAATCAGTTTAATAATCAATCGAGTAATCATCGTATAATCAGTCTTGTAATCATTCTATAATCCCTACTTCAGTAATCAATCCTCTTTCTAATCAATTTTAATCAAGTGCTTTTTTTGAAAGATCCATTAGTTTTTGACGAACCATAGTCAGAAAGTTCACTATTATTCCAAAATGATTATTAATAGGTACATGAGAACGACGTTTCCGACCCTAGATTGCTGTGTGATTCTGTCTGGACCACCTTGGCTTACAGAACCACCCTTTAAATTTTTGCCCGTGAGTTTCGAAACACCCTGTATATTGACAGTCCTTAACCTGTAAAGTGTGAAGGATATTATTCTTTTACAAATCCTTTTTAAGGACGATATCTATTTAAGGACGATTTTTCAGGTCGTTAAACAGGGAGCTATTATGAATAGACTTACTTAGGTTCGAAATCACTGTTATTTCTTGTTCATTGTATAATGAATATCGTTTGATCTGATTTCGTATCCCACATCTCTCATTGAAATAACAATGTCACGGCTCATTTGCTAATACTCCATTTGCTACCCTATCCTCTTGATTATTTTGTTAGGCATACTGTAATCAATGCAGTCTAAGAAAAAGAACTGAAAAACGTAGCCTCTCCCTATTGCATCCAACCTTGCTCGTGGGATTTTAGTGTCTCGTTACATCTTTCATCTTGAGCAATCGGGGATTTTCATTTGCTCAGTTCCTTGTGATACTGCCTCCATCCGTGGAAATGAAATGATAAGACAGAAAGGTACTAGGAATCGGGGTGATTCGTACATATGTTTGATCATATTCACGTTATACAATCTATTACTATTACTATTATTATTATTATTAAGCTTTACACTTGTAATGTATGTGTATTTATGCAAGAAACTATTAACGGTTTCTCTATGTTTGACAATTTTTCCAGAAAAAACGAAAACGACCCAAGAATCAAAGTTGAACCTTTGTATGAATGTCATTTTAAGATGAAAACATCAAAATTTATTTTTTGAAAGCAAAGCAATGGTGTTTATTTTGAGCCTTAGTTACAGTGATTTTCATGTTAGTGATCTATTTTGAAACATGTCAAATCACACGCCTACAGTAAGCATCCAAATCTTATACCGCTTGCATACCTATTCTAATCAATGCAATCATTATTCCGGATACTATGACCAACTTATTCGGCAAAGAAAAACACTCTACTAGTTGCATCAACTTTGTTCATTTGATTTTAGACTCATGGTATCTTTCATCTTGAGAAGTGTAGTTTTCATTCACTCAAATTCGGGGTACTACCTGCCTCCATGGGAACAAAATTAACAAGAAACTAATAGGATAATGAGACAGCGAGGTAACTCTGAACTTTCTGAATAATATGTTTCATTCTTCTAAATACACAGACACGCTTACACATATACAGTGTGACCAGTAATTAACCAAAAATTTCCATTGTTTAGTAAAAGAGTTTGAGAAGATATTAAAGAAAAGTATTTACTTCGCGTATAAGTACACACTAATTTCGATTTAATGCACAAGAGTTCCGAAGTTCTTCCCATTGCTTGCAACAATATGACAAACCCAAAAGTCGTCCAAAACTGAACGAGTAGTATGCAGTGTGATGGCCGAAATTTGAGCAGAAATGGACGAAATTTTAGCAGAAGATGAAAATCCTCTGTTCGATGGTCAAATTCGGCATTTTGCTACTGCAAGCTGCTTGCAAAGACGCGAAATTTTACTGGAATCTGCTTGCAACTTCGTGTCTGTCTAGCGCTGCGTCACTGCACAAAATGAAAACTCGTATTACTTTAAACTCGTTCGTAAATTGTAAACGGCATAGTGTTTCGCCACCAAGTGTTACGTCAGTATGACGTGCCAATAAACAGTTATTGCAGTTTCAAATTTTAAGTTAATTACTGGGCACCCTGTACGTACTCACTACGCATAAAACTTTAGGAGAATCTCATGAGGCACAAGTGCAAGAATCAATATTTGTGGAATAATTCAGTCTCAATAATATGTTAAATTCTTATAAATACACTGGCACACTTACAGACATATGCACTATGTATAAAGCTTTAGTAGAATCTCATAAGGCACAAGTACAAGAATAAATATTTCTGTAATAATTCAGTGCTGAGTGAATTAAGTAAATACGGTAATAAATTTAATATTTATTTGAAAATACTACAATTTAACTTTTCATATTTGAAACAATTCAGCAAATCGAGTAAAGTTAAAGGTATTGGTTCACCAATATCCATAATTCTGTACTTCATATGACAAACTACTGCTGAAAATTTTGACTACATTCAGTTCAACAAGTAATATATAAAAATTTTATTTTAGTTACTTTTCTCTAAATTAATTAATTAAATTTACTTAATGAATTAATATTCAAAAAACTGTATTAAGATCAAGTGTCATCCACTACAAGATTTAAAAAAATGTATTTGAACTTGAGTGGATGATAAAAAGTATTTTATTAACGATTGAAAATTTGAACAAGATAAATAAATATATATAGAAAGAGTGTGAACTACTAGTAGGAATTTAATGAATGTAATTCACTACATCATACAGAAATAATATTACTATTTAACTTTTTATTACACAGTATAATTTAGAAAATCAAATTAAGATATTTGTTCATTATTATCCATAATCTATGTTTCATTATTAGCATATGACAAACGTACTGCTGTACATTTTGACTACATTCAATCAAACAAATGTAGTTCAATACAGCATGCAGAAATAATATTACTATTTCTACTTCGCTAATACCCCCATTTGCTACTTTATCCTCCCGACAACCAGACGTACGGTAATTAATGCAGCAGAAGAAAAGAAAACTAAAAAGCCACTTTGCTGCATCAAGTTTGCTTGTGGGATTTTAGTGTCTCGTTACCTCTATCATCTTGAACAATCAGGGATTCCTCATTCGCTCAGTTTCTTGCAGTGCTATCCCTGGAAATAAAATGATAAGAAGAGCGAGATACTGGAGAATTAAGAGAACGAGATGCTTATCTCTGTAGGTAACTCGAGACTTAGTCAATTATACGTCTTATGCTCTGGGTAACTTTTGATTAGGAAAGGATTTCTGAGATTTCTCTTAAAAACGAGATTATCAGAATCAATATTTATAAATAGAGTGATTTTATTAAGAGTATTAATGTAGCTTAGATTTGCAAATGGACAGAGGGAACAGTAGAATTTTTACATTTTGGAAATACTGGTATGAAAAACACCCATCATACTCTAGTTAAAATTAAAGTTTGTTGTAATCCGTTTTATATCTAAAGCACAGCAAAATTAAAGTATTCATATTTCTTACATTGTGGGTAAGGGCACCAGAAATTGACACTTTAAGAGCAATAATAAGCTTTAACTAGTAATTGCTAATTAATAAAACTGTCTAGAATCAAAATTTTTGTTTTCAAAACTTAAATGAACTTTGGAAATTCATGTAAGGTATAATTTATTATGTATACAGAATATTGGAAATTTCTATTTTTTCTATATTTTATATGTTGTCATAGTTGCGACACCAGTAATTGTCACCCAGAACAAAATTTTGACTCCAATGATTGACACATCCTGCTCCAGTAATTGGCACCTAAGAAATAATAGTAGTAGTAGAAAAACAGTAGGGTATTGGAGTAGAAAAACATGCTAATTTATTTTTTAATGCTGCGACTTAAAAATGATTTATATGAAATAAAATTTGGTGACATGATAGGTGGTCCCTCAACTTAAATTATAGGAGTCGATTTTTTTTTAAATTCTGATCAGATTTTGAGATTTTACGAAAATAGTTTCAAAATGCGTAAATATTTGTTCTGGCATGACGCAATAACGACTAAGGTGAATAAAATGAAATTCGATGACATGATAGTTGATCACTCTACTTAAATTATAACGTCGAATTTTTAAGAAAATTTGATCCGATTTTGAAATTTTACGAAAACTGTTTCAAATTTTTGTTTGCGCATTACATAATAATGATTAAAGCGAACGAAATGAAATGATAGTTAATCACTGTACTTAAACTATAGGCGTCAGATTTTTTAAAACTTTTGATTAGATTTTGAGATTTTATTATAATTAATTCAAAATGCGTAAATTTTTGTTCGCGTATCAAGTAATAACGACTAAGGTGAATGAGATGAAACTTGGTGACATGTGTGATAGGGGTTCACTCTACTTAAATTGAATGTTTTGAAATTTTTGATTAGATTTTGAGATTTTGCGAAAATCGTTTTAAACTGCGTAAATATTTGTTCGCGCATCAGTCATAACCACTAAAGCGAATGAAATGAAATTTGGCGATATTACAGGTGGCCTCACAAATTAAACTATAGGCGTCAAAATTTTTAAAAATTTTGATTAAATTTTGAGATTTTGCGAAAATTATTTCAAACTGCTATATTTGTTCGTACATCACGTAATTAAAGATAAAGAGAATTAATTGAAATTTGGTGGCATGATAGGTGGTCACTCAAACTATAGGCAGCTAGATTTTAAGAAATTTTATTAGATTTAGGGATAAAATCTTTTTAAAATGCATACATTTTTGTTCACACATCATGAAGGAATGACTAAAGCAAACGAAATGAAATTTGGAAACATAATATGTGAACATGCAACTTAAACTATAGTTGTCAAATTTTTGTGGAAATTTATTCAAAATGAGTGAATATTTGTTTCTCTATCACATATAAACCACTGAAAGGAATGAAATAAAACTTAAACTGTAGACGTTAAAGTACTTCAAATTTGTTTTATGGATTTTGAGATTTTGTGAGTACTGAGAAAATGTTTGTTCTATTCCTGAAAAATGGTAATAGAATAGAGCGAAATTTGAAATTATGTTATGTGAGAAACAGGTTGATAATGAACTTATATAAACAGATAATGAGTTAATGGTTGATAAACAGGTTTGTTCAAATTGAAATAGGTTGATAATGAACTTATCTTAATTTCAACATTAAGTCAGTTACTGAGAATCAGAATTTTTGTTTTCACTGATTTTAAAATCTTAATTTTTGATACCTGGAGCCCATGGAGGTAGGAAAATGTTGCATAAATTGATGATAAATGTCTAAATTGGTACTAGACATCACCGTTTGATAAAAGTTTTGAAACAAAAGCTTGTAATAATATATTCCCTCTTAAAGTTTCAGTTACTGGTGCACCTAACCATAGTCTTTTTTCCCTACCTTATTTCGAATTTTTTGTCAGGTTAGATTGTCCACTTAACATTAATAGATAAAGAATTAAAGCGTGTTATCACCTTTTTGGGACGCAATGTATATTTATTATTTTTTTTTTTAATAACCTTCAATATAGCTAGTACCTGCGTTTCCTAGCAATTTTATGCAATTATCATGATCTTAATTGGAGCACTAATAACTAACATAGGTATGTGTCAATTACTGGAAAAATTCATTTTTTTACCCATTAATTGACACCCCATCTTACATAAATAAATTTATTTATTAAAAATAAACTGTACAGACTTATTTTATGTACTATTGTCTCACGCAATTCAGTTTATTTTAATTTCTAAAAAACTATGCATCAAACAGAAACAGGTTAATGATGAACGAATGTTAATTTCAGGATTAAGCCAGCCACTGAGAATCAGACTTTCTTTTAGCACCGAGTTTAAAATCTCAATTTCTGATACCTAGAGCCCTCTGAAGCTAAAAAAAGAAGTATAAAATTGAAGACAGATGTCTAAATTGGCATTAGATAGCACCATCTGATAACAGTTTTTAAATAAAAGCCTATTGTAATAAATTATCTCCCACGATGTCAGTTACTGGTGCAGTGTCAATTACTGGCGCACCTACCCTATGATACTATTTTTCAATATTTTGTACATTATTGTACGATATAATTTTTCAAATTATTGTCATCACGTATAAATCATTGAAACGAATGGAGTAAAATATAGTATCATCATAGGTGATCACAAAAACTACAGGCTACAACTAAAAAATGACAATGGAATAGAATGAAATTTGAAATTATATTAGATTTTAAGTTAATTTTAACCAGGTAAACCTTAGAAAAGTTGCTGGCCAAACTTTAGGATGTTAGCGAAGTCACAGGCCAAACTTCAGGATGTTAGCGAATTTGTGGGCCGTATAATCGGAATTTATATGGGATTTTGAAAGGTGTATATGGGTTTACGGGGTCTTTATATATTCCACGCGACGAATGAATTATCTGTCCACATCCTGCCCGTGGGCCGGAGGTTGCCCATAGGTGAATTAAACTATAGATGCCAAAATTGTTTTAGTATTTAAAAAAGTTTGAGATTTTTTGAAAATTGTGTAAATGTTTGTTCTCACATCCCTCAAAAACAGACTAAAGGAATAAAATTAAATTTAGTAACATGATCAGCAACGACGGAAACAACAAATGTCGAAATATTGTGAAAATTTTGAATACATTCTAAAACTTGTATTTCAAGTATTTTTACTTCCTTTTACGTAGTATAAGGAAGTAATGTGATCCCGAAAAATTTTGGGGGCCAAATTTCGACAAAAAAGCCGATTTTGACTACCTCTAAATTTAATTTTAAGAATTTTTTCGATGCATCTCATCGTAGGCTAGCATGCACGATCATATGAACGCGTCTGCAACTCATTTTGACCAGCGGCGAGACTATTGTGGTCAGTTTTTCCATGCCGTCTGTACGTACGTACGTATGTATGTAACTCGCATATCTCAAAAACTATTGGTCGTAGAATGTTGAGATTTGATATTTAGGATTGTTCTATGATCTAGTTGTGCACCTCCCCTTTTGCTCGCAATCGAATGTATAGTTTATGTACAGGACCGCCCAAAAGATTCGAAATACATTACACTCTATGGGCCGAAATTCATTAAACTCGCATATCTCAAAAACTATTAGGCATAGAATGTCGAAACTTCATATTTTGGATAGTTGTAACATCTAGTTGTGCACCTCCCCTTTTGGTTCCATTCGACTGGATAGTTTATCTACAGGACTGCCCAAAACATTCGAAATACATTACACTCAATGGGCCGAAATTCATTAAACTGGCATAGCTCAAAAACTGTTAGGCGTTGAATGTTGAAACTTTATATTTAAGATTGTTGTAACATCTAGTTGTGCACCTCCCCTTTCGGTTCCATTCGACTGAATAGTTTATCTACAGGACCGCCCAAAAGATTCGAAATACATTACGCTCTATGGGCCGAAATTCATCAAAGCGTCTTTTAGAGGTATTGGGCTATTTCAAACGACTCAGAAGTGATATATGCTGTAAAGAGTTAGAAAATGAATTTCTCCATTAAAAAAAGTGTCTTTATCATTTACAGTTCTGCTACAGGAACACTCAAAAGATTTCCAATACATTATGGTCAATGGCAATTTTAGGGGCATTCATCCATTTCAAGCACAATACCGTCCTACCACATAAGTTAGGTAATGGTCCTCCCTCAAGAACTATGTCAAAAGTCGCCAAACTTGGCGAATTTTGGTGTACGTGTGTGCATATTTAACTCTCAAATCTCAAAAACTATTATAAAATTTCAT
This sequence comes from Cheiracanthium punctorium, assembly GCA_038373885.1. Classification (NCBI taxonomy): domain Eukaryota; kingdom Metazoa; phylum Arthropoda; class Arachnida; order Araneae; family Cheiracanthiidae; genus Cheiracanthium; species Cheiracanthium punctorium. The sequence continues at coordinate 808,292 of JAWZYV010014373.1, read as the reverse complement.
ATATAAGATTGTTGTAACATCTAGTTGTGCATCTCGATTTTTGGTTCCAATCTACTGGAGAGTTTATTTACAGGACCACCGAAACGAATTTCAGTACTTTAATGTCTATGGACATCTTGAATATAATACAATTGTAGTCAGTCATTGTTTGGTACATGCCCAAAATCTCGCCGTCTGTCCTCGACCTTGGCGAGTTTTGCCGAAATGTCGCCAAATTTGGCGATAGTCAGTCATTTGGTACATGCCCAAAGTATCGCCATTTGTAATCGTTCTTGGCGAGTTTTGGCGATAATCTGTCATTGTTGGTCCATGCTTAAAATCTCGGCAAATGTCGTCGACATTGACGAGTTTCGCCGAAATATCGCTTTAACCCGTAGATTTTTTTAACTTTGTAAACTTTAACCCGTAGATTTTTTTAACTTTGTATTTAGAACTATTGTAATATCTAACTGTTTTCAATATCTTTTCAGCAATCGACTGGGAATTTATTTACAGGGTGAGCCAAATGACATTAAATACTTTAAGGTGTATGGATGCATTCAATTCATTGAAAGTCTGTGGTCAATGACTACTTTGGCTATCCCCAAAATCTCGCAAACTATCTAAAGTTTGTCGGCTTTTGGTGAAATATCGCCAAATAAAGTGTCAGAAGGAAATCTTTCAAATTGAACTCAGCTTGGCGATATCGAAATATTTGGCTAGAAATCGCTAAACCTTACTATTATTGATATTTTATCTCTTTCAAACAAATAAGTTTAGAGGAAGTGCGTAAAAAACATTTTTGATTTAATAGACGTGCAAGGAAGTCATGTGTTGGACACATCAGATTTTTCCTTTTTGTGAGGGGGATCACTTTCAGACGTCAGAAGGTAACATTATTTTGCTATTCAAATTAAATAAATTGCTTGTTTTTTGTTTTTTTTTTTCCTTCTAAAGATTTGTCAAAATTGTGCAAGATTTTCTTGAGGCATAATTTTAAAACATCTATAGTGAGTCAGATAAAAGTTAGTTACGGTTAAGGAATGACCTCGATTTTAAAAGTTCATTCCACTAAAATAAAATGTTTTCTCTACTGACAGTTTCACTCAGCACTTTGTTTCTTATTTACCTGTAATCTTTTAACAATTCACAGGAGTTATAACTTTGCTTTGAAGAATTTTGTCAATATGCAAGTTCTATTCTTTGTATTCCTACAATACAGACGAAAATTCAGGTTTTTTGGAAATCCGTATTAAATACTAACCCGTAAACGACAGGTACTTCAGGTAGTAAGTAAATAAAATAAACAAGTAATTAAAATTAGAAATTAATCTTCTTTGCATAAGCATCATTCATTTAGATTAGATAATTAATCCCTTAACTACCACCTCAGGAAATCCTTCTCCCCGATTCAAACAAATGAGCGTATATTGGGCGAACCTCTGTTCAAATTAAAGTTATTCCATAACAAAAATTTTTAGAATGTTTATACTATTATCAACAAATTTCTGAGGAAATTGCTTGAGAAAGGCATATACATACGCCCGGAGCGGCTAACGCATCGAATGCACAAAACGCATAATAACTTATTATACATACTTAGTCAATAATAATAATCATTATTTTTTAAACAATATGTTATATTTAATTTTGCTATAATATTTATTTTATTCAATCTTTTAAATTTATTATTATTCAATATATATTTATTATATTAATATACCTGGATATTCTTAAAATTTAATAATATTACCTATTAGTATTTGGCAACTCCTAAACTTTCTTCTTTCCACTTTTACACTTTTATTTAGTGGCAACACCATTTTTCACTTTTTACAATTCTTAGCATTGGCAACACATATCAACTGTTCAAAATAAAATTTCCATGTGCTCAAGGTATGGTATGTAAAATTATCTTTCTAATTTTTGTTATCTTTTTGATTTCTTCTTTCCTTTATATAGTAGGGTAGGGCCCAGATGTGTGGAGTTAATATCTCTTCTGATATGCCACACAACCGAAACCCTACTATTTGGTTTACTGTAAATTATAATCCACTGTTTGTGGCCCCTGAAGATGGTGACAGTGGTTATAATTTCCGTTCCATTATACTATCACAATAATTCTTGCACTTTATTTGGATTCAAAATCTGGTTTCTAATTCTTGATAATAGCTGTTACTTTTATGCGAGATATGTCTTATTTGTAGTATGTTTTGTGTTTTACTTGTTAGTTATATATATATATATATATATATATATACAGGGTGTCCAGCCTTAATGTGACCCAATAGCTAATTCCCGAACCGTTCGGTTTAGATATGCACTTCCAATTTGAAAAATGTTTTAAAAAAGGTAAAGAATGTTTTTACGTACTTTTTGAACCAAAAAACCCATTTAGAAAAAAATTACAAAAATTAAATTTTTATACGGTCCCCAGGTCCTATCACTTATATTTAGGAAAAGATGCAGTACACAAAAACAAAGTAAATACAAAAAGTTTCATTTTATTACGATAAAAACTGACCAAGTTATGGAACTTTGAAAATCATACATTTCATCCATTTTCTCGGCCAATTTCAAGAAGCTAGTAAGGGTCCGTCTCCAAAGTGAAATTAATTGGAACTCTGTCAAAACTTTCGCTCTTTCACGTCACTCTTATGTAAATCGCTTTTTAAATTTAAAAGTACATACATTACGTTAATATTACAATAATTGAGTACTTAAGAAATAAAATTTATTCTGTGTACGTGTAAAACATAAATAAAATATTTTGGACAAAGAAAACTTTTCAAAAGCAGTTCCAAAAAAATAGACTTATTTGCCTGCGGCTTCAGAATGACTAATATTAAAACATAAACATTAATCATCATTAATATTAAAACATAAACATCATAGATTGACAATTTGTATTGTTGTATGGCAAACAATAAAAGTTAAATTAAGGAAATACAACTTGTACCGAAAAGTTTAAAACAGCTTGTTTTAACAAATAGCAGCAAAGGAATACAGGATTTGTCGTTCAAATTATAGCATAATGTGGAATGATGCGCCAATCATAAATCAGGGGCTTTATTATACCAGAATGACCAAATTAACTTAAATAATGTTCAAAATGACTGCCTTCCGCAGAAATGCAGTACCGAACCCGCGTCAGAAACTCCGCCTGTAACTTCTGCAACATAGTTGGTGTCACAGACCTGCATGCCATGCTGATTCGATTGAGTAAATCGGATTTACTCGTGGATTCCAGTTCGTACACGTTGCTTTTCAGAAAGCCCCAGAGAAAGAAATCCAGAGGACTTAGGTCGGGTGATCGCGGGGGCCACTCATGTTGACCTCCGTAGCCGATTATTCGAGTGTCAAATGTCTGCGCCAAAAATGTACATGGTTGCGCAGATTTGTGTGCGGGTGCACCATCATGCTGGTACCACATGCGTGACAAATCCCGTAAGGAAACTTCATCTTCTAAAAAATCGGCTAACGGTCCAGATAAAATTTCCGTGTATGATTCTGATGTTAGAGTTCCATCGAAAAAAATTGGGCCAATTAAGGTGCTCTTCCATATTCCGCACCACACATTCACCGACCAACGCACTTGGTGGCGATTCGGTCGTATTAGATGTGGATTTTCGAGGGACCAATAATGCGTATTCTGTGTATTAATAGTGCCTTGCCTCGAGAACTGGCATTCATCCGACCACAAAACTTCATTCAAAAAATCTGAATTTTCATCCAGTGTGTTTAACACGAAATTGCAAAAATCAAAACGACGCTTCTGGTCTCCAGGCATTAGTTCCTGCGCCAGTACTGGACGATAAGGATATTATGCACCGTGCGTATGTAATATGTTCCACACCGTCGATTTTGAGTAGGAACAAGCCTTGCTAATATCCTGGACACTACTTTCAGGATGAGCCAGGGCATATCCTAGAACATCCTCAGCGGGTATCCGCAAGCTTGAAGGAGTGGCACGAGAAAAGGGAATACGTCTATGACAACTCCCAGTTCTATACAAGCGTTGAACAGCACGGGCAATTGTACAATAAGATGGATGCCTTCGACTGGGAAATTTAATGGCATAAAGTCTTGCCGCCTCTCTCTTATTTCGATTACACTGCCCATACAACAGTACCATTTCGCAGTATTCTTCATTTGTATACATCTCGTTCTCCTGTACTAGAATTCGTAATATTAGAATACGACTGTATGCAATTGCAAGCGACTACACAACAGACTTTTAACGTTCTCCATGATCAGTACCGCAGCAAATCAGTCTGAAGCCACAGGCAAATAAGTCTATTTTTTTGGAACTGCTTTTGAAAAGTTTTCTTCATCCAAAATATTTTATTTCATCTATGTTTTACACGTACACAGAATAAATTTTATTTCTTAAGTACTCAATTATTGTAATATTAACGTAATGTATGTACTTTTAAATTTAAAAACGATTTACATAAGAGTGACGTGCAAGAGCGAAAGTTTCCTGGCAGAGTTCCAATTAATTTCACTTTGGAGACGGTCCCTTACTAGCTTCTTGAAATTGGCCGAGAAAATGGATGAAATGCATGATTTTCAAAGTTCCATAACTTGGTCAGTTTTTATCGTAATAAAATGAAACTTTTTGTGTTTACTTTGTTTTTGTGTACTGCATTTTTTCCTAAATATAAGTGATAGGACCTGGGGACCGTATAAAAATTTAATTTTTGTAATTTTTTTCTAAATGGGTTTTTTGGTTCGAAAAGTACGTAAAAACATTCTTTACCTTTTTTAAAACATTTTTCAAATTGGAAGTGCATATCTAAACCGAACGGTTCGGGAATTAGCTATTGGGTCACATTAAGGCTGGACACCCTGTATATTAGTTTGTTAAGAGTAATAATGCATTAGATTAGCATTAGAGTAGATTAGCTTGTTAAGAGTACTAATGCACTGTGTTTGGCAACAAGTTGCGAAGAGTTAATGGATTTCCCAAAATTAAAATTTCTTTGCAGAAAAATAGTCGGAACTTGACTAATTATATTAATGTAAATGGTTAATCTTATTTTCTAACTAGATATGTATCCTACTGCTTTAACCACCAATTTACTAGCTTCAACTTTACACACATGCTTATGGGTTTTGCTCCGCCAAACCCTCAAAGTGTCGCACCAGGGAAAAAGGTTTGAGGAACCCTGATCTAAAGAATTAAAAATCATAATTAAATTATGTCTCCTTGAAGGATGCATTACATAAGATGCAAGATCAAGGAAAAAAATATGCAATTAAAGTGCTATTTGTTGGCATGTTCGACAAAGCATAGTTTCTGTAAACAGCTGCTTGGAATTGGTAAAAATTCAGGTGTTGATAATAAAGTAGCTTATCTGTAGACTTTTCTTCTTCTTCTTTTTTCTAAAACAAATATCAGAAATTCTGCACGTTTAACTCAAGTAGCCCGATTTCGGATAATACGATGCGTTGATTCCTACATTCATGTCAAAGTTTTTTTTTAAAAACGGAACACTTCAAGTTTTTTATAATAATGTAGTTATATTAAACCTTAAAGTCGCTTATAATACTCTACTTAATCATTTAAAAATTTAAAGTTTATTAATAAGGCGAAGAATGCATAAAACATATTTAAAAAGATAATTTTCATATATGTTGTCAGTATATGTTGGAGTTAGTATAGTTAAGAGTTGGAGAATGGAATGAAGTGTCAAAGTAGAACACTACATTTCATGTAACCCCTTCTCCACATTTTTTTTTCTTTTCAAAAATTGCAGAAATGAAATTTCTACTTAACTTCAAACACAACACACCTGTTAATGTTTTTGTTTCAATTAGTACACACACACATTTAAAATAAAATTTCTTATACTGCACATAAGAAAAGAATGTACAAAATACTAAAACATGTATTTACCTTTTTATTTAAAAAGTAGCTCTCTAATCCTCAAGTACTACTAGAGGGGAAAAAACGGGGAAGGGGAGAAGAAACTCGGAGCCCAAAACGTCAGCTACTTGCTAGTTTTTGGAAGAAAGGAACTTGGGGTGAATTCTTACCTGTAATTCAGTTACAAGTGCACGGCCTCGACCTACACAGGTGCTGTATATTAAGGGGCAATAACCTATCCCAAGTTATCAGATGGATTGAACTATGATATGTTTGTTTATACATATGTTGTTGTTATGATTGAACTATGTTTGTTTATACTAGGATAACCAAGTTCTTTGATTTTTATTCTGATGTTTAATGTTTAAAAAAGTTAAAATTGTTGTTGAAGAAATAAAGTCATTTTGAAAAAAAATAATTGTCTATTTAGTTCTTGGAAAAACTATCTTAAATTAACTCCTAGTAGTTAAATATTTGCTTTTAAATATCCAAACCTTCTCAAAAATTGAGGACAAGGGACATTATTTTTCAGTGTTTTTACAGTGTTCGTCAGTTGTGCGAATCTGCAGTGGTATATGGGAAATTTCTTAGTCCGTAAGGTCATTGATCTGTTATGTTAGCCGATTTTGGAATTTTTATTCGTCACGTTTGTCTCTCTCGATAACCACCTCTGTCGGTAATGCGAGCTCCTTATCATTAGATATTGCGCCGTTTGAGCTCTATGCAAGGTATATCCCATAATGATTGGTACAAATTTTAAAAGGAGGGAAGGCACACAGTTAAGAATCAGAACCACGTAGCAATGAGTGGTAGAAAATTCTGTTTTAACTTACCTGTTAATAATCACTTCGGAAAAAGTGTTGAAGTGTTCGTCAGATTTCTTAACCCAGGTTTCGTAAACAACGAGCTTGTCTTCAAACATTCCATTAATGAAATGAAATGGAATTTTTGAACTATCGATTATAATCATGTGTTTTCTGTGAAATTTACATTAGTTTTGGACGAACAATGATCGTAAAGCTCATTATTATTTCATAATTTCTTCCTAAGTAACTTTTTAACAGCTATATGAAGAGGACGTTTCCGACCCATCATTGCCATGCAGTTCTGAATCTTTATTATGCGCCCTACTTCTCCTTATAGATTGTCCCTAGTGATTATGGGACACCCTGTAGATGATTTAATTGAAGATGGCAAGTACATTCTGAAACAGTAGATGAGATATTTAATGACAGAGACATTTTTATGGAAGGGAATCTAAAAAAAATTAAGGATTGTTATTTAAATTTAAGTTAGAGGTTTTTAAAAGAAGTAAGTATTAATGTTTTGGATTATGAGAATTTATCGCTGCTTACATGGTTATTTTAACGCAAATTTTGTTTTATATTTAGATGAAGTGTGTGGAATAGGTACATAAATAATCAAGAAAGATTTCAATCAAACGTGAAATTATATTTAAAATTTTGTATGTAAGACTTTTTCTTAAATACATCAATATACATACAGGGTTACTGGTAACGCGACGTACTTCTCTTAGGACGTGATAGTGATTGTGTGTGATTATGGCAACGCTACACTAGAACCCTCTGCCAAGGGGGAGGGGGTGCATTGGTAAAGGACTTTCTAAGGGGTTCTAACGCGCATTCACATTATATCTGGAAAAAACCTACCAAAACTCCAGACCGTTAGATCGACAGCCGCGCGATGGGACCCGAACACGGGACCTTCACACTTCGGGCATCTACCACTTTCGTGGCATAACCACTGTGCCATGGTAAGGCCCTAGGACGTGATAGAGGAGCCAAAATGCTACAATTTTCACCCCGTATGTATCGCCGAAAATCAATAGTTTTCGAGAAATTTGAATTTTAAACGTTTTTCTTGAATAAACCAAAATTTGACATTCGAGCACAAATTTTATAAAATCTACTTATTAAATGGATTTTATTTTAATGTATTTTCATAGCTGAAACTCTAATTAAGATAACATAATCATAAAAAGTGCAAAACCACCTTAAAATTTCAATTCACGAGCCATTACATGTATTTTTAAATTTTTAATAAAAATGTTTCCTTTCAAAAGATCATATTTTTTAAAATAAATAATATAGCAGTGAGCGTACAAATTACAAATAAAATTTCTCCCATTAATGAGCCATCCAAAAACGTATTAATGTCCATTCAAAAACATGTAATTCGTAAAGAAGGGTTAGTTTTACTTAGCGCAAATAAAAACGCTAAAGGATGCACCCCCGTGTTCATTCTTTAGGATAGTTCGCCAACCATTCAAGTTAACGTCGTATTTTAAAAATTTTCTCATAGCTGATATTCTAACTAAGCTTACGCAATTATGAAAATTTACAAAAATACTTCAAAATTTTAATTCACGCGCTTTAAATGTATTTTTTTTTTATCTATTTACGTTTCCTTTTCAAAAAACGTTGTTTATCTCAAAAAATACTATTGCAGTAAGCGTACAAATTACAAATACAACTTGTCCCATTAATCAGCTATCCAAAAACGTATTAAGGTCCATCCGAAGACATGTACTTCGTAAATAAAGGTAAGTTTTACATAGCGCAGGAAAAAACGTCAAAGGAGGCACCAATGTTTATTCTTCAGGATAGTTGGCCAGCCAGTCAAGTTAAAACCGTTTTTTTTTTTTTTTTTAAATATTTTCATAGCTGACACTCTAGCTAAGCTACGTAATCATGAAAATTCATGGAAGAAGTCGATTGGAGATAAATCCTGTGACTGTAGTGGCCAACAAATCGGTCCACTGTGACCAATCCATTGCGCTCCAAATTTTCTTTCCAGGTATCCACTTGCATCATTTTCCCGAAATGTTGAAGAAGTCGATTAGATTTCTTTGTATGGGGTTGAGGAAAAACACGAAGTACGGAACCCCTGTTGCTAGTGAAGTTTATTTTAACAGAGCTATCGTAGAGCTCGTGAATGGCAGTTGTTGACATAAAGCGCCCCCTACATCATGATGCATTCGTTTGCGCCCATGCTTTCCTATGTGAAATTGTCTTCTTTCTCTATTCTTTACCTCCCTACTAAATATTGATGATGAATTAAGAATCACCCTGCATATAATATATATAGTTTAGGTCTTCAATGTTTCAAATTAGTAAACATATACAGTGAAACTTATATAAAAGACCACCTCCATTAAACGACTCTATCCTCCATCGACCCATTTTTTAAGGCACTGGCTTTTTACCTTATCAACTTAACATTAAAAAGTCCTCTAGAAGAGACCACGCAACCTTCTATAAGCGACCTATCCCTGTTCCTTATCCGTAAATTTTCTAACGTTTTTCCGGAATTAAAATGAACAAAAATCATATTTACAAACCAGTTGCTCTACTGCAGACGGACAACAGGTGTAAATATAGTAGACCCACTATAACACAGGTTTGTATAAGACGAATTCGTAGGACATGGTGGAAAAATTCTAGTTTGTTTAACATGCCAAAAGAGGCTCGTATAACGCGGGGAAATAAAGGGATAGATGTTTTTATTTTATTACGTTTTTGTAGTGATTATGTTGATGATGTGACTCATGTGCTTGTATTTTTATAACGTTCAAGCACTAATTCAGAGTCTGATCAGGAAAAGTCTATCTGATCACGTGATTGAAAAGGCTGAACTTAAATGACAGCCCAAGACTTCAATGAAATTAGATTTTACTATGGCAAATTCGGAAATCATGAAGAATATCAGGATAAATACTCTTTTGTCAGATCTAAAATAGAGAGGGAAGTATTGTCAGAGAAAAATAAAGATATGTAATTTTTAAATATTTATTAAAAAAATTAATGTTAAAAAATATTTTTTATTACTTTAATTTCTTATATGCATTAGTATAAAATTTCACAAATAACAATACAAATAATATTTTTAGAGGTTTTTTTTGTGGACTATCGAATGTTTATATTTCTCTGAACGAGCACCTCTCTTAACGACCAGTTTTTAGCGGAACGGGGGCGGGGTGTGATTGCTACCAAGAAGTTTCACTGTGTACATATGTACACTGAAAGTTATAAAATAAACAGCAATGTATGTATAAATAAATATGTGTGCATTTGTGTTTCCCCTTTATAAAATAATCACCCCGTCACTCCGTAGAGCTAGCTACTCTAAGTTAGCAGGTTCATACTTTCAAAAAAAAAAAAAAATTAAAAAAGGAAAAAGAGTAATCCATGAGTGAATTTTACTCTAACGTAAAACATGAATGAATATAGAGAGGTGTGGGGAGAGTAACGGAATTTCAGCGAATACCTTTTCCCACGATATTAAGAAGCGTTGATACAGAATGGAAGATTTTTTTTTTCTTTTATAACTACCGTACTAGGGGATTATTTTTTTATACTTTTGGCCCGGGAGGTGGAGGAGAGACGAAGACTTTTACTTCCGCATTTTCGCTTGTGAGAGATGAGGTGAGAGTTGTTTAAAAAAAGTTCTGATTCTCTTCCCTTTAACGTTTTTGTTATTCATTTCCTTTCTTTTTTTACGTGATTTGCGAATACTTTGAAGGTCAATGCCATATGTAGTAAATGTTTTGGATGATCTTCCGAAATTTGTTTTGATTTTGTTCTAATTGGTAACATTTTTTCTAGAGATTTTTATTCTATAACAGGGATGGTCAAACTACCTTTGTCCAAAAGCCACAATTGATGGATTTCAGATGTTCTAGAGCTGCAGGAGGTGAACTATTTTAATAAAAGAAAAATAAGTCATAATTGGGGAGGGAAGATTCAAAATTATTTTACCTTACTTAATTTTACAAAAACGACTAAGAAAACAAATTATTCGGAACAAAAATCTACTAATCATTTTTACTTCCCCGTACGAAGTAAGTATAGCGTTGTTGAAAAATTTCGGTACTCAGAATCTGATAAAAATATCCTTTGATGAAAAAATCAATTTTGACTGTCTCTAAAATCACTTAAGAGTTTTTGAGAGATGTCTCAACGTACGCATGTATGTATGTTCGTATCTATGTATGGCAGTCTGTTTTGACCAACCACAAGTATATTTTGACCTTTCTCTTTTCTGTACGAATGTATCACAGCCCAATTTGCCGTAAGCAGAAAGGGAAACCTCACAAAGGGACTAGGACTTTATTGCCTGGTCATTTGCTGCATTACCTGACTAGTGTATACTCATCTCTACAAATACTGCTACACACCTGAAGGAGCTGATTTCCGGCTGGGCATTCGGGGCAAGTGCCGGCCCCCCAACAAAAAGGGGGTCGCAAATTACACTTTAAGTTTAAAAATTTGCAAATTTTTTATTTTAATTTACTCGGGGCATTCAAAAAATAAGTTGCACTTGTTCCTCCACGGATGGCAACATCGCGAAACAAGACCGAAGCTTAATCAGACGATAGTTCAGTTCCACGGCTTCCAACGGTAGGAATTTCATTCGGATAGTGACAATCGTTGGTGCGTACTACGAGAAGGAATTTCATTCGGATAGTGACAATCGTTGGTGCGTACTACGAGAAGGAAATGCCGCGTAAACTGGAAGCTTACTCCAACGTTGAAGTACGCGGAACACTACGTTTTTGTGAGCAAAACGCTTCAAGCAAAGGCATTGTCCTTTTGCATGACAATGCAAGACCTCACAAGGTGCGCACAACACAGGATTTGGCTCGCAGCTTTGGATGGGACGTCTGGCAGCTTCCACCGTACAGCCCGAACTGGCACTCCTTGGGCTAAGCTTCCAGTTTACGCGGCATTTCCTTCTCCTAGTACGCACCAACGATTATCACTATCGGAATGAAATTGCTACCGTTGGAAGCCGTGGAACTGAACTATCGTCTGATTAAGGTTCGGTCTTGTTTCGCAATGTTGCCATCCGTGGAGGAACAAGTGTAACTTACTTTTTGAATGCCCGTTGTAAAATAAGAGGAAACCAATTTTATGAAAGACTAGCTGCGTACCCGTTCTCCGCACGGTGGGAAACGCATATTTTCCTTAAACATATATAATTCGAATTAAACCCAGTAATTCGGAATCTCAAAACGTGAAAAAATACTTTAATCGTGACTAAAAGTTGACGTCATGTGTGCAAATTTTAGACGATTGCAACATGACACAAAAACTACGTCAGTGTGACTGGCGATCAAAAAAGAAAGAACTTTATGGTATGCAGAATAACTCTTTTCTCTTTCGAAAAATGCCCGATTTCTACATATAATTCTCTTTGTGAGGTTTAATTTATAGCATTAATATATAGTATATACCACATAAATAACATTACATGATGTTGAAAATAATTTTATCGTGGACAATGCATTAGGGCAGTTATGTTACACACAACTTTATTAAATTTTACCTAAATTAAAAAACCTACATGAAACAATGTATGCATCATTTACGTTTAAAAGCCAAAAATGTACCCTGCTCCGGTGAAAATCATGTCGCTTTTGTAAATGAAAACGTTCGTGATGTAACTTCTGAGAAAAAACTCATTACCCTTATTGAACTCTTAATGCAGAATCACACTTGTTACATAAAAGTGACGTTTATCTCACTGTCAATTCGCACTAAATAAATAACTAATTTCATTTTTCATTTTTTACAGATTACAGTTGACCCCTTTATAACATGGGTCTACAACACGAATTCTCAGAACACGACGAAAACATTACGATCGTTTTCGTGTAACACGTTAAAAGAGATTCGTACAGCACGGTGAAATGAGACATATGTTCTGATATTATGACGCCTTAGCTCCTGTAATTAACATTCCTTTTGAATGGCAACACCAAACATCACTGCATTTTTACGGAGCGCGAATAAGTTTTGCCGCGATTATACCGCGCAGTTCGCACTCCAGGTGGAGTATAGGACCCGTACAACACCGTGTTATACGATTCCTATAACACGGAACGTATCTACCGTGTTAGGGAATCTACTGTAGTTACATAGCGTCAAATTCAATAGTCAAGAAAATTCTGGGTTGCCGTATTTAGTAATATTTCATCTCACGTTGGTGGCCGAAATCTATTAAAATCAAATATCCGAACTGTATCAAAAGTAAAATTTACTAAAAGAAAAATTTTTAATTTTGTATAACCCTCAGAACAACTTCGGAGTTTGCCATCTATGACGGTTTTTCATAACGTGACAACTTATGCTTGCGTACAGTAGCGTAGCCAAGGAGGGGATAGGGGGTCACAACCCCCCAAGCGGAGTTTTTTGCCATACAAAATGTATATTCTTCACTCTCTTATCGCACACACGTGTACATATATGTGCGTTGCAGTAGTCGTAACATTCCCATGAAAAATTTCTGGCTACTCGTGCTTAATCAATATACTTCAGAATCGGAATCTCCGCGGTAAAAGATGGTCTAAAAAATGTGACACCAGAAAATTCTGATTAACACAATGGGGTTACACAAATACTCGCCGGACATACGCTCTTGCTTCAGGAGAAGCAGATACATTAGAGGGTATGTGCTGCTCCGGATAATCTGCCATCAAAAATGACGTAAAAAATGACATCTACACTCGAAGGAAATAAAATTAAAGGTATGTAGAATTGCATAAAAACTTCGATTATTTTTAAGGTGCAAGTCTGTTACAGTTCTATTTGTTTCACAATTGATGCGTTTTCACTTTTTCGATTCTTAAAAGCTGTAGAAATGAGTGGTCTCACATAATTGTAAAATTTAACAACTTAAGTGGCAACAATGGATTCCGTTGCTACGGAAACTATATCAATGTTAAAAATACAACATGAAATGAGTTATTCAAGTTTACTTTGCTAGAACTGCCCTATTGGCGAAATTAACACCGCCAGTCGATGGCTAATAGCTCAAACCACAAATTAAACTTGACACTAAAGGCAATACACAATACTCTGTTAGGCGGAATTTAAAAAGAAAAATCTATGCATACGCTAGTGACATCGGCTCATCTCAGTTGTGGAATGGAATTACTAATATGTACAGAGTTGCACTACATTTGAATATTTTTCGCGAACTTTGCTAAGAAATGTACTAAAGTAGGAATCAACAAACATTTCAATTCGTAAAACAAAAAATATATTAGACAGTATTAATTACGCCTTTCTAACAGCTTCTAGTAAACGAAACTTCTGTAGCGCTGCTTTAACAAATAAGAATCAATTATTTATTACACAGTACTTCGATCGCCAAAATGCCAACATACACCATTTTGCGAGATTTTTTTGTTTTCAGGGAATCATTCGAAGCATTGATTTAACAGCAATCAAAATGGGAAATAGTTATCTATCATTTATATGGTTCCATCACCAAAATTTAACGCAGGCATATTATTGATAAGTAGCAGTTATTTAAATGATTATTAACTATAACGGGTTTTAATCACCGTTAAGTACCATGTACAAAATGCGAGAATTTCAATTTTCTGAAATTTGGCGGAATTCCTCTAACTTAAATCAGTTTACTTAATTTTTGGTGAAAAATTCTATCGATCGTTTAAAATCGAGTTAATAACTCCATTATTTCTGTATGAAAAATCGAAGTATAGGGCCGTAAAACTTATATTTGTTATTAAAAATACTATTTCGTTACGCTCTCAGTAATTTGCGTCAAGCCCAAAACTGCAAATCGGTAGAACTTACTACTTTCTCAAAATCGCCAAATGAGCCATTTTTTTTTTCGGCCAAACTAAAAAATATACATATTAGTCTCGGAAATCTCTCAATCCCTTATTCTTTTACACATAAAAAACATTGAATTCCAGCTCTGATTTAACATGAACGCAATATTTTAATTAAAAAATAACTTTGTAAATAATCTAAACAAAAAAAAATCATTATTCTTTTATTTTTACTGCAGGAGTCTAAATAATTTAATAAAATAGCCAAACATGGCAACCTCGATGCTTATTTCTCACTTTTTTGACTACAGGGGTTACAATTACGGAATTGCGGAGAGCAATAATTAGCGTTTTTGATGGGTTTTTTTTATCAATATCTCCTAAACTAATTCGATATTCGAAATTTAAATTAGCGGAGGTTCTTTCTCGAAATTTTCCGAATTCGTGGATACCTCGTTCGCAACTCAACTCCCAGCCGTTTAGGAGGAGATGATACTACACACACACACACACACACACACACAGACAGACGCGTACAGATTTTCATAGTATAGATAATAGTAATAATAATTACTCTGTTAAGCCTTATAGCTACGTTCGCATTAAAATTTTCGTTATAGGGAGAAATTCATCGTAGGGAGACTTCGTTATAGGCAGATTCTACTATAACGAAGGGATTTCAATAAAATTACTGATTTTTTTCTAAATTAACATTCACTAATTATAATACTTTTAGGAACAGATAGGAATCGTAATCGTCATTTATAACATTTTCTTGTAAATAATTATCAAATTTTTCCGAGTTTGAATATTCTTAAAGCTTTCAAAAATTGCACGATTTCTTAAAATAATATCCTTAATCATCTCGAGCTCCACACTATTTATATGTTTCCCTTTAAACTCACTCGTGCGTTCCGATTAATGCGGTGTTTGACAATACTAAATGCATCCGGAGACACCCGGAGCAAGTGAAGGAGAACCGCGGCCGATGGATAGCTAGATGGATTGCACTTTGACCTTAGTGCTACTCAATTTCGAAGATTGTCTTTTGCCAATTTTTTTAACCTTAATAAAAAAGGAGGGAGGGGGGAGAAGAATTACATTTTTCCCCCCCTCTGTAGATTTCACTTAGTTCTAACTCGCGTTTCTTTTTTCATCTCAAATTTATACCCGCATCATTAGGCTTGGCAAAGATAGATTTCTGCTAGCTGAACTTTTCTCAGTTTTTTCTTTAATTTAATTTTTTTTTTTTCTGGGGCTTTGTGAATTCAAAGGAGGAGAGCGATAACTGCGTGTCCCTTCTAATGGTACTAATTTGACAGATGTCTTTAAAAAAATAAATAGGTAAAAAAAAATATGTTTTCGCAAAATCATTTACCATTAATGGGAAAAAAAATATACAATAAACAAACTACATGGGAAAAAAAGGCTTTTCCCCCCGATTACATTTGAAACGTTCATGTTTCTTGAATCATTTAAGTTTTCTCGTTCGATTTAAAAACAGGAATCACATTCCAGAATTTATTAACATTAAATGTAATCAGGGCCATCTCTACTAGTAACGGTCCTGGTGTGAATTTTACCTCCCGCTTCCCCCAAATGTCTATTTTCGTGTCTCTGCTATCTTATCTCTAACTGTCTCTCCGTCTCAAAGTGTGTAAAATGAATATTTTTCAGATATTATTTTGCTTATATATGTGGTGTTATAGATTTTAGCAACAATCGAGTTTTTAAACTTCAGTGTCAACTTTGTAATTTGAAGTTTCTGTAAAAGTATGTTTACGAACGTAGGAGAAGCGTTGGTGGGTGAGGGGTGGTACACAGGGTGTCACTTGACACACGCACCGCCTCCTCAAAATCTTTTTATTTGAAACTTTTGTTCGTAAATATAAGAAAAACTTCTCTTCTCTATCTTTCATATCAATATATGCCTCCTTCCACAAAAAAAAGTTCATAGTACGTTTATGTTAACAAATAATTTTTATAGAATTAAAACTGGATAATTCATCACCTCTGGGAGCAGAGGGATTACACATAAATGGGCACGTTCTGTTCTCCAGAAAAGTGTTCATAGATAACTCCCTAAGGAGATCACCTTCTCTGGGAGGTTTCACTGTACACTGTAAGGGAATTTACTTACAGTGTACAAAAGCTTATAAAGTTGGCTAAACTGTAATCTTGATAAATCTTCTACTTTAATAATATTAATAATTTGCTAACCGCTGGTCCTTACACTTGAATTCTGATCTTACTAACAGTTATTCTTTCTGAAATTAAACATTCTTGTCTTTTGCCTTATTGTTTCCAAAATTTGTACTGCCCCTTACAGTTAAGGTGCAGTGGCGCAGCTCATAGCTTCAGTTATTGGGGGGTTCTGCTTAAAGAAAATCGACCCATTATTTTAATGTTTCGTGAAAAGTAACAGTAGGTCGATATAGCGAAAAAGTCCACATTAAAATAAAATGAAATGAAAAACCAAATTAACTTTTTTTTAAACTTTTTTTTTTTACATTAACTGCTATACTTATAAGTTTTCCTCGTCTTTGGAACCATAATTAATTATGGTGTCCCCCTCTCCTCACTCAGCACGGCGCCCGGGGAACGTGACCAGTTTGCCCATCCCGAAATCGAAAAAGTTACATGAACTGTCAATTATTATTTCACTACAGTTAAAGCTAACATTTTATATAATTCCACAAGTTTTCACGAAAACTTTAAGGAGTATAGTAATTTTTCAAACACAAAATAAAGAGTAGGTGATACCTTAAATTTTAGAAATTAATACTAAAAATCAGCGTTTCTCAACCTGTGGGGCGCGACCCCCAAGGGGGGCGCTAGAAAAACCAAAGAGCAAGTAGTGATGCATGTTTTTGAAAAAGTAATCTTATTTATTCTCATTTTTACACAAAAATATATCCATTTTCGCTTAAAATGTTCATTCAAACTTTACTGATAACATTATTTTGCAGAAAATTCGACTAAAAGTCCATTGTCCATTACTTACATCAGCATACAAGATTAAAAAACTGAATGTATGCTGAAAAATGTGAGGGTGGGGGCGCCACCGTAAGTTAGCCTACGTTGGGGGGGGGCGACGTAAAAAGGTTGAGAACCGCTGCTAAAAATGATAAAGTGGATAATGAAGCAGAATGTCACCCTTTAGTAATCTCTTTGGGGGGGACTGAAGCCCCCTAGCCCCTCCCCTGAATCCGCTACTGATCTTAATAGTGTATTTCGGAAAAAATCATGTGATTTTAGATTATAAGTACAGAAAAACTAATGCCAGGTAATTCAAAAATTTTTTAATGTCTCTTTATGAGCTGTACTAAACAGTGAAATAAATGATAAACCTCTATCAATAATGAAACTTTCAGAAAAAGTTCTTAAAAATCCTTTTGAAAAGATTGTTCAGATTGCGTCACTTTTTGAAAAATTTTGCTGAGCAGTTCCATAGTTAAGAAGTTCCTGAAAGTTTCATGATTTATTTCACCGTGCAGTGCAGTTTATGACGATTCTTTTTTTTTTTTTTTTTTTTTTTTTTTTTTTTTAGTTGCTGGAGCAGTTGTTTCTAGTTGTTGGGGCAGTTGTTTTAATATGAAGAGAAAGACCGTGAAGCTGATTTTGTTTCTTCGACATGCACCTTTAAAAAAAGCATAATTTCCATACTCATTTTTACGAAATTTTCACTAAAAAATGCACTACAAAGGTAGTAGTTTTCAACAATTTTTACTGTTGAGAATGTAAAAGAGGCTTACAAAAAAAAAAAAAAAAAAAAAAAAACGCAAGGGCTTAGGCGCCAAATACTTTTAACCAGGACCAGAATTGCGTTTTTCAGCTAAATCATTACAGCCCTCGTAATGCAAGGCTGTTCGCCTGACACTGATTGCGAGAAGAGAACTGTGAATTCCACAGCTCTTTCTCCGTTCTTTCTACCTATCTCCCAATTGCTCCAAACGTATCCTACGAACTTCACTCAGGTGCAGAGTAATCAAATGCATCACTGATGGGAGCTGCATCTTGAACAGTTACGTTAAAAGATTCCCAATTTTTTATATTTTTGCGGAGATTTTTGTTATTGCTACGTGATGGATACTGACTTCAAGCATTATGATTGTGTAAGGTGCAAGTATTAAGAAAGAATAAAAGAAAAAAATGTATTTGTAGTTAACTGAGAGTGCTACAGTTCCACAGTCCGTTTGTACGAGCCGCCATAGATCGCCATTAACTGGTAAAGAAACTTTACGCTTCTTTACCAGTTAATCTAGTCTGTTGTGCCAGTAATTTCTTTTTCCATAACTGATATTCTTATAATCATTAGCATTCTTAGCATTTCTAATTTATTTACATCTGAAGATATAAGATCATTTCCAGTATGACTAAAATATTTAATGATCTCAAAATTTCTTTGTGTCTTGTGAACTTTTCTTTTAAGATCTAAAAATACAACATACAAAAATTTATTACTGTTATCTGAAACTATTACTTAATGTACACTTGCCTGCTTCACATTGTTTAGATTTTTTTTTTTTTTACCAGAGGAAAAATAAGAAAGATTCAAGCAAATCCTAACTAATATTATAAATGCGAAAAGTGAGTTTGTTTGTTTGTTTGTTTGTTTATGACGCTTTCACGCCTAAACCGCTGAATCGATTAGGATGCATTTTGGTTTAGATATAGAGGGGACCCTGGAGTTGGTTATAGGCTAATTAGAATTTTAGATTTTTAATTACTTTTTTAATTATTATTAAAAAACCGTTTTTACATTGCCATGGTTGGCGAGTTTCGCCCGTATCAAATGATTCATGTTTTGAGCTAACAAGAATGCTATTACTTCAATAAAGAAGCGCGCGTGCATCTGAAAAACATTAATTACCACGGAAATTAAGCCAGTTTTATGCCAAATCTATCTATCTGTAATAATAAAAATGAATGTTCTCCAGACAAATCTACAGAAAGCAGAGCTTTGAAAATTTGAGCATGATTGAGCCCATAACTTCGGTAAAGTGCACCTGAGGCTCAAAATTTTGAAATTTTAACTACTTTTCAAACTATTAATTAAAAGCCGTTTTATCGCCCGCACAAAATGATTTATGATTTTGAAATAAAGCAGAAATTCTATTTGCAAAATCACATGCATTTGAAAAACATGGAAATTATGTTGATTTTACGCCAAATTAAAAAGAATAAGTAAAGAAAAGGGGACTTACGTATTATCCCGGCGGTCCGCCAAGACAAGCGATTTTTTGCCGAAATAAATGCCGGGCACATGAAATTATTAATGGTTTTGAATACGATTGGCAACAGTTTGGCAACCCATTTGACGATAAAACAGTTTGGCGGGAATGACCGCTGCGATAATACGTAAGTACCAAGAAAAATCCAGATGTGTTTCTTAAAGTTCATAAATTTCCAAATCCTACCAATAATATAAATGTGTACGTTTGTGTGTTTGGATGTTTTTGACTGAATCACACAAAAATGGTTGAACGGATTTGAAAAAATTTGTAATGAAGATAGCTTATGCCCTGGATTAACATACAGGCAGCCTTTCAAGCATATAGCATAAGTAATTCTTTTAGAAAGACACTCAAAATAATTCTAATGCATTGCGCTCTATGGAAATTTTGTAGCTACTAAACCGATTCTAAAACTTTTTTCACTGATTAAAAGTTACATTATTCCTGAGTATCATTGTTTGTTTTTGGATTAAGACCGATTGACTGCACTAGGGTCCTAGGCCTATATGGAAAATTCCTCTGTGGGGGATTTTCTAAGGGATCCTAGCCCGTATTTATGCGAGGTTTTTTTAGAAAACCGCGGAAAACTGGGAGCGGCTAGGTCGACAGGCGTGACCAGGGTTTGAATCTGGCACCTCCCCCCTTGCAGTTTTGAGAGCAGAACTTCTTAGACACTGGTGGCATCCTGAGTGTTATAGGCTACCTTTAATGCATATATCACAGATAGTTCTTTTACAGGGATGCTAATAAGAATTACATTACGCTCTATGTGCATCTCTGTAAGTACCGAACCGATTCCTAAACTTTTTTTACTGATAGTAAGCTACACTATTCTTGAGTATTATAGGCTAAAATTCATGCATGTAGCATAAATAGTTCCTTTACAGGAACACTCAAAATAATAATTCTAATACATTACGCTCTCTGGGTATCTCTGTAACTACAGAACCGATTCTCAAACTTTTTCACTAATAGAAAGCTGCTCTATTCCTGATTAACATAGACTAAAATTCATGCATAGCATAAATATTTCTTTTACAAAACAGTTCGCAAATACTGTCATAACTGTCTCTATTCGCCAAATGCCTGAAAAAAATCTAAATTTAGTAACTCTGTGCATATTCTCTTATTTTAAATGAAGTATACTAACAGGCATTATACTTCATTTGAAACAAGTAAAAAGCAAATAATATTTAAATGCAGTTCCTTTTTGCCACAACAATATTTGTTATTCACACATGCTACATTTCTGTCGGTACCTAATTCTAAAGCCGACGTGGACGAAGTCGCGGGTAGCAGCTAGTCTATTATATAAGTGTGAAAGTTTGTTTGTTTATTAGTCCGGGAACTCCTTCCACACCGTTCGACCGATCGGTTTGAAATTTTGCACAACCATGATTATATAAATACTCTATAAGGAAAACCTTTGTGTCCCTTTTGCAGCACAATGCGCAAACGGATGAGCGCGAAATTCGGCACAGTTAAAGTTTGAATGGAGGTGGTTGTGCGAATGTTAAAATTTTTGTGTAATATGCTAATGCACCGTAAAAAATTAGAGAAATAATTTTATTTAATTAATTATTTAAATAATTAATTTTTTATATAATTATTTCGCGCCAAGTCAGACGATTGTTCCATTTTTGTGTCAATTTTGAAATAACAACACTAAGTTTCAGCAGTACTGTAGGGTTATAGTATTACAACCAAATTTGCAAAAAGTGAAATTATTCCCGTTTAGTGAAACACCTATGACTAAAATGTGTTTTAGCCCTGTGCTTGGCGAGTTTTTTTTAGACGGTCGATAAGTGATCGAAATGTTGTAAATTCGATGTTTTAAAACTGTGGAAAAATGAACCGACGAACAGGGCAGGTTGCAATACAAGAGACGCTTCATAGAAATGCGCCAATTTGACAATTTCTTCAGGATCTCCCGACACGCAGTATGCTAAAGCAAATTTTCTCCGAAAATTTTATTGAAGAAATACATCAGCAATTAATAGGGAATGAAAATAATATTATTAATGAAGTGTATGGAAATATTTCCAAAAACATACACTCAGATAATATATCGAAGTAAGTCATAATAGAACCTAAAAATGATGATTGAACTTTTATTAATGCTGACTTAATCGAATATCTGATGAATAGAGAACATATAACCATAGCTACGATAAAATAATTTGCTATGATGACAACGAAATCAATAACTATGTAGTAGATTTTTTTAATTCTTTGACTATGAGCGGTTTGTTTTCTTTTTTTTTTCGGTTACCCAGGAGCAAGTGAAAAATTGCCAAATAATTGTGATCTGCGCCAAATACTTACAAACCTAAAGCGATTTCCAGTACATAGTTTAATTCTTTGACTATGAGCGGTCTGTTTTCTTTTTTTTTCGGTTACCCAGGAGCAAGTGAAAAATTGCCAAATAATTGTGATCTGCGCCAAATACTTACAAACCTAAAGCGATTTCCAGTACATAGTTTAATTCTTTGACTATGAGCGGTTTGTTTTCTTTTTTTTTTCGGTTACCCAGGAGCAAGTGAAAAATTGCTAAATAATTGTGATCTGCGCCAAATACTTACAAACCTAAAGCGATTTCCAGTACATAGTTGTTTATCCCTTTATATATTCGGGAAGTTTGATTTAATTTCGTGTTTTAATTCCACACGTTTTCTTCAATTCCACATTATGTAACCAATAAGCGTACAAATTTCTTTTTAGTATATTGAAATTTTTGCATATATTGAATCCTGTAAACAAATACTCTTTTGTATATGGATTAAAATTTCCGATTTTGTTTTGGGGAACGACAGTGTTTCAGAGTATTTAAACGTTTCCCAGAAAAAAACAGTTGGCTGGATTTGCTCCTGGGTAACCGAAAAATATCATAGTTTCCCACCACATAAGTTAGCATTGAAATTTATCTGCATTGTTATACTAATCAGAAACTTAAATGCAAAGGAAGCATTAGTCAATAGAACAAGTTTGTGCATTAAGTTTGTATATCTCAATGCTATTGATTGCGAAGCTTGAAGCTATAGCGACAGGCAATACAAGAATTTTAATTCCACTTATAAAATATTCTGGTACTATTTTACCATATCCTTTCAAAAAACTCATTTCCAAATATACCTGCATTTGCGGTGACAGTAATAAATCTCAAGGACTATCTCCAAAAAAAAAAAAAAAAAAAAAAAAAAAAAAAAGATCTTCCGAAAAAAGTGCACATTTATTGAGGCAGCAAGTTTTTATTCAGTGGCACGCCTCAGCAAGTAGAGTTCAATCATTCGACGATTTAAGATTTTATAACTCCGAACATAATGAGTCTTTAGCAGAGGACGGCTCCAGGCTGAATTTTCGGAGAGGGCCACTAGACTTTTTTGATTAGCCTAAATTTTTCAAAACGCAAACTGAGTGTGTGAAATCGTACGGGAACTTGTGAAATCCAAAGGTGGTAAAGGGAGATGACCCTTGCGACAGACTCGCTGGAGCTGCCTTTGCATTTAGCAAATATGGTTTTTAGGTATTTATGGCTATGAGTTTTTAGAAAAACATCGTCTTCACAGAGAAGTGTGGTGGTTGTAAAGTGAAATTGTACAAAAATGGTGACTATGGACACACGGTTTCTTAGCCAAGGTGGTCAGTTTAGTGGGTTCCACTGTATATGGAATCTTGAGACATAGTCTTTGACAGAACTTTATTCAGGCTCAAATTAAGAAATTTAATGCTTTATGGTCGAATTTCGATCACTGGAAGCAGTGGCGGATCTAGAATTGGGTAAAGGGGGGGGGGCTAACTTACTGGGTATTCAATAATTTGAGTACAGTTATCCAGAGGCCCTAAGAGAGGCGGGCCAGACGGGGTGTCCTCCCTGGGTTCGTGTTCAGCTAAAGTGCTTCCGTGAATTTTTCAGAATGTGTTACGAATTTCATTTATAGATCTGCAATTAAAATCGCAATTAAAATTTTTTTAACTAGACTAAATTTTGAATACACAATTCTAGAATGATTTAGATGGTATAAATATTAATTCTAAAGAGCAGTTTTACAAAAAAAAAAAAAAAAAAAAAATTTCCTTCCATCCCTCGTTTTTTCGAAACTTTTGTGCTTTACGAAAGGAGTAAAAATATTTTCGCCCCGCCTTATAAAATTTCTCTCCGAGGCCCTAGTTATCCAAGCTTGGCGACATTTCGCACGATTTTTTACATGTCGCCTGTAATTTTATTTTTCTGCCTACATACAGTATATTACGTTATCGAATTTCGAGAAAGGTGTGTGAATTTCCGATACAATAAAATACTCGAACCTGCTAGGACTTACACTTCATAGGAAAAACCATGTCTAAAACAATTAATTTAAATCATACCTCGTTCTTCCACAGTGATATCATTGTACTCCTTCTAATTATGCACCCCTTTACAAACTGCCTGAGAGTGATATATGTATATTTTGTGAGAGCTGTTCCTCTTGAAATAGCTTGTTCTGGGGCTGTGCATTTATCATTTCTTCTTGATAATTTGCGGTTTCATTCTCACTAAACAAATTATCATTTTTCGGAATTTTCATAAAATAATCACCTATATTACCATTCAATGACCGCTTTCTTGAGGCCATAATATTTGCATTTAAATTAAATTCACGAACGGAGTTAAATAGAGAACAAATCGACCAAGCCGCGAAAGCAATTTCAATGGGTTAAGATTTTGAACCCTGCTTAGAAAAGACTATAGTACTTCCAAGAAATTCTTCCACCGTTCCAAAACATTCACAACGGGTATACTTTTGTATAAACAGGAAATGTCCGAAAACCAGATAAGGAAAGCTAGCCATAGTAAAAGCCACTGTCCACATCGAGCGGTTCCCGCCGTTGCAATGTATTTGAATGGGGATATTCGGACGCTCTTTACGCCGAGCGACAGTGGATTGTCCTCCACCGAACAACAGATGGGGGAGGTATGAAAACGCAATATTATTCACGGTCTCCGATTACATTTTGTCTGTTTAATACCGGAGTATCTCCCTCTTTCTCTGCGGTGGGAAAAATTTATTGCTTACAAGTGCGAATTGGCCATTAAAGTGGCCCCCTATTGGTAGCGGTTAGCGGGAACCGCTCGATGTGGACAGTGGCCTTAATAGTATTCTTTCATAATACCCCTGAAAGGTCTGGAGTTTTGGTAGGTTTTCTCCAGATGTAACGTGAATACGCGTTAGAACCCCCTTAGAAAGCCCTCCTACGGAGGCACCCCCCATCCTAGGCAGATACCCCGCGTGCAGGTTTGCCTTAACACACACAACACAACATACCCCTGAAAATCCAAACGGCGCGGCGGAACAAAAGAACATTTTACAATGGTACAGGACATAGCCACTTGGGATTCCTCGTCACTTGATGTCTATGGGCGCGTTCGATAATTCACCGGTTGTCCACTGGTTACACCGGTGCATGACCAGAGCGTTCGAAAAGGCGGGGCGTTGGGCGAAGCTCTAAAAATAACGTTTTAAAACGTTTCTCGGTCCGGTCATGTATCGGTTGTCTGCTCAGCATGATCAGAGCGCAATCAGAATGACCCTGCTAGCGAGGCGGATTATTCCGGTTATTAGAGAAGTGTTGCCATTATTTATTTATGCTTTCTTGGATTGGCATCAGATATGGTGAGGATGACCGAAACCGGTTGACGACCGTGACGTCCCATAAGCGAAAAATGACCACGACTGGTAGCCGGCCCTTGGCTACATTCCCTGATCCCCATTTTATGTACAGAAGGCATCCCCACACTATGTACATTTAAAATAAGGCATCCCTCATCAGGTACACATCAGTAAAGAATCCGAGATGCGCACCGCACAAGGCGCGCGCAAAGACTGTTTATGTTAAACAGTTTATATACTCACTTCCAAAAGTTAAGCACAGAGCGGTAAAATGGGAAAAAGTGGACAAGTACTGTTTCTATTGGCACGAAGTGCTGCAAGTAAGTGGTTCTATACTTATTCATGGAACAAAACGAATAATTACATACGGAGATAAAAGATATATTGAATTTTCATAAATTATAAAATTTCGTCACATTTAAATCATTAACAAAATGACGTTAAAATGCAAAACAACAACAAAACTGATATTGGTAGGGTATTTGATAATCCCCTCACCTTCATACAAAGTTTACAGCGTCTGATAATGCTTGTTACGAGGTGATCAATCACCGCAGACTCCAGTTTTTGTCATTCCTCCTGTAGGGCAGTTTCTAAATCTTTGAGAGTGACTGAAAGTGTAAAAGTCTACATACAACACGCCCTAGGGCTTCCCAAAGATTTTCAGTTATATTAAGGTCCGGCAAGTAAGCCGGCCACTGAGTACGTGCAATCCCCCCACTCTCCAGAAAGTCGTCAACGATGGCAGCTCTAAGGGGACGGGCATTATCGGGCCATTAAAACAAAAGAAGGACCAACTGCTGTAGCGCACAGTTTCACAATGGGATCTAGGACTTCCCTCGATAAGGTACAGCCGTTACAGAACATCGCATGTAAATGTGCAGGTGTGTCCGATATCCCAATGAAATCCTTGCCCAGACCATGATGCTTCCACCGCGGAATGCATGATGTTCGGTGATGTTCCCGGGATGATTGCATATGACTTGTTCCTTCCAGACTCTTACACTCTTATCATCGGGATTTAGGGCAAATCTGGACTCATCTGTGAACATAATGTTGCCCCAATCAGACACATTCCAATTCACACGCTGGCGGCAGAGTTTTAATCACGCCCCTCTAAACTGGACGGAAAAAAGAAACCAAACTGGTGGTACCCGGGTGTACATACCATTCATGTGCAGCCTTCGACGAACAGTAGTGGCAGCTATCGCTTTACGAATGGCCTCTGCAACAATAGATGCTACACGTGTGGAAGTCGATCTTCGATTTCGCTAGGCCACAGCAGCAGTATTTGATCTGCCGGGGGAGTCGTAACCCTTCGACGACCGGCTACAGGTCTTCGGACACATGTTAGGTTGGTTTGGAATTGTTTCCATAATCGTGAAATGACGGAATGATGAACGCCGAAGAAAAGAGCAACATGTGTGATAAACTGTCCTGCTTCAATGCGTCCGACCTTTGAATCCGTTCAGTATCTTCCATTCCTGTTATAGAAGGCATATAAACACGTCTAGCTTGAAAACAAATCGTACGAATGATCTTGTCACCTTTCATCAACACTTATATGCAACTCTTGTAACCCTTCACAATACAGGCTTCTTATACGACTGCCTGTTATGCATTTTTTTCTCGGCGAAACCGTGATTAGCTGTTATTTGACATATTTGCATATTCCCTTCTACCTTCACAGCAAATTACAGCTTTTAAAATCCAGATTGGCTTACGTAAACTAACATTTTCCTCTCCGTGCTTAACATCTGGAAGTGAGTGTATATTGTTAGCTCCCCTTTATACGACTTTACAGGGGGTGAATGGACATCATCGCTCAAACAGTGTTCTTTGCACTTACTATAACCCGTTCTAACAATGAGCTATACTTTGAAATTCACGTATGTATGTTAAAGGCGAGAACAACTTGGTTACTGATCATCCTTAAAAGAAACTGAAATGTTTCAAGGGAGAGACTAAATTTCGGGCGATTCCTTGGGACTCCCCGGTTTTGAAAAAAACAGGTCGTCTCGGAACGAAAGGCTTGAAAACCATTGATTGAGGTCAAGTCTAAAAATCAAAGTAGTAAATCAAAATAGTAAATTAAAATTTCAAAATAACCGATTTTAGACACGCAGTTTTTAACTAAGTGTCAAAACCCTATTCTATCTAGTGTAAGTTCAGTTTCAATGGGGGGGGGCTATAGCCCCTATAGCCCCCCCCGTAGATCCGCCTCTGACTGGAAGACAACTAGTATATGTAAAGCGTCATAGAATAGTCCGTAGTCAATTTTAAAATTCTGAAAACTCAATCGTTCCACTATTTTTTTTTTTTTAATTTTATAATTTTCACCTTCAGAAAGCTTTTCCAGTTTCCGATTATCTAAAATAATGATCATATGATATACCATCTATATACTGGCGATAGACATAACTGTAAAACCAAGTAGCATATTATAAATGAAATGACGTCATTTTGATGTCACGAATTTAAAAATGCATTAGAATTTTAGTATTGTGTAAAATAGGGATCATGTGGCATACCATCTATATGCTGGAGATAGACATAACTGTAAAGAAAGTGGTATGTCAGAAATGAAATCAACGTCATTTTGATGTCACAAGTTTAAAAATGCATTAGAAATTCTTATTAGGTTACCAAGCTTTGGCAAAATATTATACCACGAGCGAAATAACAAACTTTAAGATTTTCAGATGCTGCAAAAAAGTAAAAAAAGTTTTTAAAAAAAAGTGAGTTTTTTTTTTTCCTTCTTTTCTCACTAATTCATGTTAGACATCGCAACTAAGAATGGAGCAATTTTGACGTCATGAGTTTAAAAATGAGTTAGAAATTTACTATTATAAAAATTCAAAAGTATTTTGCCTAATGCATGAGCTACCCTTGGCGATTTTTGAACACTGTGGCTTTTCAACAACCATAATAACGAAAGCAAGCATGCAATTTTTAAAATCGTGAGAAATTCAAAAGGTGCCACCAGAGGGAAAATCTAATTAACATAATACCTAGTATTTGCTATCGGCTTGACAACGGCCTTCGTATGAATTCCGAAAAATCTCTCAAAATGTCGCCAAGTTTTCACGAATTTTGGCGGTAAATGTATATGTTAATTATACCCCCTTTTTTTTACTGAATTCTAGCAACTTAACAAGTTCTTCCACAAAAGTTAAGCACAAATATTACTCCGTTTTAAAACTACTGTGAGAAATAACCAGACTCAACAACCCTGGTTAGAACGTGATGTCATAAATTAAAAAATTGCGCGAAATTCGTAAATTCTGCTACATAATTTAATACCCTATTCGCAATTTGAGCGATTCTAAATAACTCTTCGAGATAACACAATTTGATGTTTTTCACGAGACTGAACCATGGAGGATTTAAATATTTAGATTGGTAAGGCTTGAATATTTTCCACTTATGGCAAGATGAAATATTTTGCGGTGCTAAATACGAAAATCTGACAAGAATTATGTTTACAAGTATATGGAGAGGTGTTTTAATGGAAACAATTATAAAAAATGTTTATCGTTTATGCTAATAAATAAATTGCAAAGAATCATCAAAGAGTAGAAAAGACACCATTGTTTTCAAATATCTAAGCTGTTTCTTTAAATTGGCAGTAAAGAGGGAGAAACGAAGATAGATAATATTAATATAAGTGATGGATAGTACACGTAATAGGTAGTATTAGTAGATGTGTTAGTCCCATTAGTAGCTCCCGTTTGTTAGACTAATATGGATTAAAGCACAGTATACCACGTTAATAACTATTTCGTAAAATTAAAACTGGTCTAACGGTGGTCCGGTTAAAAGTCGTCTTATAACTAACTAAACTATAATCCTACGTTGCGTTAATGTATACCGTAATAGTTTCAACAAAAGGGACTACCTGAATTTTAATTATTTTTTGAGATTTTGATTTGTCACGGTAGTTATTTTAGGAAAGTATTTGTTTCCTACCTTACGAAGAACAGGCACGTAGCTAGTTTAGTTACAAAGTTATGAACTCAGCAATTTTAGCTAAAGAAAACAGATCGACCGAGTTTTCATGACTATAGTTCGTTTACGAGTACGAAATCGGAGAAAATCGTTACTCTTTGGAAGGGAGACATCTTCCACAGATGCAATATATTGTTCCATAGATTATTCTATAGAGATGCAGACCTCCCACTCCGTCTACAAAAACTGACTACAGATCCATGAACACAAACGCGCATTTTTAGAATCATCAAAGACTTTTTATTCTTTTTCAGTAAATCTTTTAGGTGGAACCATGTTTTCCTTACATGATGGGAAAAAAAAAAAAAAAATTCTGTAACATTTCAATTTCGAGAATAAATCTTGGGGATACATATTTCCCTTTGTAGACGCCCTGGTCAAATATCTGCGCAATTATCATCTCTATTAACTTTCACGAATTCAGCATTTTTAACCAGATAATTTCTCGAAGGATGTATCACGATCCCATGATGCTAGCTGTGAAACTACGTAAAATAGTTTGGGAGAAAAGACGTATTTAAGGGGAGGAGTCCATTGTGTCCGGATCTCCTCCCCCTGAAATTTAGATTTTTGTTAAGAAGATGATAATGGCTACATCTTTTTGCGAAAAATTTTGCATTTTTGACCCCCTCCGAATTTTTTTTTTTCTGGATACGTCCTTGTTTGGAACAAAACTGAATATTAGCAGTTTTGAGACAAATGCGATTCAGCACTTATGAAGAAATGCTCGTTTTACATTAGGGGGACAGGGAAGGAATGCCGTTTTTTCATATATCAATATCTTACTCGAGAAAAACAAACAAACAACAACAAAAAAAAAACTAATAATACGAAATGCGGCATGGATACGAGTTCTTAACGTGGGGGCAAGATTAGACAGCATTTTCCAAAATTCGTAACCAATGGGGGTTGAAACGTTCTTTTAACATATCCCGCGTCATCTAAAAAAAAAGAGAGAGATCCATAAAATTCTTCCTGTAAAGTTCAGCACTCAAGAATATCTGAAAATCAATTTCAAAGCATTTTGAATAAGGAAGAAGCGAAAAATGGGGAAGTAGGCGAACTTTTTCTTAATAGAAAAAACAAACATCATCATTTTCTTCTAGGTAGTGGTTCTCAACCTTTTTTTAATTTGCGCGACCCATACCAAATAAAATAATAATACAATGAAATACAAAAGGTACTATATTTTGTGATTATACTGTAGCACTACAACATATTAATAGATAGTAAATTATTTTAGAAGTTCAATTTGTTTTGTTATTTGTATGAAAAAGGTGATTTCTGTAAATAACTTTAACACTTTCGTCACTTCTTTTAATTGCACATTAATCACAGCCCTGTCCTTGCTTTAATGCACACTCCCCCCCCCCCCAAGGCTCGAAAGAAGCCAATTTCAGTCTTGTTTCTGCAATTGTATATATATGTTTTATAAATAAGTGTGCGATGAAAATGGTCTTTTCATATAGAGTGAATAGAAAAAGCATTCAAGTTCAATTTCCAGGTACAAATTTTTACTCGGGAGGATTCTTTCGTTTAATTAAATTTGTTGTACATATTTGCCACTACACATCTTCTTTCCCTAGCGACCCACTGCAAACCACCTGGAGTTCGCGTATCACAGGTTGAGAACCACTCCTTCTGGAAAGCAAGATGTTTGCGAAGGAAGAGCATATGGCGGGAGCTGGTATTGATCTCATGAAATTCGCGTGGTAGATTGCGGCGTTTTCCGACCAGGCAAAAGGTACCCACATGCCCGGCCTTCAATTGCCGAGGTATAGCGTGCGTGGAAGAGATCTTGTGCCACCACACTACTCCCCCCCCCCCCGCCAATAGAGTCAGTCGTAGACTGAGAACGATGTTCCACGCATTATGGACTTTGACAGATATTGCTGCCACGTGTTGTGGACTTTGAAAGTGAGGGATAGATGACCTCAGTTCTGGTGCTATCTGTCGCTGAAGGTAAGAAGGAGAATGCTTGTTCACTGTCAGGGTCATCAACAGTGTTGTAGTGCTAAAATTTTTTTCCCCGGAACGCGTGACTCCGCGTTGGAGGGGGGGGGGACAAGTTTATAACAACTCATCATGAAAACCCGCTTTTTATGTTAGTAACCAATATCTAAGAGACTATGGATAATTTTGAAAAAATCCTAATTGACCCAAACAAAAGGAACAGTTATGTAAAATTTTAGTGTAAAGCAATGAAAAATTTTGGGAGAGGATAATTTATTGAACAAAGTTCATTTTACCTATCCAAGGTGTCTAATAAAGCAGAATGTTACCCTTTAACAATCGCTTGGGGAGGCTGAAGCTCCTTAGTCCTTACCCTGGATCCGCCACTGGCTGGTCAGGTGGACAGTCACAAATTTCATTGCTGCAATGCTACCACCACGTTTAACATCTGCGTTCCTTTTGTTATCGACATTGATTCTGAGAATCTAGTGGTTCTATGTATTTTCTTATTTGTATCCATCATGTGGTTATGTTTATTTTCTTCAGACTCAGAGAGACCAGAAAAGTCAGGGCCGTTTTTAACCTCCCCAGACACCCTAGGCACTTCAAATTGTTACGCACCCCTTCCTGCCAGTTTCGGTTTAGGAGAGATTTTCCCTTAACTCTTAAGGGGAAATATCTCCCTTAGAAAGGACCCGGACCCCTTAGAAAAACCGCTCATTTTCTATGGGAGAATCTAAGGAAAGATCTAAGAGAGAATATAAGAAACTCCCTTTCTAAGCAAAATCTCTTCTGAGAGAGGGAAAATCTCTCCCTTAGAAAGACCCTCACAGAGGGCACCCTACCCATAGGCATAGAAATCTCGTGTAGATAATTGGCTGTAATCCCACAATACATCCATTATCTACCCCCTATGGATCCACCGTGTCCCGGACTGGCAACCGGCAGGAGTAAAGAAAGGACAGTAATTTGCTATAGTTTTAATTTTTTCTCTTTTACGCCCTACAGCTTTTTGAGCCCTAGGCATGTGCCTAGCGTGCCTATGCGAAAAGTCGCCCTGCAGAAAAGGCAGGGGATTGAATTTCTAATCGACTAGACTCAGTTATCGGTTCATTGTGATTATTTCAACTATAAAGGTATTCATAGTATTCGAACAGGAATATTGTTAATGGAAGCAGGCTATAAAAGTATTTCTATTTCTTTTTAAGATCCACAACAACAAAATAATTATAATTATCTTATCTTATTTAGGTTACGGAACACAAAAAAGTACCGGAACGTCGTTCCGGCCCCACTACACCCCTGGTCATCAATGAAGAGAAGCGTGCGGATGGAGCTGGTTTTGATCTCGTGAAATCTGCGTGGTAGATTGCGGAGTTTTCCGACCAGGAAAAAGGTACCCACTTGCCCAGCATTCAATGGTCGAGGTATAGCGTGCATGGAGGCGATCTCGTGCCGCTGCACTTCATTAATGAAACCATGCTTTTCTCGGTTGATCACGGACTCTTCTGCCTTTTGGTGTACAGCTGACGGCAGTCCTACGAGTCTTGTGTCTGCCATGCATTGTATATGGTCTTTCCATTTAGTACGGCATTCTGTCACATGTTGAATATCTTATGTTCATTCCTGATGTTTACGTTTCGGATTTTATTGTTGATTGCGCATTTATTGATCTTAGATGTTTCATTTACGTCGCCAGATTCTCCCCTAGCTGTTTGTCAGTCGGGTGTTAGGGATATACTTCTCTCACTCAGTTTTGGTGCTAACGATTGCCGTAACAACTTTTCCACCTAGTTTAGCCAATCAAAAAAAGACGCTTAATACTCCTCCTCAGACAGCGCATAGATGACGATTGTTACAACGATTGTAACAACTGTATTCATTGAGAATTGGGTCCCAAGTCTCCGAGCCATAGAGCAGGACAGGTGTTGCCATGACTTAATGCGACTTACTTGTTGCTAAAACTTAAGTTCTGTTTCTTTCTTGATGAATTCCCATGGGTCTTAGCCAAGGTGCCACAGATCTGCTGAAGTTTTTGTAACTTTTTTTGAATACCGTTCTCACATGCACAAGAGTGATCACATCTCAGATAGTTGATGCATAATATAATTCTTGCTTTAAAATGTATCAAATATGAATCCCATGTTTAGTAGGCACACCTTGTTTGTAATAAAAAACTTAGCAAAAATTTGTTTGTTTGATTTGTATGTAAAAAAATTTAAAAATTAACTTTCCGATAACCCCCCTCCCCATGTATTTATCTTCTGTTAACTCAACAAAAGTAGCTTATAAGTGCATTTTGTATAATTTCTACCGATAGTTCTAAAAACACACTTCTTGAATGAACCATAGTTAAAACTTGGCTAAATTCCACTAATAACATATAGCGAAATTTCAATCATTTATCAAATTACATTCAGGTATGATGCACCTCTCATTTGTTAAAACTCCCTAAAATGTAGTAAATATTAATGGAGAGAATCATTTTAATTTTAGACTTTTTCTCCCTAGTCTTAGGATAAGTAAGAAATAAAATGTTGAGTTAAATGGAAAAAAGGACCACTACATCAGGTGATCTATGTAATAACATGGTAAGATTGGGCAGGAAATGTGAATTTTTTACTCAGTGGTTAATTTAAAGCTAATCTGACTACTGTTCAGTTTCGAATATGAAGGAAAAGAACAAAGTACTATTTAAAAAAGAAAACAGTCTGTTCACAGTATGATGGTAACACAAACACCGCAAGATATTTTTTGAATAGATTACCGAGGTAATAGTTGGGATTTATTTACTTATTATCGTCATTATATTTTTTCTTTCGGGGGTGGGGGGGACTAAATATTTCTTTTTCTTTCATCAGAAATACGGGGTGTTTTGACTTTCTGATAAATAATCATAGTAACAAACAACCTCCAATTTGTTTGCATATACAAATGGTAATTGAAATTTGGATAAATAACAAATGCCTTTGAATATTTTTCAATGCTTAAAGATGCATGGTCGAAAACTTTTGAACACCTTAGTGTTTATTTATATCAATGGCAAAGTTTCATCGATAACTTACTTGCTTAGTCAGCTTTAAAATCACCCCAAACCATCTTATGACATCAAATAATGAAAACACATTAAAAATTTAATATACAGTTTATTAACATACATGGCTCTCATCAATCAAATATAAATTTGCAGACCTGATTGTGCACTATCCTTTTTACAAATTCAAAAATGATGTATGGAAAAGTCTGTGGCTTAGTTTTCCAACAATCATATCATAAAAAGAATAATCTTTTCATTACCCTGTGGGGTTGTGCAGCAGCACCAGTGTCTTTATGGAACCACACACACATGCATGCACGCACATGAGATAAGTAGTCACCGACTTAAAAAGCGATAGTGTGGAACCAGAGGTGGGAGTAAAAGTATCCATTCAAACTTTCATCTGTGGATTTGAATTACTTGAGTAGTAAAAATATAAATGCTAAGATTAGAACACAGTGATGATTACAATGCAAAAATCAAATAAAGGAATCCAATCATATAATACATGGTAGTATCAAACATTTATTTAAAATTGTTTGATTATTTGGTGCAACTATTTACAATAATTAGATTATTTAATTAAACAAAATGTTTATAAAGTATTGTTGATTTACATACTTTATTATACCCTGTGATTTTCATAAATTATTTTTTTTATGCACATAACATATATACATTATTATTTATATTTGTACTAGACTAGACTGTATTTAAACTTGATGCTTTAAGAAAAGGCAATATTACTAGTAAACAACTACTTTCATTCATTATAAATTGATTTTTAAATTATATGAGGGTTAGAGGCCAATATGTGATTTGTTTGCTAAAAGTGGAATTTATAAGGCTTGTAACTGGCAAATGTAAATAACTAATAAGAATACTAGAAATGGTTTAGTTGTTTAAGAAACATTATATATATACATATCAATAATTCTAAATTGACAATTTTTTAAAAATTAATAATGGCTGAAATTATACATTAGCTTCATTTATAAAATTAAACTTTATTTTATAAAGGATTAAAACCATATTCTTGGGGTTTCAACTTTAATATTTGAATGTATTAACATATTAAAACTTAATTTAAAAAAAGGGGATTCTTATCTGGGAATAACTAGGAAGGTTTATGGTCTTTAAAGTTTTAATGTCGGCAGTTCTAGAACCCTTCTTTAAGCAAGAACTTTTGAGCTTGTAATGATATTAAGAATAGAAACTATTTATGTAATCAGGCAAACAGAACTAAAGCTCCCTTTATTATTTGGGAATCTTTCCTTTCTGTAACTATGTGAATATGCATTAGAACCGCTTATAAGTACTCCATTAAAGGCGTCTCTCCCTTAGACAGATAGCCCTCTTGTAGCTATATCTTAAAACACAATGACATTCCTATAACTAAGGGAGACTGAAATATTGCCTTGGCAAATAAATGACCTTGGGAGTGTTACTACACTCCGCAGCTAACAAACAAAAGACAATTCAATATTCCTTTCTTGAGGAAAAAGGGAAAATCTTACATTTTTATATATTTGAAATGTGACTTTTAAAATCAAATCCAGCTTGATAAATTCTGACCCAAATGAAATGATTTTGAGCAATCATAATAGTTCACTCAGTAGTAATTAATAAAGTGTGAAGTCCAGTGATCATCGAATCAACTTGAGTGTGATGATTAATTATTAGAATAATGTCAGACAAAATTGCTTAAGCTATGCTGTCTTTCTCTTTTTTAAAAATTGTAATCAATGCTCCAATATTATGAATCTATGACAATTGATGGGATTGGGGGGGAAGACCCAAACTAACTTTATTAATAAACACTGGTTCCTATTCAAATGAAAAATTGCCTCAATAGAATTTAAACCACTTCGTATCAGTATTTTATGTGTATTGCCCGATTTTATACATCAAGTCAACATTTTATGATGCTTTTCACATATTTCTCTCTCATATTTTTTGGGTTAATATAAACACACTTATAGGCATTAATGTTAATTAAAAAAAATGGTTGTGTGTATGTGTGTGTGTTGCAAAATTTCTACACTTTAATCATAAAAGTGAAAGGCAATTATAGTACACAGTTGATTTATTATGATACAAAATGCAAACTATATTTATTTTACATAAAAGAATTTCTCAAATAAAATTTTTATAAATGCAAGCTCAGATTATGCCCTGGATATCCTGTTATGTACAATAAAACTTTTACTTATTAAAGGATATAGTAAAAATAAAATTTTTAACACTTCCAAAATAAAACTGTAAAGTATAAAATTTAAACTATAAAAACACAGAATAGTTTACACTAATAACTTATTTCTTAGATTGGATTCCTTTTTGCAAATATACAAAGTAAATGAAGTTGAAATATTCACAAAATAAATATTGCAAAATCTCCCTACATTAATAGATAGCTTTAATACTATACATTTTTAGATGTCTCAGAGAACTTGCAGGAATATTGTATAGCTTCACATAAATTCATTCTACAATAAAACAATACTCCAGCTTTTTAATAGCTAGCTATTCCTGTAATTGCACAAATACAAAGCATCATTTAAAATAATAATAATAATAATAATATTTACATTTTTATAACACAATGGTATTTTGAATTTTAATTCTTCAAAAATTTGTTTGCAGAGAAATTTTACTTAAGTGTAATAGAAATAAATTTGATAGCATATACAGTAAAACCTTATTTATATATTTTACTAGCTATTACAATTGCATATAATGTGTTAAATTCTGAAAAGTTTTCATTCAAAATCATTTCAATAACTTGAGATGTTTTTCTGAATTTAGCTTGAATTTAATTTACACATGTTTCTTAATTAAAGAAAAATCACTTCCCATGAATTTAGTGACATTCTTGCTCGAAATAATTTGTTCTTCAAGGGAAAAAAAAAAAAAAAAAAAAAAAATTATCATATTGTCACTTTCTCCAATAGTTTTATATATACACAATGAATAAAATATAATGAATTAAAAAAAATTAAAACAGAAGATAACCCCAATTACCAATATTTTTATATTGATTTGGAAAAGTAATTCTGAAGTATATTCCCAACTATTACTGTTAGATACCTACAGATTCAAGACCCTCAGTACATGAACAGGTAGCTACTGGCAGGAAAAAAGCCAAACTCTTCATGACTATTGACTATGGAGTAACTGCAGAAAGTTGATATCGAAAGTTGAATATCACTGTATTACTCTACATATTTTTTCTCATTGCATAAAAACACATAAACAAGGTTCTGTGTTATATTACTAGTATGCAACTAAACATTTACAGAAATAGGAACACAACATTTAAGAACATGCTTTATTCACAAAAACAAATTATTTTGTCATTTTAGAAACTTTTTTGTCAATACAGAAGCTATATTTACTTTGGTCCAATGTGAGACTAGGTTGTATATGGTGGGATGGTTTGCTCAGGGAAAGCTAGTAAAGGACCAGATTAAGTTCTCAATATTTATTATACATGCATTAAATTGCTCAAATTTCAACAATCACTTTAAAAATATGATTATGAACAGTGTACAGATTTGATTTATAACAAAGAAGAGTTCATAGATTAAAAAATTACAGTCTTTACCACTTTTACAGATTCTGAACATGCATTCAAGCTGGTGAAACTAATATCAATTCAAAGTTGCACAACACACATCAAAAAGATTTAATAAAAATTAACATTGGGTTTTCAGCATATTTAAATTTACAATTTGTGATTGTGAAAAAGTAATTTGGAAGATTAGAATTTTTGAATTGAATTTAAATCTGTAACATGCAAAAGTGATCACCCTGCTTGAACATATTTTTTATTTCACTAATAAGAGTCATTATTAAGGAGAGATCATTTAACATTTTAGACTAAAAAATATAATTTCAGAATCTTATCAAATATATGGACAATGTTTTCAGCAATTTGTTTTCTATCCTTAAATCAGCAGGGGAAAATAAGTATAATGAAAAGGAAGTCTGAAGTAATTTGTTTAAGACTGGATTAACATAAAAAATAATTATTGAAGACCTGTTTGAATTTAATAACTTCTAATGTGGTATTATTTCAGCATATACTGGGAAAAGAGTATAATAAATTTACAGAAAATACTTCTAAATAAACTATTCATCAACAATCAGGCACAAAAACAGTTTTTTAAGAAGATTTTTGAGAAGTGTCATTTTGATCTTTAAAAGTTTCACCATAGAGTAAATTCAGTATATGATAAGAGAAATATTCTAAGTTATGGAAAATGTATGATTTAAGAATATTTATATATTGCACATAAGAAAATAAAAACAAACTAAAAGATCTGCACTTAAGGATCATGCTTCACATCAGTGCTCATTATATATATAAATATCTCAAATTGCACTGAATAGTGTTCCATCTGTGCTAATTCCATTCAGATCATATATAAACCAGTGAATAATAATCACAGTATAGTAAAAAAAAGTTGCTAATACACATTACTTTTCTGTACAATCTTAGTGCAATCGATTACTCTCACCTCTGAATGTAGCTCATAAAAATGTGTTTTGGAAGTCGATGTGCAAAATTCGGACAGGATATCATAAAGCTTCTTGAGTTGTACCTTGGTACAATGGATATTTTGAAATGTCATTGACCCAACATGGGTCAGAATCACAGGGGACATTCAGTCAAATGAATGAATGTATGACCAAATGAAGTCACTAAATGATGGTCGAAGAATGAAAAGAATTAAGAGAATCTGTCATCCCATCAGCAACGACACATAAAAATAAAGATCAATGACAACTTACTGAATAACATTTATTTTGGTTTACGGGGTCTGTTCCTCCTTTTCCTTGAACTTTCTTTCTTGAAAATAATGTTACTAGGATCATCTACAAGTTCTGGAAATTGTGTTACATCATGAATATAGGCTCCATGATATTTTGCAATACTACCACTTGAAATAAGCTCTTCTTTCTCCAGCTTAGACCACTCATACATTCCTTTATGTCCACTAACAGCAAGCTCTTTCTCTTGCTGCCAGGCCTCTTCAATAGCTCTGTGTTTCCCAATACGAATCAAACGTCTGTATTCATCATCTACAGTCGCACCATACCTAATGTTTAATATCATACTTGGACTTTGCAATTTAATGTCTACCTGCCCACTGCTTCCTTCATTGGGATCAACATTGTGCATGGTGACATTAAACATTGTGCCCAGTCTTTGTAGTTGATCCCAATTACGCTGGGCTCTACTAGCATCTTCCTGCACAAAGTAAAAAGCATCTTGGCCATTTCTTGAAAAGCACAGATTAAGTACATGTGTATCATTGAAAACTGTTATCACAACATCTTTTAAAATCGCGGGACCATCCGATACAGTGTTGACAAAGGCTCTTCCATGATGATTTGATAGTAAGATACCATCCCCTAAAACAGACTGAATGGTTGTTAGGCGAGGATTTACACTTTGAATGAAGTTATTCTTGATTTTGACTTCTGTTTTAGGAACGGTAGATAATCTATAAAATTCAGTTGACATGGCATTCACAGCACAGCTAATACCAGATATTGCAGGTGGACACTCATCAAGGTAAGAAAATCTGTCACAGCTTTCAGCTGCACAGTGGGAAGAAAGTATACTACTTGGGTCAAACCCAACAACAGCTAACCAGTCTTCCAAATCTGAAATACAGAATTGAAAGATATTAAATATTGCATACATGCATTTTCCATGCCTACAGTATCAATACAGTTATCACTCAGTGTCATATAAAAAGATATAAATTAAGAAAATTTATAATAAACAGTAAGGTGGTCACAAGAAATCAATTTTCGAATTTTTTTTGGGACAGAAAATGCAACTTGCTCTAAGTTAAGATACCAAAGATGGCTTATCATTTTACAGTGTTTTGTCTGCAACCTTTTAATCAATTTTTCTGTATTGAATAAGTGATTTTAATAAAGTCTTGACTGGGGGCTAAAAGTGGGAGTGAGAGCGATGAACCATGCCTTTACATAAATATTCATTATCAATAAACAAATGTCTGTAATACTTCCTTTTTATAAATCTGTTAATGAGACCTGATCTCTGAAATGAAGTATTTTGAGACAATAAAATTGTCTTAGACATCAGTTTGGCAAGATGAACAGCACCAGGTACTCTGAAAGAAATATCGTTTGGGGAGAGAATCTTATAAAAATTAAACAATGTTGGAATAATTCCTTATAGTTATCCCTGAACTGCTGATTTCTTAAATTTTCTGTAAGAAAACTTGAAATTTCTTCCAAACTTTGTATCTCTCTATTCTAAAAAAAAAGTAAAGGCCATTGTCGCTGCTGTCAGAGCTTGTTGACCTATCTTCTCCTAAACCATGGGGATTTGAATTTTGAGAAACATGTTCCCGAATGCAAAAAACTCCGAGTAACCTGATAAGGTGACTTAAATTTCGAAAATCGAATTATTTTAGAATATATTAATAAAAAACTGAAAAAATTAAACATAATGGTTGCCAGATTTGGCATAAAATCATTCATTCCTTTTCAACAAAACAATTCCAATTATGTAGAATTGCGTGACATTGTCAAACATGAAGTAGAATTACATCCATTTTATGCCAAATTAAAAAGTTTATGAAATAAGTAACTCAAAATGTGTTACACAAAGTTGACAATTTTCAAATAGTAAGTTCGCTTGGACAACAGGAGTTTAGAATTAGCGATTATTCGTTTTTCCAAAACAGAATAACTAATATCTTGAAAATGAAAAATAATTAAAATGCAGATTTTTTTAAAGCCGGTTAGTCCAGCTGGAATATTTGCTACCAGTAGAAATATTTGGCAGCATTAACTATGCCATTATAGCAGTTATACACTTTGGATATTTGCCAGCGCAATGAGATGGTATAGTTCTTGGTGCTAAGTATGCCAATCTGCAAAGAATTATGTAAATGAAAATATGGATAACGGTTTTCCGGGAACCTTAAATGAACAGTAATTATAGGTTGTGAGCATGTGTAAATCGCCAAGTAATGAAAAGTCGCCATTGGTGGCAAGCTATCCTACCTGTTCTGTAGTTTTTATGAAAGAAAACATATGACTTACTGTTTTCTTAGAGCTAATTATTAACTATACATATATGCAAGTCGCCAAATTATGAAAATTCTCCATAATTGGCTTATACGCAAGGCGTACCATGGGTTTCACATAATTACAAATAGTGCGAGGTTTAAATTTTTATGTTCCAAGCAACATGCAGGACCAAGCAATGTGTAGCTCGGTAACATTCTATCTTATCCAACGTTTGGGTTTTGT
Source organism: Cheiracanthium punctorium (assembly GCA_038373885.1). Classification (NCBI taxonomy): domain Eukaryota; kingdom Metazoa; phylum Arthropoda; class Arachnida; order Araneae; family Cheiracanthiidae; genus Cheiracanthium; species Cheiracanthium punctorium. Next base: position 766,651 of record JAWZYV010014373.1, on the reverse strand, counting down.
TTGTTGAAATTATGCCTTTTTTAGGAATAAGTCTTTTTAGGGGCCAAATGCCTCATATGAAATGCGAGCGTAGCGAGTCTAGGGGCCTTGGCCCCTAGTTCTATATGTAAGTTTCTTCTTCAATAGCAGTTCTTTTACTTTGTCTTGTCCAACTTAGACCACCAATCTAAATTTTTATTCTCATACTATTTTCAAGCTGAGGAACTTGTAATAACTATTCTTCATCGCTGCAGCTAATTAAAATTGCTATTTTTGCTACATTTTCTTTATTCAAAATATGGGGAAGTAGTTTTCCTTCCCAGTGAACAACAGCACTCTCTAAATCAGAATTTTAAGATCTGCTTTTGATGAGCTCAGTTCATTGTTTTTGAAATTCTCTCTTATCTTTGGAGTGCTATTTCACATTAAGGGTCCTGCATCAGAAAGATATTATATGTTAGTGGTGAACCAACCACCTCTACGTTATAGCAGTGCATAAATCATCGAGAATATGGGAGCTAGGGATGGTCATGGCCCCTCCCTCCTTTACACATGGGTGTCCATGTTCATTCTAAAAGTAAATAAGGATAACAGATAGGAAAAAATAGTTTTGTAATAAAAGAATTTGAAAGGTTTGTCTTAGATATACATCAACTGAAATACAAATCAAGATCTTTCTTCTAAAGCACAGAAATATATACCAAATAAATAAAAATACTTCATGAATTGTAGTTAAAGTTATGAAAATTAATTAATTTTTTGTTTTTTAATGCAAACAATACAAAAAATGGTCAAAATTAATTAAAATTCTTAGTTTGTCTTTTTACACTAACTTTCAAAAATGCAGATTTTAGTGGTACAATTAATTCAAACTGACCTAAAATATACTAAATGTCATTAAATATTGGTTTTGTTGAGAGTAAAAGTGCAAAGCAAGAAAATTTTCTATGAAATAAAACAAGAACCAGGTTTGTGGGGCAAATAGTTTTTACTATATGAAGGAAAAATTAGATATTTTCGGAAAAAATTGCAATTTTCCAAGAATTTAACCTTGATGTGGCACGGGTTAATATTATGCAAATGAGCTAAAACTTTACTAATCTTATTTTCTAGTCAATTGACAACTTTTAAGTGGGTTCCCCAAAAGAAATCGTAAAAAAATTTTTTCCCATATAACTTGTGACCACCCTAATATACAGTAATACCCAAATTTACATGATAGGTGGGACTGAACAACAACTGCATATGTCAAATTTGTGCAAGTTGAGGTGCAATTTCACACATAAATATACGTGTGAAATTGCACCTATACATAAAAATTGTACATACACATGCATACCACCACATATACATAAAAGCTATTTATAATTAGGGGAGACTAGAGAAATCAATAACTTAGAAAGGATATTTAATGATATTTTAGATAATACATACATATTACAAATATATTATTAAAATTGCAAACGGGAGTTATTCTGAAAGCAAACAAGGTGAATCAACGAGATTTGAAAAATCTTTGCAACACTAGGTTCATGTAAGTCAAAGTAATAAAGTACTATATTTTCCCAATATAGCATTCTAAAACAACCAGCAATTTCCAAAAAGGGGACATAGTATCTTCAACGTTCAAAAGGTGGATCTTTCCAAAATAATTCAGATTGTTGGAAATATTTTAAAACAAACTGCATTAAAATTGAATGAAAATTATGCTTATAGCAATTAAAATTGTAAAAGCTAACATGAACTTTTCCTTTAAAGGCAGTGTAAAGAAACTTGATTTTTTCAGTTTCAGATTTTTGCACTTTCCCACAAGATTTTTGAAAAAGTTGTGAATGGAAAGTTATGAAATTTTACATATAGGTTGAAAATGTAGATCTTTATTCCATGAAGAACCAGATTTGATAATGGAACCTAAAGAATTTATTTTATAACATTGATTAATGACAGACTTTAAAAATTATTGCAATTTTTTATAATTTATCATGTTATAAAATCAAATCTTTAGGTCCCATGCTCAAATCTTAGGTTCAGAGAATAAAGATCTATATGTACAACCTATATGTAAAATTTCATTCATAATTAACCTATATGTAACATTTCATTCACAGTCAACTTTCCATTCATAACTTTATTTAAAATCTTTCAGGAAAGTGTGAAAATAAGACGCTGAGAAAATCAAGTTTCTTTACAGTGTTTAAAGGGAAAGTCCATGTTAGCTTTCAGGTTTTTAATTGTCGTGGGCATAATTTTTGCTCGATTTCAATGCAGTTTGTTTTAAAATATTACTAAGAATCTAAAATATTTTTAAAAAATTATTTTTGAAAAATCACCTTATTGGACGTTTAAAGGTATAAATATATTGGAAACATAGTTGGATAAATACTGTTTAATCATATTTAAGTTTATCTGTATTTATATAAAAATGAAATTCATTTGTTTACTTAGTAATATGGAGAGATTTTTTTCCACCTCTCCCTCTTTGCCCATATATGACTAGCTTATACAATTCTATCTATTCTTAGTATTTTAACTAATCTGTGGCTATAGTATTTTTCTTCCCTAAAATGGATTATATTGGTATAAATTATCACAAATAAATTTTACTGCAGGAAATATTTTATTATTAATTGCTGTTTAAAGAAAAATCAAATTAATATTTTCAATACAAATGCTGTGTCTGAAGGAATTTAGCATGTTTAGGGTGCCCACCAAATTTAAGACATATCATTTCTCGACATTTGTCTTAAATCAGGTGGGCCCATTCCTTGAATTGCTATCAATGAAAATTTAGTTTTCTTACACATAAAAAGATAAGAATTTTAAATACATTTGCAATACTTGAAAAAAATGAACAACAAAATGTAATAGATAAATAATGAAATATTTATTTTTAACTAGTAAATTAAGTCTTTTATAAAAACAAAACCAGGAATTTTTAATTATAAAAGGGCTGAAACAAAACATATAAAAATGAAATATGCATAAATAAAATTCCTGGAAAGGAAGAAAACAACAAAATTGAATCTGAATTTTTTTGCGAATTCTGCAACATCTTTATTTTGTGATCTTTTCTTGATTTTTGTGACATTTTTTTGCCAGCTCTCAAATTTTTAATGACTTTCGTGATTTGGTAGGCACCCTAGTGTTGCTGTACAACTTTTTTAAATTTGAAAAGGTAAACCATAGAGTTTTTTCAAGCTTTTACTCAGAAAATGTTATCTGTAGGCAATCTTAAAAAAGGAAATTCCTTTTGTATATAAAATATTTTTGAAACTTATGGAAAGTCATTTTTCTCAAGCTTTTTGCTGAAAATTAATCCTTAAGAAGATTAAATGTACTTACAAACACATTTAATTAGATTATCCTACTTTTTATTTTTTCATTTGATAAGCATAAAAGAAATTTACGACAGTTAATGTATTATTTTTTTTTTAACAAAATGTCCCTCAATGAAACATTAGCTCTGTATAATAATAGTTCAAACTGTAACATAAAAATAATATTAAGTAACTAAATAAGGATGCAAAGAAAAAAAAAAAAAAAAATGCTTTAGATAAACTAAAATACTTATTTTACAGATAATTTTGCATGATTATGAAAACATATTTTCATAAAAATAATTAAAATGCAAACTTATAAAATGCTCTTAGTTGAAACCTAAAAGCTACTTTATGGGAAAACTCTGTCCCTCGCTCTTTAAGATAATAACCATTAATTTCTGTAAAAGCTTATGCATATATATCAATATCATTTCATGCAAACAAGTATAGATTATACATACCAGTTAAATGATCTTTTTCTTTATGAGGGTTAATAGGGTCGTTGCTATGGAATCTATGCAAATGCAAACTATATGGTGATCTCAGGTAATACTGCACCTTGTCTAAGTCTGGAACAAGCCACTGAGCACCCAAAGGATCATAAACTCTAGTTCCATAGAATATTAAGTTTGTAAGGGGATCTCTTATACCACCTTGAAAATCAACAGGTAGATAAAAGTCTGGATTATTGTCAGAAAGCATTCTTCCAAATGGGGTTCGACTCATTTCTTTTATTATAACACCTTCAGCATTAAACAATGCTACAGGTGTACCCAAATGATCACTTGCAACATAATATTTTACACCTTCTTGCTGAATATACATTAGATGACCACTGCTATCATAAATGTATATAAAAGTGATTTCATCTTTAGGATAATGGAAGTGAGTTAGCCTATTTGGATACAGAGGGTCTGAGTAGAAGAACTGAGTGACATTGCCCCTATGATCTTTACGAGCCACCAGCCTATTTTTATGGTCATAGTAATAGAAAGCCTCATACTGATGCAGCTGAAATGCATGAATCAGGTGTCCATCTGCATTAAATCTGAATTTTTCTTCCCCTCTTTGGACAATAAACCCTCTGTCATCAACTGTATATGGTAAAGCATCCCCATAGCCTAATATGCGGTCGCTGTCATCATATTTCAGAGATATCTGACGCTGTCCATCATATACACTGTTCAAATTACCATTAATATCATATGAATACTTCCATTTATCTACCCCAATAACTTCTTCCAAGAAACCATCTAAAGTATAAGTGTAATTGCATATATAATTAGTGCCTTCACGACCAATTTTCATTCGTGATTGCTTTATGCGACTTCTGTTATCATAAACTAAATTCAGAGAGTATATTTCTTTATTCCAGAGAGTCACAGCTAATACTACTATTCTGCTATAAGAATCTAATCCAATTGTTTTAGAGTACTGCCTCATTTCATCTTGTATAAAAATGCTGTTAATTTTAGGCCTATGAATAATAAAGTGTTGGATTTGTTCTAATATACCAGTTTCAGTATGGTATCGGTATTTGATTTCAGAGGAACTTTTGCCATTTATTTCGACAATAGCAGATGACAGACGTCCATCATAAATGTATTTGTACTTCGCACCATCCATTCCACTTCTACTGCTATACCTATACCTTTCTTCTTTTAATAGAGAACCATGGTATCTGTAATCTATTTTCAATTCTACACCTGATGCAATTTTGACTACTGATTTCAGCAAAGACTTTTGATCGTAGTAAACAAAATCTGTACGTTCACTACCACAGATTTGAGTGATTAAAAGGCCACCTTCATCATATTTATATAGTACTCGACCTTTATTCTTTGGCAGATGTTTTACTAAAACTTGGCCAACTTCATTAGTCTGAATAACATAAGGATATCTCACTCCAGGAGAGAGATATAACTGCTTATAGAACCCAAAAGATATCTGAATAGCTATTTCATGCTTGTGTCCATTAGGCATGATAATGTTTTGAAGGCTTCCAACAGAATCATATTGGAGAAGGTAACGACTGCCACTTGGAAGGATGACTTCAGTGGGCTAAAAAATAAATAAAATAAAATATACCTATATTAAATAATATAATAAATACCTATATTAAATATACCTATAATATAATAAAATAAAATACCCTATAAACAACATGAACATATTTGCATAATTCTGATATCCCTTGTCCTGTGAGACAAATTTATTATATTAAGTCTATCTCATCTTCTGTAGACTTTAAGTTAATCTGTAATTGTATGGCTATGGGATACAGGCTACAGAAACATCTAAGTTTAGATTTTGCAAAGAGGTAATAACATTAAAAATCTCTGAGCAAGAAAGTTTTTTATAAATGGAGAGAGGGTTTTTTTGGAGGCTATAAAAAACTGGAAGGGAGATTCTGCTCATTTGTAAGGGGAAACGGTTGCATATTCCAAATCAGATAATTACAACTAGTAATAATCAACAGTTAGAAATCAACAACAATACTAAAGTTTTAAGAGCAATTTTCTGAGCTGATAATAATGATTCTTAATGAACATTAGCTGTTGATTGTTTTTTAATAAATTTGACATATGTGGACTATTTTTTTGGCATTTTTAGTACTTAGACTGCTTCAATATGTAGTTCATTCTGCAGACTCTGTAATATGGGACAAATCATGGAAGGTGACCATCTGATCTATTGCTATGCACTGACTAAGCAATTTCTTGTGGATTGGTGCTGAGAGGCAAGGAACATGATTCATAGATTATTTACTACTGCTGATTGTTTTGATTTTTTTGTACTATTTTTCTGCTGCAGTTGTCTTTTAAGCTGTGTCATTGGAAATAAGAATGTATGTATATATATGGGGATCAGCAGAGGAATCTTGCAGATTCACAGTGGCCTTCAAACCAGTGGTTGAGAAACACTGGCTTACATGGCATTCAGTTTTTTAGAAATTTTGTTAATGACCCTCTATATTTGCTTCACGTTGTTTGCAAACAATTAATCAAAAATATTGTTTTTCTTCTTTTCAATGAACACTATACAAGTGCATTAAAAATTAACTGAAAATAGAAACTACATGTTGAAAAAAATTCTAGCTACAATGTTTCTTTTATTACATTAATAGTGACAATCATCTACGTCTCCTCTCAAGAGGAGTCCATGGGGATCCATCCTGTTTACCATACCCACTGAACACAGCAGACTAATTAATATGCTTACTTTCTTTTTGAAACATCTGTAATAAATATAATAATAAATAGATAAATGAATTTGCCTGTGTGGGAATAGAACTATCCTTCAAGAATTTATGTTTAGTTTTCATTTATTGTGTTCTTGGCCTATCTTGCAGACAAGTTTTTAATTATTGAACAAAATTGGGCCATTCCACACAAGATCTCTGATAAGCTTAGTAGTAATAGGATGCAACAGATTTTTAGGACAGTAAGTACCTAAATTATTTACATGCAATAATTATTACTAAAAATAAAAATAATTTCCTTAAAATAATGGTAATAATTTTTAAAAATCTCAAAATTATTACACAAAACTCTTACAAAAAGTGAAAAATACAGCTTGAAATATAAAAGGAGTTATTTCAACATAACTTACAAGTGCAGCTGGACTGTCATCATATTTATACATAAAGCCACTATTATCAGAGAATCGTACATCAGCAAGACGTCCATTGATGTCAAATGAATAACGCTCTGAAAGAGCTCCTCTTTCCCATCTTTCTAAACGGCCAAACTTATCATACTTCAACTGAACAGGAGTGATGTTCTGACTCGGTTGCCACTGAACTGGCCTTCCAAGCTCATCATAGTGGACTGTAATAAGAGGTATCTGATTTTTGTCATAAACAATCTCACTGTATTGTTCCCTGTCGAATTCTACTGCAACTAATATTTCTCCATTCACCTTGAAAAAAAAAAAGAATTAATAAAGAATTATTTGAAAACAAAGATATCTAATAAAGTATTCTTAAAAAATGTATATGTGATAAATAATAAAGTATCCTTATAACTTTTAAGCTTGGTATTTATAAACAGATGAAAAATCTATACTTTTGAGAAACATAAAATTCATAACTCAAATAACAATTTATATTAACTAAAGAATTTTCCAACTTAAATTTTATGAAAAAACATAACTCGGCATGTGTATATTTTAAGCTTCACATTCATTGATATGCAAAGCGTGAAGCTTTATTGAGAATAGCTCCTCAAACTGTATATGCAAAATAAAAGCATTCCTTTATGAATTCTTAAGTACAACAACAAAAAATCTTGAAAACTATAAGTTATACTAAGACTACAAGAGAACAAAATGATATATTTTCAAAAATTGAACAAACCAAAAAATAAAATTAAAGTCTGTCCCATTAAGGTTAAAAATTATTAATAAGACAAAAATTAAAGTTAATTTCATTAAAACAACATACTAACTTTTATAAATAAAATCCTGACTTATAAATTACAGGAAATAATACTTATTATCATTAAAATGACAACTACAGTAGACTTCCTCTTAACCAGATCTCTGCTTCAATTGGCTGTATTTTATTTATACACAAATTAATAAATAAGTTTTAAAAAATACAAAAATTTGGAAATTCCTAACAATGACTGACACTGACATCTGTTATATCACATACTGACAAGTGTCAGCTTCTTCCACTGATGTGATGCTTAAAACAAAATGACAAAAATGCAGCATATTGTAAAACATTCACTCTTCAGCAGAAAAAAAAGTGATTGATCACCTTCTTCTTAATGACATATAAAACTTTTGTAATAAATTGGTGATTTTGTTATAGTGCAGTTCCATCAATTTACGTATTTTTGTAATTCTCCATTTTAACCAGATTTTTGCGCGACTGGCTCACCCCCAGTCCCATTTAGGCCAGTTGAGATGGAGTCTACTGTACAGTAAATTGGTAAGTGTGCGCCTATGAAATAACAAATATATACCTTCATTTTTCTGCCAACTTGAGTAATTTGTCTATTTTTTCCTTTTCCCTCTCTGCGCAAGTAATATCTCCATTCAAATCTTTGGATAACATCTTCACTGAGAGTAGCTTTCAACCTGGCAGGAGCAGGGAATATTTCTCCTAGTACAGCATTTTGATCAGTGATGACTGGACTTGGTACAGTTTCCATTTCAATTGTTTTGGAATTATCCAAAGCAAGGATGAGGCTACCATCTTGCAACTGGGTGATGCGTTGTTGTGTCAGCCCTGTGTGTTTTAAATTTAAAAGGACATTAATCAGCACTAAAAGGAGAATAGATTATTAGATGTTCAATCTTTAATACTTTGGTTTGGGGAAAATTTGTTTTTCAACAACATAGAACATTGAAACAACATAGTACTAAAGATTCATGCACAATTTACAATTACGTGGTGTATTAATTATAGATTCTCATGATTTAAAAATTTAATTTGTGATGATGCATTAAATGAAAATTAGCTAATCAATACTGAACAATTACAAATAAAAATATTCCACAAAAATTTAAAATTGCATTCCTTAATTATCAATTATTTCAATAAATACACAATTTAAAATGGTGATTGATTTGAATAATCAGTTTTCTATGGATGGTAATAGGAGATACATTAAGATTAATAATAGAATCGAGAAACAAGCAATGCTGCTAAAAATATAACATTACTATTGTTATGACACTTTTTCATATTACTGGACTGATAATTACTACTTAAAATGAATCTATTCCACACTGAATACGACTTTAAAAGAATGTACTTAAATTTACTTTTAACAACTTACAACAAAGGGACTGACTCAAATTTTTACATATACATTACAGAAGAATGTTTATCAAACACATTATAAGTGAAAATAACAATTATAACATTAACATACCAGTCTTTTTTGTTACATCCAATCCTTTAATCAATAATGACAAAACTTCTTTATCATTTTGTAAAACTGTAACAGATGCTCCTTTGATACTCAGATTATAAATAAGCTTGATTATCTGACCAGTTGGAGTGACAGCATGTATCAATCGACCATAGTTATCATAATTGTAAACATATGCTTTTCTGGAACTGTCTAGCTTGCTTCTGAGAAGTCCTGTACTACCTTGGTATTCAAAAGACGTTTTGAAATTATCTGGTGTTGTAAATCCCTGCAACATTTGCATGCGAGACACTTCTAGATGACATTTTCCTCCTTGTGTGTTTTCTATAGTGTTTACTTGATTGCTGTAATCTCTCAAAATATAAATCTTGTTTCCTGCTTCATCTGTGACTGTACTAAGTTTACCAAGGCTTGTATTAACATTATACGAAAATAAATACATAGTCTTTCCAGTGAGGATGTTCTTCGTTGAAGTATGCTGCCCATGGCGGTTAAAAATATAAATTTCCTGTGTTTCAGATGAATAGATGTGAAATTCTCCTAGTTCATTAGCTTTGGGCAAGGATGTAACAACAGAACGTATTCGGAGATTACCTTGATCACATATATGCAGACAGCCATCAGGCGTAATAGCAATAGAGGATATTGTACTAAGCTGTGATTTAGCAGCCAAATTATTATCTTCATCAAAACATTTACAATTAATGTCTAAGCAACTGCATTTAGATTCAGCTCCAGCATAAGTAACTATTCTTCCTTCACTGCTGATCACTCTAACTCTGTTTATTAATTGTGAATCACTTTCAGCAATATATAAATCTCCATTTGGGGAAAATGATATACTCTGTGGTGATTCAAGGTAGCTTTCTGTTGCAATATCAGACTTTTCAGCAGAGGGAGGCAATATTGGACATTGCATGGGTCTACCTGCAATGACTTTCAATCGCTTATCAGGTGTTAATCTTAATACAATATGATCATCCAGAATGTGTAAAGAATTATCTAAAGGATTAATAGCTAACTCTGTAGGCCATCTCAAATGAATCTGGAACAGAAAATAAGTATATTAATAAGAATAAAATAATTACAGGAAATATATTATAAGCAAAAGCAACTTACAACTTAATATACTGAAGAAAAAAAATTAGGACTGAGATAAAATATGGAAACAAGAGAAGTTTAACTATAATGTTTTATTTATTTAATGGAATTTAATCTATATAATTTAATGAAATTATAATATAGTACAAAGTCTCTTAAATCTAGGAATTTGAAATCTAGATGACTTACTGGTGCTTCCCCCCCTCCTTTCTTCCTTCCTGAACCTCCAGTAAAAAAAAAAAAAAAAAATCTATTTTACCTTTCTAGAAATGTTCCAATGTAGCAGGTTCTTTTGTTTACAGATCAGAAAATGGTAAAAGTTAGTTGTTTACAATGATGGGGTTGAAAGAGAAAAGTAAAAATGCATACAAATATGTTTACAAATGAAATACTCCTCCTCACGCACACTCTTATCCTTTTCACTGCAGAAAAAAAAAACCCTCAGAAACAAAGTTTCTCCCCCCCCACCTACAGGAATATGAAAATCAAATACATTGATACATGTGGCATCACCTGACTTTAAATGTCAGGCATTGGTAAATGTATTAGCCCTGTGACTGTTTTTATAAAGGACAAAAATGCTGCTGAAACAGCTGCACATGTAAAAATGAGGGAAGGGGAGTTGGCTTAGTGTTTAGATGTTCAGTCCTATTTTTGGGAATGAACAGACTTATTTACTTCACTGCATTCACAAAGCCAGTCTCAGACCTCATACAAATTCATTTGAAAATATCTCTGAAAATCAGTGCTGCTTCTGCCTTTCAGATTAGTTAACTTTGTGAAATTAGGGCATAGTTGACCACTCTAAATTACTTTATTTGTTTAGTTATTTTTTCTCAACAAAAGAAAGTGACAAAAAATAACTTTTTAATGGATAACATCATTAGACACCATCTTTAAAAATATATATAAGACTGTTCTTTTTGGATATCATACAGCCTTTGAACAGCTTTCCAGAGAATTTAAGTGTGCTTAAGATTCGGAAAAATTTAGAATGTCTTTTTTCAAGTTGTACTATGAACTGTCATGAAAAATAAACCTATAGGAGTTACGAAACACTAAGGAAAAAATGTTAAACACACGGAATTTTGCAATATTTCCCCGAATAGGTAACTTCTTGGCCCATTTTTGAAGGCAACTTTAGTGCTTATGAATTTTTTCTCAAACTTTCATGAGGCATACAGTTTTACTGTTATTTTCAGTTCATACTGTATTGGGTGAAGAAGCATTAGTATTTTTGAGTGTTTAACATCATTGGTATGCTTTTAAAGCTGTTCAAAAGTCCCGCAATGACGACTGCATTTCAAAAGGAAATGGATGAGGATGAAGCCTAATTCGGAAGGGGAGTGTGAGGGGTGCTTCTTTTTGACCACCTAGCTATCTGACTGCTGAAAGCGTTAGAATTAGAGTCAACGGCTTGACTATCATAAATTCAAGGTAGAAGATGTACAGCACGAGCTCCAGTTTGTGGAAGAGAGAATATAGTTAAGCCACTTCCAACACCTTGCTTATCTAGACAAGCGTGTTTCAATGCTACATTGCAAAGCCTCATTATCTGGTTATTCGGGGTGCAGAGGGAAAACATTGGGATTGTCATGATTTATTTGTTTAAAGAATTTTTTTCTACTTTTTTGACTGGGCATTAACACATGACTTGCACACCCTGAGAAAATACCACTGATTGATACCTGCATGTTTGAAAAGAATAAAAATGAGAATCTAAAGACATACATAACACCATAAGTAGAATTGATGAATGCATAATTTAGCTCTTGTGAATTGTAATCTACTTTCACCCTTTTAAATTCAATTATTCAATTTATGTTCAACCGCTTTAAGGGAATAATTCCTTATTCCATCTTTATAGATGGAAAATAACACATACTTTACTTTTCTTAACATATTTTTTTCACTTTCCATCTGCCTCAATTTGCTGTAGTCAAAGTGTTCAAGTTTAAAAATGGAATTTAATTATTTTATCTGGTAAAAACATTTATAATTCAGTAAATATCTTTTGGGAATCTTTATCTGGTCCTAATTTAAATTCAAGGAAATTGCAGGTTTCGAAATCACTGTGAAAAGACTCATTTTATGTTTACGACAATATTAAAAAAAAAAGACTTTCCCCTATGAAATATTTTAACACAACAAAAAAAAAAAAAGGTAATTTTGTTTCCATAAAAATGTTTTTGCATGTTTTACTTCACTGAATTGTCACAAATCTAGCATTTGTGTTGCTATAATTTTTAGTGTTATGAGAAGATAGAGTGCAGCATGTGTTCTGGATGTAAATAATGTGTGATCAAATTAACATCTCAAAAGGAAGAAATTATTAGATTTGGTTTCTTCCTCTTTCTCCTCTCTGGAAAGAAAGAAAAACAAAAAGCTTTACAGATGGTTCAAAATTCAGATCGCCAAGAACCTGAGGGTTCTGGATTTTGGACTTTGTCCTTTATGCTATTAACCAAAATTTTTTGCTATTATGTAACTATTAATCTTAATGAATTATTACAAAATAAAGTCAAATAATTCTACAGAAAACAAGACATTAATGATATTTAAAATCAACTGTTTCATTTACTTGGAACAAAATTGGACATGAATTCGCCCAGAATTCATTTTATAAGATGTTTTTATTAAAAGAAAATTTTCCCCCCCCCACTATCTAAACTTATTTTTAATTCTCTTGCAAAATATGAATATAACACATTTTATATTTTATTCATACCTGTGATAAAGATACTGTTCTTCCACAAGGGAAAGGTTTCCAGTGACTTTTGTGGTAATGATCTCCTATTATTGTATGAATAATTCCATTTCTATCAACCATTCTAATGTTAGTTCCATCAGCAATATATATTTCACCATATGCAGAAACTGCCAAACCTAACATAAGTAAAATATGTGAATTACTTTTTTGGCTTAGAATAATATTATTAAACAGTCAAAATATTCATGGACGTACTTATATAAATTACACAGACTGAAATATCTAACTGAATTTCATTCAGGAAGCAATTTTTTATTATTCAGTGGTGCTCTAAAATACATACAGCTAACAAAATAAAAGTACTAAAATATAACAAAATTTCAAAACTATTCCAGCTGTGTAAAGTTTCATTTGAATTATGCTTAGAGCTTATTTATCTCATATCAAAATATTTGCTAGTTTTTATTATTGAGAATGCATTCAAAGAAATAATGAACTGAAATGAATCATTAGCAAGTTTTTGTTGCTGATAAAATAATTTTTTTAAACTGCATTAAATTGTTGACATAAATTAGAAAAAGTTATACATTAAAATAAAACAGTGGTAGATATTGATTTTTTAATTATGTATACAAACAGTTAAATAAGAATACAAAATAAACAAAATTACCTTTTGGATACGCTAATTTAGCATCTCTTGCTTTTCGGCCATCACCACAGAGCATCTTATCACCAGGAAGGCATTTTCCACCACTTCCAACAACAGCTTCAATATTATTTTTTACATCAGCAATATTATAGTATTCAATAGCTCTGAAGACTTGGTGTTTCTCTGGGTCAGAGATATACAGTTTGCTGTCTGCAGGACCAACCGCCAAGTGATACCTATAAGCCACTTGAGCAGCACTGGAATTGATCGAAAAGCAAAATATATATATATTGTAAATCAACATGTCAAGAAATGCACAAAAAAGAGCTAAACAAGCAGATAGAATACAATATTTCTACACTGCTTATTCAGGTCACATTAGGACAGATTGAGATTCACTGGAATAACTGAAATCTGAAGTAAATGGCAGGACTAAAGCTAAAGTGAAAAAATTTAAGAAGGAAAAAAAAATAAATCAGTAAATTAAAATCAAAATGCACGGACAGTATTAGTGGATAGTTTAACACATGTACATATTTATTAAAGAATAAAGAAAAAACAAGTGAAAAAAAAATGTAGGTAAAATCAAAAAAATTACAAGCTTTTTATGGGGGGGGAAATCTGAAATTAAAGGCTGTTTTAGGGGCATAGTGTCATGTAGCGATAATTGCATTTCACTTAATGTTGAAAAGAGGTGATCATTGACAATCGTCTCAAATGCTTTATGTAAACTGTCTATAGTATTCAGCAAATCTAATCTTGTGACACGTACACAGTTTGGTTGCACATTGTCGTCATCATCATCAAGTAATTCAAGTCTAATTGATTCCGGGTGTCATCATCATCATCATCAAATCTAATTGGTTCCTGGTGTCAAATTGATCATTATTTTTATTAAAATTTTGTTAAGTGTATAAACAATTATTCTGATTGAATTACTCTAAACAAATATAAGTCATCTTTGGCTTTCACATTGCCCTAAAAGCTAATTACATTGAACATTTAAATAACCTCCAAAGATTACTTGACCGGATAAAGTGGCACTCATTACCGAGGTAACCAGGGGGAAACCAGTGCAGTTTCACCAGTTTGTTCTGTTCATACTGATTTTCACTGGAATAAGAGGCTCACCAGAGAAACCACTGACCGAAATAAGTGTTGACCACTGTACTTTAAATTTTTGGAGCTATTTAGCTTCTTCTAAATAGAACAGTTAATTCAATAAAAATGAGTGAATTTTAAATCTCAAATAACAGTGTAAAGTACATAAACATAATAGTACAGGCCACTTCAGACAGTACAAAGGAACCACTTTTCTTTGGAGAGAGGGAACTTTTTTATTACAGCTAAAGAAAAGTGGATCTTTTATATCATGCGAAACAGTCTTCATTGATATATTTCATATTTATGTGTGTTATTTACAAAGTTGTTTTTCAGATTTAACCATTTAACACTAGTATTTTGAGTGCTCTTATTAACACTGTAAAATATTTGAGTAATTCTAAAAATCAACTTAATAAAAATTTTATAACAGTAGACATGCTAAAAAAGTTAAAAAAAAATATGTTAAATATAAAAGTTTTCGAAAAATATATATACTATTAAATAAAAGAAGTATCAAACTCAAATACACAAACTTTTATGTTCAAAATAAATTTCACTTTTGAGGTAAGACATGCCAAACAAATCATGTGCCTTAATAAGTGAAATATTTTGACCATGAATTTAAATAAAAAAATGTACGCTTATAAACTAACCTGAGTTCAACAACAGTAGTTACATGGCCATCAAGGGATATTCTTCTAATCAAATTGAAATCTCCAACATAAAGACTACCATCAGGTGCAGCAGCTAAGGCTACAGGAGCTAAAAGCCTTTGCCTTTTAGCATTACCATCACACTGATGACAATGCATTGGTCTTTGATGGCCATCACCCATTGTAGTAACAAGAACTCTAGGCTTATTTTTTAAATATAAATTAGTCCCATCTCCTTTCTGAAGAATACCTAATAAAAAATTCTGATAATTAGGTACAGAAAAAAATAATGAAATACTATAATACAGATATCACAAAATGTTAAATTTATTTAAAAAATGCATCAACAAAATAACAAATAAAAAGTTAAATTCATACTAACTGGATCCCATAAAAACAGTGTGATTATCGGATTTAGAGCTACGGAGGCAAAAAAAGAGTGGAGGTCCCAAATTACTTTTCAAATAAGTTAAACAATTTTTTTTGACAGCCTATGTGGCAAAGTGGGTTCAGCATTAACTCATAGCCTAACAGTCCAAGGTTTGATTACCAGTGGAAATAAATTTTATTTACACAAAAAATAATCTCTATTGCTTGCCTAGTATTGTACTCTTATTGTAATGTTGAATGAAATGGCTCACAACTGATCCTGTTGAGTGCCAGCTGTATATGAAATGTATGGAAAGAAGCAGTTGCATTGCACCTGACCACTTTGGAGACCAAGTTGCAACATTTTTTTTTATTGTTTACTTAGTGTTTAGTAGAAATATTTACATAAAAATGTCTGTTGTGGGATCCCCGGTTGCCCTCCCCTAAATCTGGTCATAAATAAACATTTATCTTTATCAGTACAAAATAATTACTATGCATATTACGTATTATTGAATAGTATACAGCTTTTTAGATTTTTCTGCTTATTGCAGAAATAGACGTTTGGTTAAACAAGCATTTTATGAAGATTTGTTAGTGGGATTACAGCCAATTAGCTACACATGGGCTCTAGGCCGAGGGATGATGTGTGCTCTGTTGGGGTCTTTCTAAAAGAGCCCTGACCTGTATTCATGCTAAGTTTTGGAGGAAACCATTGAAAAAGGTCGGCAGATGTAACATAGCTTTGAACAAGGCACCTTCTGTCTCCCAGTTCAGAGCACTATGCCACTGGTGAGGCTATTTTATGCAGAATCTACTGAAACTTACAATATTATACGTAATTTAGGTTAATTTAAGCCCATAAATAACTAGTGCTGTAAAAGTAACGACAAAATGAGTATCCGTATGTATTTGTTACTTAGATGTTCGCTATTCGTTACTAAGTATTCGTTACTCGTTACTTTCGTTACTACTAATAGAATCGGTAATAGGGTGTTATATGTGCCCCATAACAACACATCCGGGACAGTGCTGTTATGGGTATATGCCGCCCATACATAAACCCATAACAAAACCTAACCAAAAAGAATTTTTTTTAGCGAAGTTGTACAAAGTTGTATTTAGAGCTTATTTTCTCTGATTTACAGATTGTTTTTATACATATTTATGGTTTTATACAATGCTAAATTATCCGAATTACGGAGTGCACATAGAAATCTTCCAAAGACATATGCCATTCTTTTTTTTTCTCAACCCCCCCTTTTTAAAATTCTGAACGCTGGTTTAACCTGTTCATTCTTATCATAAAAAGTGTAAAGGAAAGCTTGTGACTCGTGTTTTTTCTGGGAGCGGGTTCTCGAATACTGAGATCCAGGGATTGGGCCACATATATTAAATTCACAGGGCAGGGGATCTCAGTATGATATCAACTACTTTGCGTCTCTACAAGCATAATATCTTTATTATTTGTGAGTTCTTATTTCATATCAAAAACTTCTTTTGCTGGACGATTTTTCGAAGTAAATTAAAAATTACCATATTTTAAATTAAAATTGTTTAATTCAGTGAGAATGATC
This sequence comes from Cheiracanthium punctorium, assembly GCA_038373885.1. Classification (NCBI taxonomy): domain Eukaryota; kingdom Metazoa; phylum Arthropoda; class Arachnida; order Araneae; family Cheiracanthiidae; genus Cheiracanthium; species Cheiracanthium punctorium. The sequence goes on along the minus strand of JAWZYV010014373.1, from coordinate 749,301 downwards.
TATTTTAAAGATATTTCCAGTTCTATTTCTGCACTTTTGGGATGAAAGGGTTAGCCCCTTCTGTGGGTGCATATATGACAGCATTCTTTAAACAAAAATTATCGCTCCTTTCATACAGAAAGAATGGTTGCACCGGACTATGCGTATTCCATGAGTTCATGGAATAAAATGTACCATAAAATAGGGCAGATGGCCCCCTAAACGCCGACATTTTAGAAACATACTGAACTTTATTGAATTATTTTAATACCAGTGGCTTACGCAGGAGTGGGCATAGAAATCCCGGGTAGCTCCCAATTTTTTATATATTTTTTAAACAATTACTTAAAAAATGTGTTTAGGTTTCCATGCTAAATATTTTTTTTAGTTCCAAATAATATTTCAAATAATAAAAATGTGTGAATTCGTTTACTTTATAAAAATATATTTTTTTAAAAGGTGTATTTAAATAATTTGTTATTTATTACTCATATTTCGATTCTAGCTAAAAAAAAGAAAAAGTTAAGTTCGCAATCCTGCTTCGGAACCACCTTGAAAGAAAGAATTCTGATTGCACCACTATTTAGTACTAAAATGTTAGAAAGCCCGAAATTAGCACCCCTTACTAACATGCTTCTCTTATATGTATTGCTCCTCTACAATTATAAGAACCCCCCCCCCTCCCCCCCGCAAAAAAAAGTTCAACTGCGCATAAGAACATACTATACACCGGATCCTATCCCCCCATTGTACGACCCATATCAATAGAGCAGCAGATAGTATATCCATCTCCATAACTGTAACGAAACATACGGATTCTTCCAAACCTCATCAAAATGATACCATTCGGCTCAGCACAAACGAATTGCAACCAGAACATACTACTACTCAAATACCAAAACTGATTTTTCCCTTCAAACAGCGAGAATCCATAATACTTCCGGTATCTAGTAATGGAACGGAACATACTATTACTCAAATACCGAAATTCATTTTCTCCCTCCGGCAGTCTTGTATTCGAAGTTCGAACCTGGTCGATCCGAAATGCACACTCAAAAGTCATTTTCCCCCTTGAAACCGCGATCCGATATCCAGTAACAAATGACATAAGATATTAGTACCCGATTACTGGAACCCGTTTCCCCCCTAGTTCGCCTCGCCTGGCAGTCTGTATTCGAAGTTCGAAGCTGCTCGATCTGAAACAGCTTCGGATCGAGTAACGAGTAACGATATCAACCGCAAAGTAGCAATTCGTTACTTCGAGTCCGAGTGATTATCCGTATCTTAGTACCGAATACATGCGGTTTGCTTCAGCTTTATAAATAACTACAAAAAAACATCAATGAAAAGACAGATATTCAAATTTGGTATGATCTGCAGGTAATACAAGCTTAGGTCAACAGAGACTTAACAGTGATTTGTAAACATCAATACCCACTTTTAACTCTACGCACAACTTAATCCAACTTATAATAATATAGAAATTTCATGAACATTTCTACCTTTACCACACAAAATTAAATGAACTTTTTCATTAGTATTGATAAGTTGTTTGTTTTTATTAGTACAAATACTAATAAAAACAAATAATCAAATTTTAAAAAATGTTTATATTATTTATGCATAAATACCTTCATGAAAATTATATCGATGATGGATATCTAGATTCCAGCCACCTATTTCAGAAATGCTCATGTCATGACCGCTAACTTGAGTAGTTTGAACTTCCCAAATAATATGAGGGCAGGAATTGTACTCATAACCAACATACACTGCAAAAATTTTAAAAATACTACATTTGTAATTGATAAAAATATAAATGCATAAATAATTTACTAATACTGAATATGAAGTGTGATATAAAATTTCTAGAAAATTTTATCTATTCTTGTTTTAAATAATTTTATAAACAAGAGAATGTATTGATTAAAAAAATCGAACTAATTTCAAATAAAGTATAATTTAGTACTCGGAAAAAATGTTTATTTTAAAAATTAGTTCATAGAATCACAAAAATTTACATGCATTTTTAAAATGAAAGGCATATATATATATGATCTTATGTCTGAGAAACTGGAAAGATATGATCAGAGGGAAGGGGAATTCCTGAAAGATAAAACAAAATTTTTTAATTTGTTCTTTTGGAACCTAATTTCATTACTTCTATATGCACTATTTCATGTAGATTTGAAGAAAAAAAAAAACTTAAAAAGCTTTTAAGTTACAAGGATATTGAATGAGTAATGGTTGTCAACTTGCTAACTCATGATTTTCTTTTTCTCTTTTGCACAAAGGCAGCTAACTTGCCGGGCATTTTGGAACTATAAGAATTGAGATATAAGTTTTGAACATACAGTAAACATATGGTTTTTATTGTTTTCTTGCATTATCATTATTTCTGTTGTGTGCTTTTCTTGTTTTTGATTTTTTGTCAAAACAATTGGCTGCATTGCAATTAAATATTTGAGTAGTTCCAAAAAGCCAAATCAAGCAATCAGAGCTTCTCAGTGTGAAAGTACATTTGATTCAAAATGTCGGATAGGACAGCTTATCCTGGTTTATATGAGCTGTAAGTTGCACAATTGCATGGGCAAGTCTAAAATACTACATTTTTCTGCCTGGCTTGGTAAAGGAAAGCATAAGTTCATTTTGGTAATTTATACATTGAACAATATATTTAATGGCCATCTTTTATACATATAAGGAAAAGAAAACAAATAGCATTATTGTTTTCTAATCTGCAACTTTTAACAGTTAGAAAAATCTAGAAAATTTCCTTCCACACCAGAAAATACACCCACTTGTGAAGAGTGGGCAAGTATAATTTCCCCCTTTTTAGGATATGTTATGAAATAGACACCCCATGTTCAACCGCTTAAGTCAAGAGATAAAAAAAAAAGCATACAGTGCAAGCTCTATAAGTTAATGTGCAAACATTGCAATGTAGAGAGGTTTACAAAATCATTTAATTTTTTTCTGCGCAAAATCTAATTAAACAAATATTTGTATTGCACTTACATTAAGCTAAGGTTATAAAATAAAATTTAAAAAAATGACACAGAGACAGATTTAACTAATTTTATTATTAGCAAGGGGTTTACTGAATAAGCACTGACAAAAGATTATTGGAGTAAAAATTAATAAAGGCAGGGCTGCCACTACTTATCAGTGTTGAAAATAGTTGCTTTAGTAGCCTTATACATAAAAAATAATATCCATAATAGTATTCTTCATCCAAAAGTAGTAGCATGCTAATATCGTTAGTTCATGAGCACTAGGGATATCAATCTTTTTATGACAGAAGGCCACTGGAAGTGCAGGTACAAAAGTTTCTAGCATTATCCAATCATTCTAGCTTTGTGACTGGCAGTCTTTTTCAAAAACATAGGGCAACTTGAAAATCTGTTCTAATTAGCTCGATTTGTGTACTATAACTTACCATAAAGAAAACATATACTTGCCAATTTTTGAAATTAAAAACGTAAAATAAAGCATGAAAGACCAGAAATTCAGTATCTTCAAATAAACAAAACTGCAAACTCATGAATGACAAATTTTAAGATATTGTTTTTCAAAACAAAATATGGGCCTCAATTTCATAATAAAAAAAAAAAAAAAATCTTTTCAATTTGTTAATAAGTGTAAAAAACCGAGAATTTTGCACAAAATCGTAAAAATTTGCAAAAAGCATAAATTTTATGCCGAAAGTGTAAAAGTTGGCAAATATGATCGAAATATGGAAAACATATATTGATAATTGAACAAATCTATACATTTTATTACATTTCCTGAAACGGCTGCTCAAAACTGTCTTCGAACCTTGGAATCTAATAAATTTTGTAACAAAATTGTTCTCTGTTATCAAAAAAGTCGCATTTTTCCCAAAAAGCAGATTTTAGGCCTTTTTTTTAAGAAAATGGTTGCCATAGTCACCTTTTGCTGAAAATAGTAAAAAGTAGTCACCTTTTAGTTGCCGGTGGCAGCCCTGTAAAGGCAATTTTAATTGATGATAAAACTATAGTACTTATGTATTTGAAAAATATTATAAAATATATTAGTAAGAGAGATTAAGACATATTAAAAAAAAAAAAGAGAGACAGAGAGAGAGAGAAAGAGAGAAAATAATTTAAAATACAATGTTATAACATCTTAACAGTAATATCAATTAACAAACAGAAGGATTTTTTTTTTCCTCACTAGAATTTGCTCTTAATTCCTATACTACTTAGTAATTAATATATGCATCAACCAAAGTCTGAAACTTGTTTTCTTGCAAAAAATACTCACATTCCCCACTGTATTTACACTAGAATATAACAGGGTAAAGACTAAAGGTAATTACATAGAGAACAATTTTTGTTTTTGCCAACCTGTAGCAGTAGCAGCTCCATATACTTTTTGCCTGTAAATATTTCTTCTATCCCAAGAATAAGTAAATTTTATAGCAGCTGCAGCCTCAAACGTTTTATCAAAAAGTATTCCTTCAATCGAAATTCTTAAATGTATGAAGCGCAGACTAGAGGGGACTTCATCTGGAGTAAGTCGAAGCTGAATAGTTGATAAATAGCCACCCATTCGACTACTGTGATACACTAAATGTAAATTTGTACCAGGTATTGACAAACTCTCTTGTACCACCTGAAAAATATGAAAAAGCAAGTGTTTGTGGAGAACATTAAAATTCACTACATCAGAGATATATGTACAACAACAACAACAACAAAAAAAAGTCAATCAAATACTTTGAGTTTGGTGAAAACATTTTATAATACTTAAAATTTAGACAGAACTTATTTTACTAATGAATATTTTGGATGGATTTTTAAAAAAATGGATTTTATAGTTTATCATAATTTATTACTTTATGAGACAATAATCTTTTCTTTTACTTGGAGGAGAGGGGAAAAACTACAATAATATACAAGAATTGATAAATGTTTGAGATTTTAGATGAAAATAAATAAAAATATTTTTTAGCTTTCAACAAAGATGTTTCAGGTAGTAATATTGATGTTCTTTTTGGAAGAGATGGTACTTGAAAGAAATATACATATATACAGCAAAATCCATTTTAAACAAACACTTTACTGAGTGGAAACCTGTTTTTAGCATAAATATTTTCTGGTCTGTGATACAATTCCATAATTTTGCAATGTATATTTTCAGTTGCTGCATATAATAAAACTTGTAGTAAATTTATGAAAAATAAATTTAATAAAAAGTGAAGATAGTAATATCAAGAACATGACAATTTAAATATTAACTATAATAACCTTAATGACTGCAGAAAATGAAATGAATTGGTTGCTTAATAGGTTGTTGCTCAGTTAAAATAATGGAGACAGAATTTTCATAAATTTGAATAATTTTATGATTTTGCAAGAGCTGTGTAAATTTTGACAGCACTAAATAATTGCCAAGGTATGCATATTTTGGCAATATATTGCCCAATTTGGTGAAAACTTACATATTGGTTTATTATTCGAATACTAATATTGGAAGTTGAATAATCAATAAAACGGGATCTAAAGATGCAACTTACAAGTAGCAAAATGTGAATTTTTAAAATTTAAGTGTAGAATAAAGATATTAAATTAAAGATATAGAAAAGCAGATCTTTCAGAAACAACTTTGTATCCTTGGCCTCTGTGGAAAGAAAACTACTCATGGAGAAGTGATATTACAATATTAATTATTTTTAATTGTAACCAGATCTTGCACATAAAAACATAATGCTTCAGGTGTTTAGTGATTTGGCATACATGTGTCTTTTCTGTCTTCTGAATGTTTCATAAAAGTGTTTTGCTTTTTGGAGGTTTTTAAAAAACATACTAAAAAAAGTGAGCCATTTTTCCAATGTGAAAAACGGGCACCCAGCAAGTTACATGAAAATCTTAAGGTCATTAAATATGCCTTACATCATAAAAGTAATTATTCATACAAAGATGCTAACTAAAACTATACATAATCAAGAAAAAAAGTTATTAAAAATGATTTTTGACAACCCCTCATGCAATTCTTAGAAATGTGATATCTTTTAAATTGCAAAATGTACCTGAGATTCAGCTAAAATGGCACTTTTATCAGGACAGCCACCTTGAAACCCATGTTTCCATGTAGCCAAGACAACAGGTTTCATAGTATCATAGTCATGCTCTAAGCATAAACTTGAACGGTAATCTGGTAGAGATTCCTCCTTAATTTTCATGACAACTTTGTCAACAACTACAATTTCATTCCATGGAACAACCACAGTATGCTCATGTGGTCTGAAAGGTTCTCTCTGAAATTGAAGATTGACAGCACCACCTCCATTAACCATTAGGTCAAACCTAAAAAAATAATGTAATTATAATTTTGTTAATATTCTTTACTACAGGGTGATCAATTTGAAAGAGTACACATTGGTTTTCTTCTTATTCTCAAATTTTACAGATGTGGCAACTACTCTAACACTGACATATAATTGTTTCAACCTTGTTTAAGTGTGGAAGAAAATTTCAACACTGTTGGACTGTTACAACTTCATTTGTGAAGTGAAAAAGAAATGGACACACAAGAATACTTAATCGTGTGATAATTCTCTTTTATAAAGGCACAATTTAATTCAAATTTTTTACATCATTCCATTATTAATAATTCCTCATCCTATTGGATTTTTGTGTATGTGTGTGTGTGTGTGTGTGTGTGCGGGACTATCTTAAAAATAGCGTTTCCAGAGAAGTCTTGCAAACATTGATGAATTAAAACCAACCGTAACTGAAGACAACTTGTTAATAACACCAACAATGTTGTGAAGCGTGTCAAAAAACTTGGTTTGGCATGTTTATGTTTGCATTCAAAATAGTAGCAAACATTTTCAACATCTGCTGCAAGGAATAATAATGTAAAACATTATCACAAGATTAAGTAATATTGTGCATCTCTATTTTTGTCATACCACAAAAATAAAATTGTAACAGTCCAAAGTGATGGAAATTATCTCTCACACTTAAATAACATTCAAATAGTTAACTTCAGTGTTAGAATAGTTGCCACATCCACCAGATTTCAGGGTAATAAGAAAAATCAACAAGTACACTTTTAAACTGATCCCCCTGTAAAATTCATAAATACAAAAATATTTAAGAAAATGGATATTCAATAGGATCAGTAAGAAAATGTAATAACTTATGCAGTCCTGGAGTGCAACTAACTGCATAAATAATAAAACATGATAATATATGAACTATATTCTTTTACTTTTCTAGAGGAAAATTTAGAACTTTGGGATGGAATGATTTGATGCCTTTATAGAGAAAAGACCATACAGACCAGCTGATAGACACAAATACAAACTACATAATTTAAATTTAAAAAAAAAATGTTTATGTATCTCTTGAAGATAAAGCATTTCAATAATACTAGAGCTGTTTGAGCGTTGCATGTGTGACTTCAAATTAACAAAGCAAGCAAAAGAAAGTAAAATACAGTGAAACCTTTGCATAATGATATTGTAGGACCTAAATAAAATATCATATATAGACAGTTTATTGTTGTAGACAGATAGCTATCTTGTTAGGTTGAGCTTTTGCACTTTATTTAAGCATTAAACATGTTTTCTAATTATAAAAATAATGATAGAATATATTTTCCAAGCAGAAATAACACTTCAGTAACCAATGTGTAAAACTTTTAAAATTACTTTGAAGAAGTTCAAGTAATGAATCTATAGTATAGAGGTGAAGCTCAACTAATATATGCAACATATTAATTACCTTCTTTCTATCTTGAGTTACTGCACTTTCTTTTACGATTCCATAAAGGTGTGGAAATTTCACAATTTTACTAACAATATACTTGAAAATATGCATAAAAGATGCAACAGCTTATTTCTTTATTGCATTACAAAAAAAGTAACTTTTCTAGAAATCCCAGTGATTTAGACCACACCACAGATTAAAGGCTTTAGCACATCAAAATCTAAAACAAGGCACTTTATATCTGAAAAGGCTTATGCAATCTTTTATTATCGTATATTCTGGACCATTGTTAGTGTTATTCTCAATAAAAGAGTGGGTTGTATGTATTTGTAAAATTTTTTGAAGGAGTTAAAATTATCGTTATAGACAGGTACCTGTAAAAAGTGAATATTGTTGTGGACAGGTTCAAAGTACATTAAGTAAATAGGAATTTTGTTGGGATCAAAGAAATTATTGTTATAAGCAGGTTTATCGTTATAGACTGTATTGTTATACAGCAAAGATAATTGTATATTAGCACTGCAACAGTCACACATTATTTGGTGTTTCCATATTTTCCTAAACTGAATGGCAAGGGGCAAAACAAATGGGTAAACTCATGTGTGTTTATTTAATAAAATCTATTACTAGATAAACAAATTTAATGAAATTTAGTTCACAGTGGATTTTTTAGGGTTTTGAAACTTTTATGTAGCCATAAATTTAATTCATAGTTCATTTTTTACACTATTGAAACTTTTAGTAACCATAATATTTTGTGATATTTAATAGCTGCAATCAAATGCTATGTATTTATAGGAATTTTTGACCTGTATTTTAACTTCATTGTTTTCCAAGATTCATAGAATGTAAACACCTATGTGCAGCATAAAACAAAAGTATTATTCAAACCTGCATCTACATTTCACCAACTATAAAATAATAGACACCACACATAAAAGTATAAATCATGAATATTCCATGATATTTTAATAAACAATTATTACAAATACTAAGGTAAAAACTAATTTTTCATACCATCCAGTATCTCTAGTGATTGTAAATCCAAGCTTATGGTCAGAACCGACTCCCACTCTGACACCTTTAAGGCCATTTCCCATTGGAGTAACAACACAGCCACGAATTACAGCAACACGACTGAAATAGTTTTTCAATTATTATCTTCATATAAAAACACTGTTAAATAATTTTTGCACTCAAGAAAGAAAAATAATTCAGAAGAACATAAATTAAACATATTAAATTCTATCAACACTGCTGAAATACGATCACAAATTTAACTACAAAAACTAAAATTTACGTACCTTGCATTGAAATTATTCCAAAAAACACTAGCAGCATAGAAGATCAAAGATATAATTAAAAAGAGTTTAAAATAAAATTCTATCAACAATTAGGAACAACTAGTACTTTAAAAGGTAAAAGTCTCATAAACAAATTGACTTTCACATGAAAATAATTTCAAACAAAATTTGAAAGGTACTTATAAATTATGTTTACAATCATACAATATCTATCACTTTTAAGTCTGCATTCAAATGAGATAGTAAGAAAATTTAATTTGAAATACAGTAAACTCGCAATTATCCACAGGCAGATTAGGCACTGTGTGGATTACCTGCAATTCATTCCAGATATTACATATCTGGGGAAATAAGTCAATGCATTACTTTGCGAAAAAATGATGATAAAAATACTTATATCTCAAATAAAAAAGAGGTATTTTAATTGAAACAAATATAAACAATGAACTACTTTTTTTTTAAAATGTAAACAAATCGGTACAAACAACTTTTTATGTTTAATAGGTATGTAAGTCTAGTATGTAAGTCATAACTTTTTGTGTGCATATAATTATTTGAACATGGCAACATTTAAACAATTACTGAAATAAATTCACTAACTTAACTAAAATTAAGTTGGAATTCCTTAGTTTCAGGTAAAATTATGCGTAGTATTCAATTCTAATAAATAATAATTATTATGCAAGCAAATTATTATAATTCATGTACAATAAACATTTAAAATAAAAATATTTAGAGTGAATCTGCAGTGACTATGGATGGCAATATTTACATATACTAGTAAATAAATTTGATCAAAAGAAGTTTTATGTTGATTTGTATGAGACCATTTGGTACATTTTCTGTGACTACTGTGCTACCAGATTTTGCAGATATTCAGGAGTTTTACGGTACATAAAATTGCAAAAAACACATAATACATATTGAATGTCCACAACTTAAAAGCGACATAAGAATACAATTTTTTTAATAATGATGGAAAACCAGGGGTTGGCCAGAGTGTTTTTAAATTTTCGCCAACTCATTTGCCAAACAAAGAATTTTTTCCGCCAAATATAATTCTTATTAAAAAGTGCAACAGCCAATATTTTTTGCAAAAACTTGTGATAATCTTCTTTCATCAAACTATTTTTATGTCTCACAATTTGCAATGTTGGCGATCCACCCCTGGAAAGCTATCTTTTAAATTATGGATATACAGTTTTTCAAATAAATAATATTAGCATTTAAGAGTTGTACAAAATGTAAAGAGCTAAAATGAAGAAAACATACCTTTCATTAAATGCACTTTTATGAGCATAACTCTGAACAGAACCATCTTCAATAAGGAACTGCATTCTTTGGAAAAAGGAAGCTGTAACAGCAGGGGGCTGTTTTCGAAGAAGTATGTCCAGGGGGGATGGAGAAGAGAAACATAAAGGATTGTTTTCACATGCTTTGTTCTTACAGCATTCACTATCAGCACAATCTATAAGTCCATCTGCATAAAAAAAGGGATAATATACATTTTTTTCTTCTTTAAATAACACAATAAAAGATTGCTCTCTTAAATTAACTGGATTTAATTGCAATCAATATTAGCAAATATTAATTTTGCAAGTCCTATCTTTATGAGCCTTAATAATGACCAAGCATTTTTATCTAATGAGAAAAATGGGAGATTGCAGATTAGTAATATGAACAATAGTTGAAACTTGCCAAAATTTTTTGGCCACATTTTCTAAGGTTTTGCAGGATTTCTATGTCCGGAGTACAAATATGAGTCGATCAAAAGTCAAGAATAATAAGAATAAACTTATTAAGACAAGGTAAATAAGATCAAATCCTTAAAGAATAACTATTCTACTTATATCATCTGTTACAAATATTAACCTTTTTTAATAAAAACTCAATTTTATTGAATAACTTTAACTGGATTTAATTTAAAGTCTCCAGATTATTTAATAATGTTTTTTAATAATTATTAAATAATGTTTTATATGCTTTTATTAAAGTCTCCATTTTAGATACATTCAAATAGAGATACATTGTGAAACATTTATTTTGAGAAAAATTATTTTATTTTATGAAGAACAGTCTTTCATAGATTTTCACCTACTAAAAAATTAATTTTGAGAATATAATCATTTTAACAGTACATTACAAAATACTTTGATGGAAAATGAAAAATTAAATTACTTGATTCAGATATTTTATGAGTTTTAATTTATTACAATAAAAAAATTAACAAGATCCCTGTTTTTGTGAATATATAAATCATAGACAGGTGTCTTTAAGTCCACTGATTCAAGGTTGTACACAGTCATAATTATTTAGTGTTTTACTTTTCATAACAGCTGTAACTTACCAGATTTTTCGGTACTTACGTATTATCCCGGTGGTTGGCCAAGATGAGCGATTTTTCACCAAGATAAACGCTGAATGCATGAAATTATTGATTGGTTTGGAATACGATTGGCAACAGTTTGCCAGAACATTTGGCGAAAAAATAGTTTGGTGGAAATGACCGCTGGGATAATACGTAAGTACCAATTTTTCAAAATAACTGTCACACCAATATCTCGTTCATTCAGCAAATGCAATCAAATCATTTCAATCTATGTCTGATATTTTACAAAGTTCCTAATAAGCTGCAAGTTAAATTATCACTGTAAAACGATGTACTGACTGACAATGTAATTTTTCATTAGGATGGCTAAACCCTTGCATCAATGATCAAATAATCATCCCCAATTTTTTAATATTTGGTACTACAATATCCAAATCAAATATCTATACTCTCCATTAGTTTCATTAACTCTTAATGATTTTTTAATGAACTAATAACTTACTGAATGTCTCGAATAATAAATAATAATAATAAATTGAAAGAAAAATATATAATTTATAATAGTTAATATTATTTTTGATTATCTTTGTCATAATAAACATTTACAATCTGTATGTATACAAGAGTGATAATAATGGGTGCCTCAATACCTAGATTTTCAGTAATCATGTAGGAAAGTATAACACATAAAACCCTACAATAATCTTTCCAAAACAGGTTAAAATTATATATTTTGTTCAGATTCATGTAAATAATGAGAATTAAAAGCGATTTTGCCTAGTCTTAATTAGAAATGATTAAAATACCATGACACCTCCCCGAAAAGGTATCTGAGTACCCGGTCATTGACGCTAGGGTTAATGCAGGCACAACTGTTCAAATTTAGAAGCAAAAGAGTCTAGTTGGTCCTAAAAATTCTGCTACCTTTGTCAATAATAGCTATTTGGGAAAAATGTTTAGTCTAGTCTATTACAGTTAAAAGTCACTAGACCCAACAGGTGTAATGAGATACTCCACTCTTCCCTGACAGTGATACAGATGTGACGGTTTTACCACTTTGGTGAAGCAGGACATTTTTTAAGTAGTTGAATTATATTTAACTTACCATTATCATTATCAATTTTGTCATCACATAATTTTTCTAATGGAACACTGCAACTTTCTCCAGACCAGTCTTCTTCACACTTGCATTGCCAATCTTCACCTACCTTCAGACATGTACCATGCCTGTTACAAGACTGAGGACATCCCTCTGTAAAAATAATGTAAATATTTAAGAGCATGAATACGATTAACATACATACTAGTACTGCTATTATTTAACACATATGCTTTAGATGAAAATAATCTGAACTACAAATTTTCATGGTGAATAAGATTTAATTCAAAATTAGAAGAAACACAGATTTAATTTATCTTATTTTTAAATGGTAAATGCATCTAGCTCCTTAATCATTAGGTTTAAAAAGACACAGATAAGTGATTTTTGTGACTTCAGTATCAAATATAATTACTAAGTAAACCTAAGGGCTTGACATTTTTTTAGTATAAGTGAAAGGGAATAAAACATTCAGATCTTTTTATAACAGCTATCATTCTTACCGAGAGTACAATAAACTCCATTCCATCCTTGAATGCAAAGACATGATCCATTGACACATTGTCCATGTTCCAAACAACGTGGATCACACTGCTTTTCATTACATTTAGGACCTGACCATCCAGTATTACAAATGCACACATTTCCTTGACACCGCCCATGATAACCACAATCCAGATCACAACGTTCTAGAAATATAATCAGAATTTTAATCATGCAGATATTGTCCAACCAATCAATCAACTGATAAGTAATGACACATTACATATTGCATGGCAAATAATGTTACAATAATGCACTGCTTTTAAAAATTCCTCCAAGCTTTTGAAAATAGAACATAAATATTTGACATTAATAACAAGTAAAATAGTAATAAATAGAAATAAACTGCAATTCTATAAATGAAAGAAATGAAGCATACTTAGAAACTGATTGTGAACACAAATATAAATCACAAATAAAAGTATAATTTTAGATAGAAAATTCATTAATAAGCATTTTCATTTAAATAGAATGTAAACTGTGAAATACATCACAGATATAAAAGCAGTGTGTGCATTACTTTGTAACTGATACATCTCTATGGATTTTCATTCCAGTCACTCATTTTACATACAAAGGAATAAATATTGGTTTAATAAGTTGAAACATATGATGCAACGTAGAATTAAATTGAACTACAAGTAATAGAATTTGCGTTGTTTGTAAACCATTATTCTTTTCCAAGCAAAGCAAAATAAAAAAGAAATAGTGGCCAGCTCCACCATCCCATACCTTACTGTTCTTTATTCTTAGTCAGTGCTCTTTATTCTTAGTGTTTTTTATTCTTAGTTTAGTGTTCATTGTTCTTAGCACCGCACCAGTGGGCGAGCGCATAGCAATCTGAACTGGGAGTTGGAATTTGCCTGTTTCAAAATTAGGTCCCATGTGCTGACCTAACCATTCAGAGTTTTCCATAGTTTCCTCCAAAAATTAACATAAATACAGGCTAGGACCCCTTAGAAGGACCCTCACGGAGGGCACCCCACCCCTTTGGCCAAGAGTTCATATGTAGCTAATTGGATGTAATCCCATAACACAACTTTACACTTAGTACACTGTTGATCAAATTATTGGATTCATTTCAATGAAAATCATGCTTCTTTTTTAACAGTATTTGCCATTAAATTCATTTAGGTAGGTAGTTTGCATGCCATCATAACAGCTGAAGGTGGCCATGCACAACATGGACATTGCATGGACATTGAAAAATGTATAAAAAGACATAACTGGTGTCATTTCCATTCATAAAACGATTATAGGGTGACTTTATAGCAAGCACAGATCCAAGGGAAGGGCAGTGGGGGGCCTCTTGGGCAAAGTCCAAAAATCTTAAAATATATTATGGAAGTATAATGAAAATTAAGTAGCCTTTTTCTAAGGGGTGTATGGCAGGTATTACTCCCTGCCCTTTTTAATCATTGCTCATATATAGATTTTATCAATAATATAATTAATTACATTATTTGGTATAATTGATTATATTGATTAATTATAAAATGATTTTGCACATTCTACACCCCTGTTTCAGATACAAAATTGCCCCCCTCCTTGAGTATTTTCTGGATCTACCCCTGCTTTATAGGATGATAATGTGTTGTACAAATTCCTACATAAATATTTCTTAATTATAGCAGCTAAGGGCGCTGCCATTCCCTTCATGAGCTCAATGATTCTGCTAAGGGGTACTTTTCTATTTTAATAACACCAGTGTTACTGTGGCAAAGTCAGCAAATAGGTGTTTTTATTGTATGGTTACATTATTGATAAGTACCGGTTACAATATTTACAATCAGGTTACAATATTTACAATGTTTTTAAAACTATGGATAGACACTATAAATTTCATGCCTCCTATATGGATTTGTATTTTGCTTATTTTCCTGCCCATATATATTGCAATAGTCAGTAAAATAATGTGCTAAAATATGCCAAGGATAGCAACCCGTATCTACTTTTTATGTTTACTTAATTACTTTGTTTTTTAATGGCAACAGGTGAAAATAGTTTAACTTGGCGGAATTGGCAATGAATGATACTATCAAAATGGAAAACGGAAGTGCACTCACTAATATTTACATCTAGCTGTTGCCACTCTCAGCGTAGAAATATCGTCGATTTTGGTGCCGCATATGTTAGTGAATTATATAATAAGATTTCAGAAGAAAATCAAAACTATGTAAATCAAATTATTATTATTTTTTTAAATTATAAAAAGTATGATTACATTTTTAAAAGTCATTTAAATAACTTATCTCATTTCAGATATTATTATATAAATTATTAAAAAAACAAAAATAGCATGTACAAAGTACAGCACACATTTTACCTATTTTTACAAAAAGGACCTTTTTTTAAAGAATCTAAGGGACAAATGAGAAATCCTTATTGCTTTTCTCGGTCAAAGTTAAACATTGGTGGAATAGCCCATATGTGGGACCAAGGCCTGCACTGCCCAACCACGCCTTCGTCGCCATGAGCTCTGGGGTTCATATGCCTAAGCCTGATGGTCAACCTGATGCAAAGCCCACAGTGCGTAACTCCCAAGCAAACTTGGTCCTCATTTTATCCACTCACTCAAGAAATGAAAGTCTGAGTCAACCTTGTCCAGCCCAGGAATCAAACCCCGGACCTGTGGCACAACAGCACAACGTGCTAACTGTTACATCATTGGGCTTCAAAAACTTATAAGTGCTATCGTTATTTTTTAATGTTATTGGAAATTACTTAGGAAATTCAGCAAGAAACACCAAAGTTAATATTATGAGTCCCTGGGACCCACAACAGGGTTCCTACAGATACTCAAATTTGTAATTTCCCACACCTCGATCAAACTTCTATATAACATTTTATTTTGAATTTCATCAACCTCTTTTACTACTGCAGCTGTTTTAACTTATTCTTTTTATTTTTTCATTTATGGAAATTTATTACAGAAATAAACTGCTCTTGAAGATTTCTGGTAATCTCAAAAACTACATTAAAAACCTTGAGCAAGAGCTATTTATATAAATTATATCATTTAAACCAAACAAAATGTAGTACACTTATATTGGAGTTGCAGCATAAAGCAACAAAAGAATGGACATGTCAGATTACCTTCTTATTTGAGTAAATCTAATTTTGAAAATTAGTTCTTATTCTTCAACCATTCAAATCTAGTTTAACTAATGCCCAATTACCTATATGGATTTTCTATGAACTTTTCACAATTTCTGTGACATTCTGAGACCTTTTTGCAATTTTCCTGACTTTTCAGGTCTGTAGAAACCCAGTACAAACTTAAGCAGTCAGTCTAAACATTCTATAAAAGGAATTAATAAGTAAGACAACAGCATTTATTGCACAAGGCATTCAAAAGTACCTTGAGAACAATCAGGTCCAGTCCAATGATCATCACAGATGCATCTTTGCATTTCAACATCAAAGTGCCCATGTTCAGAGCAATCGGGTAAGCAACGCAAGGAATCTGAATCTGGTTCACCACAATCAGCTCCCTTCCAGCCTTTACGACAGATACACATACCATTTGCACATGTACCATGTTCTGAGCATGCAGGATCAAGACAATCAACTAAAATGACACATAAATCATGTAAAGAAGAAGGTAATAGAATTATATAATAATACATTAAGAGCAATGCAAAAATCGTTTAAATAATAAAAATCTGATTCAAATAAAAGGAACTTTTTAAAAAATATATTTATATGCAAAAAAGTTTTAGGCTCCTAAGCAGTTGTTTAAAGAATACAATAACAAGGATGCATATTTATATAAACCTTTCTTGATATCTTTACTGACTGATGTAACTAGGTGGGAGCTAGAGAGGACTCAGTAATAATTTTAGAACCCTCTAGAAAAAGTATGTTTTCCATTGAAAGAATAAAAAAAGAACTCCATAAGGGGGCTAAAGCTCACACTAGAAATATCCAAAAAGCCTCTTAAGTACTGGCAATGCTTTTTGTCACATTTGATTCATTCTCATGATAAATGTTGTAATGTTGTTGTAAGCTTCTATTAAAAGTAGACCATCCTGACTCATAAAATTTCATATTCAGAAATAATATGCAGAAGATGCTTCTGAATTTAAAATTACTTTTCATCCTTTCACATCATTTCACAATTGATAAGTCAACAGTAAATCTGTTTGTTTTGAGATAAATAATGCCCACTTTACTACATTCTCTTTTGGGTACTATTTATAGCTCTAAGAAAGTATTGTAAAATTTAAAATTTGGGAATGTAACCTGAGTTGCAAAAGTCAGAAGACACTGTGTTTCTCTGATGCACTTTAAGGTTTCCTTAAATGCAATTAGCTCAGTAGAAAAGCAATACCTTCTTCACAATGAAATCCTTTGTAGCCAGGGAAGCAACGACATACTCCATCAATGCAATCTCCATGACCATTACAATCTGGTACTTCGCACTCATCTTCACGAAGCTGGCACTCTTTACCTTTCCAACTGGGATTGCAGAAACATTCACCAGACATATAATGACCTCGACCACTGCATAAAACTGGACACACACCTGAGGGAGGAAAAAGGGCTTATATTCTTATCATCGCATCCATCTAACAGCCCATTTGGCACCATAGAGTTAAGGAAGTGTTCTGACACACTTTTCTGCACAGCTGCACAGCCAGGTGTGTTAGAACACTCGTTTAGCTCAATGGCATGCGATGGGTGGTTCGAGACCACCATGTTGCTGGTAGTTACATCGAATGATGTCAAGGGCTGCTCTTTTTCGGCATTGGGAAATGGTTGTGCTTCAAAGGGTTAAAAATATAGAAATATTACATGTAATTGTAAATTGTTCACATCTTTCACTTTTATTTGTGGCTAATTAAATGTGATTAATTCTTATCACTGAATTTTATTTTAGTCCAGACAGCCTCACATTTACATTATAGCTCTTTGTCAAAGGATACCAAAGAAATGAAATACTTTTGAAAATTTATTTAGCAAGTAATGTCAAATGACTTGAATGCTAATTTTAATAATGCTTCTATCCGTGTGCAAATGTTTTAACTGAACTAATAAAAGAGCTATATATATATTTTTCAGTTCATTTTAATGTTATATAAATTTAACGTTAAGATTATAACAATGATATAAATTTAATGTTAAATAAGATTAACATTATATAAATTTCCAATTTCTAATTTTAATGTGTTAATGCAAATGTAATTTTTTCATATTCACACTGAAGAATGCCTCTATGAATGGAGATACATATTACATAGTTATATATATTTTTAAAACATAGATATATAACAGCAATCTTTCTAGAATACTTTTTAATAGAAGATATTTATCTCTTAACACATATTAATTTCATTACAGTATTCTGCTTAAAAGTTAAAGCCCCAATCAATGATTTTTTGTACATTCGTTTAAAACAAACTCTAAGACAGAATTATTAAATGCAATCCATGGAGTAAATATATATCAGAATTATACAACATACAAAAAGCTTTGTAACTATTTTTCAGAAAAATACACCTTTATGCCTTTAGTAACAAAATGTTAACAAATGATTAAAAGTAGATAATGAACAATAAAAACACCCTAAAAGACTGGCATTAAATGGTTAAAACTAATAAAGAACTTCGTAAAAAGAACAGTATGGACAATTTCAGGTCGTACAAAGAGTCTATCCTTCTTCCGCTGTAAATAGTTCTGTCTTTCACAAAGGCAGAAAGTGAAAGAATTTTAAGAAAGGAGTTCTCTCACTTTATATGCCTACACCATGCCAAATTTGCATAGAAAACAGGTAGTTTTCTCGTCACAAGATTACAAATAATTATTTTACACACTTTAAAAAATTACTAGAGAATAAACAAATAAATAGGTTCATAACAATCACAACAAAATTGTTTAAATCCCAAATTTTAAACGTATATATAGGTTACGGGTAAAAAAAGTCTAGCTTAAATTTTTTTTTTTTTTTAAATTAATGGACTTAGCTTGGGTAACTGCTGGACAACAGCATACACCAGTACAAAAGTAAAATGATGGCTAATTAAAAGTAATATAAAATTTTCTTAGTATTTCTATTCTTAGTAGTTTCTATAAACACCCATAACAGTAAGAAAATGATTAAACAGTTTAAAAATAAAAAGATATGTTTTTGTAAAGTTGTAATGTAAAGTTTAATAATTTTTTCAGAGATTGTGACTTATTTAACTGGGTAAATAGTCTTATGCTATTACTTGATATAACCTCTATTATTATTAAATAGAATATTTTCTATTTAACAGATATTTTCAAAATATATTTTCACATTTGTTAAACTGAAAAGTAGATAGTGCAGCATTTCTAAGCTTTGTGTTACTTACGGCTAGAGCATGATTCTCCAGCAAAATCTGGCTCACAAATACAGCTGCCCATGACACAGGTACCATGCCCATGGCAATCATATGGGCATGGAAGACTAGATTGGTCTGAAAAAGATAAATAGCTGTTTTAAAACAATATTTAATGAATAAAAATTTTAACAAAATTATTTTAAAATTAAATAATGCATAAAAGGTAAAAGAAAATTTTGATATTATTCTGCAACAAAATTAAATAAAGAATTATGAACGTATTAATGTATATAAAAGTAGTATTTTGGTGCATCAGCATTCATTTTTGAGTTAATACGCATGAATGTGATGCTAAATAAGCCAATTTTAAGTATACACTTGGCTTGTGCTTATATCTGGATGTTTATGCATCCAGATATAAGCACAATATACCAGATATAAGCATATATTAGTTATAACTCAATCGTAGTTAGATTAATATTTATTTAAAAGAAGTAGAGTTACAGATGCATAAGAGAAACTTTTGATGGTACATTCTAGGACAGTGCAAGTACAATACTGATCCGGATCTGCTGGATCAATTCAATGCTTAACTGCCTGACTGGTAATATTTACAGATACGCTGCCATCTATTGGCTAACACTACAATAAATATCTAACATATGAATGCATTGGTAACATTCCATTCTGTTTATTAGGCTGCTCAGGTGGTGTAGTGGCTAAAGAACCATTCTATCACACCTTGGGTCTGGGTTCGAACCCCGACTTGGACAGGGTTGTTAAATTGTCTGTCCCTTCATAGGGGTAATGCTGGCTCTCATAATAAAATGACAAGTAATTCGAACCTTAGTAGTGGCAAATGCTTGATGAGCAAGTGCCGAGCCCCTGTTTATTAGAAATGCTGATGCAACTAACACAACACAAACGTGTGATACTGTGATGTGTGGCAATTTAAAGAGAAAGTTCTCAAATTAACACCACAACCAAAAACTCCAATTAAGTGCTAAAATATGACATAAAATGCAAAAACTATATTAAAGATAGAGACAAACATACTGTTGGACTGTATGCAATGGATCTAAGTTAAGACTAAAATATTTTCATTTATCAATTCATTAATGTTTTCCTTCAAAATGAAAAACATTTGCAGAAGAGTGTGTATAGTCGTAAGAGGCTTCTACATTCTGTATAAGATTTGCTGTGCAACCTTTTATTTTCATAGAGACTGAAATTGAGATCTTTAATGTTTATTAATGTATAATTTTATGATATTTAATGTTTTATTTCACTACAATACTGCTTGGAAGCATCCCTAGAAGTAACAATTATGCTTAACTTTTGAATATGAAAGTCAACATGTCATGAAATAAAGATTTTAATCTAATATTTCTGAAAAAAAGAAAAAAATGTTAAAACTAAACATTAATTAGAATTTTCAAACTTTATATTGAATGAGTTAACTAAAAGCAGAAGAGTAAGGAAATTAAGGAGAAATATTAAAAACTAAATAAAAGCTGTTTACCAGTCAAATTTGGTACAAAGGCCACTAGTTGAGGTTGATCTCCATCATTATATACAGATATATACCAAGACCCTTGATCCAAAAATTGTACAAACTCCATAACATAGTTATCCTGCTAAAGTAAAAACATTTAAGAATTATAAAGGATAAGCTATATATATATTCATGCATTCAAATGCAAAACTCAAAGCAACAATTAATGAATTTACAAAATTAACTTTTATTAGAAATAAATAATTACACTTTCTTCTGCTATACATAATAATTTCTTTGCAGTAAAGAAAGTATAAAACTTGGTAATTAAAAAAAAGTAGTTTTGACTAAAAATAAAAGAATCATTTTCTTCTTAATGATAAAAACTTATTACATGGATTAACTAAAGCCCATTTGTCTGAGTTTTAATTTTGTTATTCATCACACACACACACACACACAAAGCTAACAGATAAATTATAAATGAAATCGGGTAATAAATTCCCTATTCTTCCTAAACAGCAGTTTCTTTTTTTTAAAACTAGTTTCTTCATTATTTTCCGAATGTAAGAAATAATACTTTAAAAGAAGTTCACCTATAGGAAATTTTGCTTAATTTCAGGTAAACAGTAATTACATGATACACAGAATATAAAGAACACTATTAGTTTAAATTAGGCGCTTGATTAATTTGGATAATCTGAATGCAATTTTACTGTTTTTAATGATCACTTTTTAGTTCAATATTGTGATTTTGTAAAAACTTGCATATGAAACAAAATGAAAGAAATTTGACAGTTTTTATTGACATTATTCTCAACACAGATACTGCTTTGGTGATGTAGGATTCCATGCACGGAAAACAACAAATATATAATTTCAGAAATAAATCTCATAAACATAACCAAAATAAATAATAAATGTCCACTGCCACTAGAAAAGCAAACACAACAAGTTTTGGTAATTATCTGAGTAAGTGAAATTGTTGTGCAAGTGAATCACTCTTCAGTATCCAGGTGTTGATATAAGAATTTTTTCCAGGGTCCTACTTTAGTGAAAATGGCTTATTTTTGTGAATTTCAATACTTAATTTTTCGAATTTCAACACTTATTTTTCTCAATGTACATAGCAATTTTTAATGAAAGTAACTTTTTTGTTAAAATAATTGATAAAACAGATTAAAATGTAGGGTAAAATAACAATGAAGGGTCATTTTAATTGATTGTAATTTTGTGAAAGGGACACAAAACGGACCCAATTTTCGACTGCATCAACCTCTGGTATCACTGACCAAGTCTTGGCTAACTGGTTGCTCATTAGCTACAAGCAATCTAGCCATGCTACAAGCACGAAACTTTTTCAATGCAACCTTTATGCTAACTTTGTTAGCTAACTTTTTATGGTAACAAAGAATAATGTCCCCTCCCCCCAAAACAGTATAATTTTTTTCAAAATATTATATTGTCATTGCAAATAATATATTTTTCTGGAATAAAGAAAGATTATTTTCAATAATTTTATTAAATGAACAGCAAATGAAAGCATTAATCACCTTAGCTGATCGTTTGCTCTTGTCTTTTTTTCTTGTGTCCAGTATTTCAACAAAATCATACCGTGTGTGAGTAGGAATGCCATTTCTACGACCATAAATGCCTACACTTGCACCTTCAGGTAGCGTGTAATTGAATTTTACTAAAGAGGGAACATGTTGCTGAAAATGAATATTCCAATGTCCAAATGATTCAACTTTACGAGAATACAACTTCCCCAGATATATTTCTGAGAAAGTTTCTGTAGTGGGTGGCAATGTTTTAGAAGGAAGAGATGAAGGACCTGGGAGAAAAAGATGGTTTATTAAATATTTTAAATAATAGGACTTTGATAATGATAGCAAAGTATGAAAATTACCATGCCTGAAGCTAAAAGAGAAGATACCTGATTGCATAATTTAAATAACAATTATGAATGCGTAGAAAAATAAAAAAAGGAAAGGAAAGGATAGGAGTCAACATGAACTTATGTCCATACAGCAAACTATTTCTTTTAATACTAAGCAGAATTAAGAAATAAACATATATGAAGGAAAGAAATAAAGCATAAAAATGTGTAACTTTTAAAACACTTATTGTGAAATTATAAAAATTAAATTTTGGATAATTTTTTTTGTATAAAATTACACAAAATAAAACATATTGAGTATGCATAAAGTTAAAACTAAAACATAAACATAGTCATAACTG
Organism: Cheiracanthium punctorium; assembly: GCA_038373885.1. Classification (NCBI taxonomy): domain Eukaryota; kingdom Metazoa; phylum Arthropoda; class Arachnida; order Araneae; family Cheiracanthiidae; genus Cheiracanthium; species Cheiracanthium punctorium. The sequence goes on along the minus strand of JAWZYV010014373.1, from coordinate 726,261 downwards.
AAGAAATCTACGAAAATGAATCAATAAAGTACTCATGAAAGTTAATTATTTATAATTTGGCAAAAATATGTAATAAACTTTATTTGAAAATGGGAAACTTTCATCTATATACAAATATAAAATTATGAAATAATATAGCATTCAGATAGCTTCTATAGCATTAATGTAAATCAAATAACATACATAACTATTCAAACTACTTGAATTAGTAAAAGTATAACAATGCATAACAATATTCATTAAATGTTAAAGAACACCACCATGTGATTTTTTACACATACACTTGCTTCCCAAATTAGTTTGTTAATAGAAATTAGTTCAATGAAAATATTTTGGTCAAGAAGAACCATAGTTCATATTTATTAGTATGTAACTAGTGTACAGGAAAAATGAGTGGTTTTATAGAAAAGTTAGTTTGCAGCAGAAGATTAGAAGGAGCAGAAATGCAGTTTCACAGGTTGGCTGAAGGCAGAGGAACCAAGCATGGAGACAATCTCTTAAACAGAACTTACCAAAATCTAGGTCATCAGTAGCTGTTGAAATGTGCAAATCTACAGTTTCAACTGAAGCTGTAGGAGCATGCTCAGTAACTACTTCTGCTTTCTCACTAACATTTGTTCCTCTGTCATTTACAGTTGTGGATACCTTCTCAGTACTAAAAGTAGAGACTTCGGATAATTCATTATAGACATTTGTGGTAGTTTCTAAATCAATATTTGTGCTAGGAGATAAAGTAGCACTTTCTGCATAATCAGATATACTACTTGTGAGGTCATCAGTAACAAGAGGCACATCAACACTAGCAAAGTTACTTGAAGGTTGAGACTCATAGTCAGAATTGGTGATTTCAGAAGAGATTGTAGTTTGATAATCGGGTACATAATGCTTATCCACTTGTTCATATTCAGGATATTTTAGAACATTTTCTGATTCTGAGCCATCGGGTAACAAAATAGGAGGTTCGATAACACTTTCTTCAATTAAACGAGTAGATACTTTGTTAGACTCTATTTCGTGATTAAAGCGATTGTGGTAACCGGATGAAGGTTCTTGTATAAGTGCTTCAGGACTTGACATAATGTGAATTTTATTTGACATAATTGTTTCATTCAAATCATCTTTTAACCGAAGCTCTGCAGCTATGGGTTTCCCTTCACGTTTGTTTTTAATTCTAGATTCTGATTTTTCAAATGGAATCAAGTAGTCATCACTTAGCTCATGTTCTGGAACACTCATTTTCATGTCAGTTTGCTCAAAAGGGTTAAGGACAGTTGGAGATTCACCACTAGACATGTCACTGAATTCCTCTTCAAGTGCTTTAGATTTAGTAGTTTCACTATTGGCATCAGAATTACCAATTTCTCGAATTTTTCGCACATGAGGAACATTACAGTTGCATAAAGGGTACATACTTTTAATTTCTGTTCCATCACTGGTTCTGCCCATATCTTCTATCATCACAGGACAGGGGTGTTTGTTTACATATTGCCAGTTTAGAACTGCAACTGCTGGAGAAAAATGTTTCAAATGCATAAAGTTTTCAAACACTCCACTGAAAGCAATACTTTAAACATAAAAAAAGAAAGTGCACATTCAAAACAAGTATGAAGACAAAAAAATTTTCTTCATTTAATGTAACACAAATATACAATGATAATAAATCAAAATGCCGAAAATATAGAGTATTTTTTAAAATTATTTTTATTATAGTAACAATAAGGTTTTTTTTTTTTTAAGAACTTGGCACAAACATTGTACTTTGATTTTTCTTCCAGATTAGAAACAGGTTTAGGCTTATTTTTAAAGACTTAAGCCAAGGAAATTTTATCCAAATCGCAGATAAGAGAAAAAGCCAAAATTCAAGCTAACTGCAGTAATCAATTCATTATTAGAGTATTCAAATTCATTATTTAAAATTGTTAACTATACTGAATTAATAGACATTTTAGAAAAGTTTATGTCCTGTAATTTCACACGATCATACTTTTCAAACTGCAGTAAAAAAGAATTTTTTACTCAAGCATTCCAAGGAGTAAGTGGTCAATTCAAGTACTACTGAGACAAAATGTAAAAAAAAATATATATATATACTTTATTCCTCCTTTTTTTTGTGAAAGAAAACCAACATTTTATTAGGCGGATTGTCATTTGATGAATGACAATAAAACCAATATATAAAGCTGAACATATGTTAGAGCGAATATAGTAATATTAAAAAAAAATCTTAAAATAGACCAGTGCTTTCAAATAACTGAACAGCCACAAAGTCACCCTGAAAACATTCAACATTTATTTTACTTTACAATGCTTATCAAAACAATGACATTTTTATTTTTTTAATATATAAGTTCAAAAAAGAATTGTTAGATGTGCTGAAGCACTCAAAGCACAGTCTGAATTATACAGCCTCATTAATCAGTTATGAGCTCAAGTCAGGTTGATCCTATTTCACCTCTATTGCAAGCTGGACATAGTGATTTTTCAGTATTAAATTATACTGATAAATGCGTGCAGCATTAATGACATTTGCTAATACTTCTGAATCAGCTTTGCAGCTATTTTGACTTATCAATGATGTATGATTTTTAATTCAAAGATGGCTCAATACTACAGTAGTCACTCAAGCCAGTGTATCTAAGAAACTAACAGTAAGACTCTGCAAGAACAAAGGTGCAAAACTGTTGTCTTGAAGAACTGAACTTCTCCAGATATGATTTGGACACCTAACAGTTTGCACAACTCCAAACTAAACATCTAGGTGTCATGACCAATTTGAGTATAATGAACATTTCACACAATTCAGGTAATTGATTTTCATACAGTAAATCACTTCTCTGAAGGATGCTGAATACAGTCTAATTTCTCATTTCTTAAGGAGCCTGTGGCGACACGAGATTACCTCCGAGCACACAACACCCGGCATTTGAAGGCCGGTCAAACAGGATACCTTTTGGTCAAGTTGGATTGTGCCTTATTCTACTACCCAGTGTCCTTGGGTTTGAACCCAGTTCTCGCCACACACTCTCTACAAACATATCCAGGACTGGTATAAATAGATAGTGGTTTTTAAAGGTTACTATGCAAACAAGAATAACTAATTACACAATATTATTATTTTGACAGAGAAAATCTGTGTATCCAGTTTAATGATTATTTAATTTTGTCCAATGTTTTCATAAATTATTACTTAATGTTAGTATTTTAGAGGCAGGGACATACACAGAAAAAAATTTCGGAGGGGGGTCCAAACGGTGAAAAAGGCAGAATTTTTCACAAAAAGATGTCATCATTCTTATTTTCTTAACAAAAACTGAAATTTCGAGGGTGGGGTCCAGACCCCCTGGACCACCCCCCCTGGGTGCGTCCTTGCTTAGAGGTATTTTCATCTACAAGTAGTCATAAAGAACAAGGCAACAATGTTCTTTTATAATGTCTGACCAGAATGACAAGCTACAATGAAACCTTTCTCTCAGTCAAACCATATAATATATTTCTCCATTTTCAAATGTTTTCAATAAAAATAAGTAAGAAAAACATTTGTTTGAAAAGCAAATAAATAAATAAATAAAATAAAATAAAATTCGCTGATTTAAAAAAAAATCTCCTTAACTATTTTTTTTTTTTTTTTTTTAACTTTAGGGGTCTTCAATAAATATTACAAGTACATGATCAAACAACTATTTTCATTCCTATATATAACTTTCATGTTCATAAAAATAGTATATTTCTGTTACACTTTTATAGAGAAGAATTTTAAAGAGTGACATATACCATTAACAAACACTACAACAACAGAAAACTATGGTTAATTTAAAAAATGACATACATAAATTAATTAAGGCATGCTAATGGTCATGCATTGAAAAGAAATAGATCAATTAAGGGCTGCAGTAGTGTAATTTAGTTTTACTGAAATAATGCCATGCAAGAAAATGCCATGACAAAATTTTGAACTGAATCATATTTTGCTTTCTAAAAAAGACGAAACCAAGCTCAGACATGCATAAACCAAAATGAAGAGTGCGATGTAGAATAATTCAGGTATTCATCCAACAATCATAAATAGATATGAGCACACACAAATTTCCATTCATCAAAAGTTGACAGTCCCATAAGGCTCCCCCCCCCCCCATCTTGAAATCATGCAACTTTTGAACAGCTTTTTAAAAAAATTAATTGCACTAGGGACTGAGAAAATTTAGAATGTCTCTTTATAGGTTGTACTGTGAACTGTTACAAACAATGAACTTACAGGAGTTATGAAACACCCAGGAAAAAATGCTCAACATACAGAATTTTGCAATACTTCCCTGAACAAGTAATTCCTTGGTCCATTCTTGAAGGCAATTTTAATGTTTATGAATTTTTTCTGAATGTCGCATGAGACATACAGCTGTATTACTAGTATTAGTCAATAGTGCATTCGGTGAAGAAGCATTATTAATTTTTTCGTGTGTTTGACATCATTGGTTAGTTTTTAAAGCTGTTCAAAAGTCATTTGACAATGATTGCTCTTCAGGTGAAACACCCTAAAATAATCAACTTGCAAATTATACTGGAATTAAAAAGCCTAATTCATTTTCACATTTATTAAATACAGATTCCCAAGCTTTAAAGCTTTTGAATATTGTGACACACTTTTTTAGAAACTGAATCCTTGTGACCCATTTTAACCCCTGTGCACTGAATATTTTCAGGCACTAGAATAGCAAACTGTGGTAAGGTACATCTATGTTCAAGGCCTTGTCATAACCCACTAAGAATTGAATCTTGGCTATAGTTTGAGAAATGCTGAATTAACATTGCAGAATATATTTGGCATACACACTTGTAAATCAAAAATTCCAGTCAATCATTGAACAGTAAAATTGTTACAGAAAATACACTCAAAATACTGATGTTGAGAACAAATATTAAAATAAAGAGATCTGTATAAGACAGTATAAAATAAACTGTATGCACATTTTGAGAGACAAAGGCTTTTCCTCTTTCAAAAGCAATATATTTACCATTTCACAGGAAATACTATTTAATTTTCGACAGGCTACAAAACCTAAATGACTTTTTTATATTGGTTTTTGTTAAAATTATTTTCAATGAGCTGCAGAGAGGTATTTTTTCCCTTTCTTCCCTATCTATGAAGCATTTTATAAGTACTTTTAGTATAAAACTAAAAAGTTTTCAAGTAAATCAAACAATTCTTTTCTTTTCTTGTTAGTTAAATGGAAATGGGAAAAGAAGAAAAAATAGTATGTTGTTCAGTTTCAGAGTTTTCAAAATTTTGGATAAAAATTTTTATTTTTAGATTTCCATTTATATTTTTGGTATAAGATAAAATAGAAAACCTGAAAATTCCAGGTTCTTCATTCTTTCTTTGAGTAGTAGAAACTGTATAAAATATGTACTATTTAATAAAATATATAGGAAAATTTTAAACTACTGAAAAAGAGCTACTGTATGTTCAACAACTGACAAATTCTAATTCAGAAATTAATTCTTACTTATTTTTTTCTTCATTTTAAATTATTAAATAATTTTGCATTAAAAAGCGATTTAATAAATAAAATTAAAAAGAGTTACAAAATATAAAAAGTACATTCTAAAAATAACACTGAAAAAGGGGTTATGAGCAACAATAATTGTAGAAATTAAGAAATTGGCTATATATGCTTAAGTTAAGATTTAGCATGCAAAACAAAGAGCTCTAAGTTTATGCAGCTATTTTATTAGAACATAAGATCAATGAATATGTCACTATACTATTTATACAAACAGCTTGCAGAAGACTGTATTTCAATACAAGATTGAATATATACAGGGTGATTCCAAATCAGATTGACAAACTTCTAGAAGGGGTAGGTTACAATAGTTCAGATTCACATAGCAATGTGGGTCGGAAATGTAGTCTTCGTGTAACTGTAAATAGTCACTTAAGAAGAAGTGTTCAAGTAACAGTGAACTTTCTGACCACGGTTTTTCAAGAACTAATGTATCTTTCACAGATTGCACTGGATAAAAATTGCTAATTCAGAAATTTTTTTTCATTACATTGATGAAATTTTCGAAGAAGAGCCCACTGTTTATGAAACTTGGTTAAGAAATTTAATGAACACTTCAAAACTTCTGAGGAAGTGATTATTAACAGGTACATGAAGTCGACATTTCTGACCTGACATTACAATGTGATTCTGAACTGAACCATCTTGGTATATCCTATACTTCCTAAAAGCTTGTAATTTAATCCCGAATTACCCTGTATATTATTATTATATTTTTATTTATTTTTGAGTCAAAGGAAAAAGCATGATGAAAAAGTTTTTTTAACTACATGCAGCCATGCCCATACACTTCAAAGACTGGTATACCAAAATAAAACTACAGTTAAATGCAGCTGAAATGAAAGATCAATAATGATACAAACATGGAACAATAATTAGAAGTAAGGCAAGTTAATATGCAACAGAATAGTTTTAAATGATCAATAATTTAGCATGAAATGATGGATTTTGGTAAGACATACCTATGTGAATTTCTGGGAGTCTATTCAGAATACACTTAAACGTTAATTTAAAAATTTCAGAAATAAAGTATAATTTTGAATGCCTATTAATATTAAAATAAATATTTCTTTGAGGGAAATTGCTGAAGCTAATGATCTTTGAATTAAAGTACTCAAAATGTAAAAAAAAATAAATAAATAAATAAATAAATAAAATAAAAAATTATGGATTCACTAATTTTGGAGTTTCAATGAAAAAATAAAGAGGGGACAAAAGGACTAAGTATACAATTGAGTAAGATATTTTCAGGTTATAAGAAGTAACTAAAAAGAAACTGGTATCATATAATGACACATTATTGAATAAGAAAATTGAGAATGTATGTATGCATTTACTAAGTTACATGGAAAAGTAAAACTTTTTTAGTGTTTAGCTTTTCTTTCTTTTTTTTTTTTTGCATAAAAAAAAGCAAATGTATGCAAATATTACATAACATACTGTCCAGACAACAATATTATTGACTCTGCCAATTTTTCATGTCAAACATATTTCACTATATTTTACAATTAAAAAAAAAAAAAAGAAAGAAAAATTACACTCAATAACAACATCAGTACCATAAAAGAAACAATAACAGTTTGCCATAATTTAAATTAAAATACACTACAAAAGTGGAGTTTTCTAGGTAAAATATCATATAGTTCAATACAACAAGAAATAATGAAATATAAATGAATTTACCGATAAAATATGTTAGGGATGTTAAAAGAACCAGTGATAAAAACATGAAAATAATGGCAGTGCACTTCCAACTACATCTTGATGAGAGGGTTTTTCTGAACTGAAATCGAGAATGACTGAATCGACTGGAGAGTGGACGCCTCAGGTTATTGCGGACGGGGATACCAGGCACAGAAGTTGTTGAAGGATATGGCAAGGGGCGTCGACTACAGAAAATTCAAAAAAGTAAAACTCAATTATGAACATGATTAGAAACATAAGAGTGATAGACTGTGTTACATAAAGGGTAACCTTTAGTATCGCCCATTCAAATTTCTTGCCAAAAGGCATCGTAGCCTAGACATTGCCAAGCCTGATGATAAACTGTCAAATGTGGCAACCCAAACTGTTTTAAGAGCATTGAATGGAGTGCTGCTGTTTGGTACATTTCGGGAATTAAATTAATTTTGCTTTGAAAATTCGTGAATTAGCATCTCGAGTGCGGGTCAGCCAAGTAAAACATGTGCTTTGCTATGGCTTATTGAAAACTAGAGTTAGTGTTGTGATGGGGAAGTAAGGGGATTTTAAAGGAATATAAATAACAGTTTTGATTTTTCATATTAGTGGAAACGTTTGGAAAAGCCAAGAGTTACAAATAGATATTTTATGTATGAGTGGAATTATGTTTAGCAATGTTGTTATTGTCGAAGACTTTGTGTCTAGAAACAATATGGCCACTGTTTTGTAATTGGGACTTGCTTTGAGAAGTTAAAAGGTAAGGTTTTGACTAGGCATTTTACGTTTGAGTTTTCAAGTTAGTGGAAAAGTTTGGGAAAGTAAGGAGCTGTGCAAATAGATATTTCATGTATGAGTTTTACAAGGAATTCCATTTAAATAGGTGTTTATTATCAACAATATTGCGTTTAGAAACAATCTGGCTGCCTTTTATTAATGGAAACCTTAGTTCGTTGTGAGTTTAAGTTTTTTGAATACACCTTTTATGATAGGATATGTTTGTGCAATGACGTTTTTGAGATAATACAGGATATCCATTGGAAGGATTTTAATTTTAAGCTTTAGGGAGTTTTGCATTGACCAGGGATTGCTGACATTTTTTGTCTGTATTGTTGTTATAAAAATGTGTGTGGGGGGGGGGGGGGAAGGGGATAGTTTTAAAATTAATGAAAACTAAAGAAATTAGGAAGCTATAGCAAATGGCATGCATTTACTTTTATGTGCTCTCGGATAATAATATTGCTGTAACTGTAGATGAAAATGGAACATGTTTTTTCTGAACTCGGTAGTTGAGTAAAGAGTCTAAAATGTAAACTTTTTAGAATGCACAGCACTTGGCACAGGTTTGGCAAAAAACAAAAGATGCCAAAAATGGCGGGTGGGCGATACTAAAGCTGTTCCTCAATAAAGAACAAATAAATATGAAGCCAACACTTCTTTTTACTTAAAAAAAAAATATTCTCACACACTCATAAAGTTTGAAAAAACACTCAAAATACTGGTGTTAAACGATAAAGTAATTAAAAAACTTTGTTTCTTACAAAGTTTTTTAATTACTCATAAAGTTTGTTTAAAAGTTCAAATAAAACTTGAGAGCTTTTGTAGGTATTTAATTTAAGGCTGTTATTTTAAGAAATGTGACTTTTGAGTAGCTGTGTGGAGCCGATATTCCTGTCCTTACTGTTTGACAGACTGCAATTCTAATTTATACTGAAAGAATTGCTCATCCATTACCAGTGGTATAACTGAGGTTTTGTGGCAACTTCCACTGAACTTGCTGAAAAAAGTAGCTGAAACTTGCATATGACATATAGGTAGGTTTACAATTAATACTAGTAGATAGTGCATTAGGAAATAATCACTGTGAATTGAGACTGTGAGTGTTTGACATTATTGTTTTGTTTTTAAAGCTTAAAGAAACATAATACCCATAGCTTTTTGAAAGGAAACAGCCTTCCAGCTTCAACAGAATAAAAGAGAAAAATTATAGTAAAGCGGCTCATAACAACAACTTTTAGAAATGGATGGGTAATTAATGCAAAAATAATTATTTACCTATCTGCATTTTTTGCATCCCCATGATGTGAAGCTGCATGTGATGCATTCGTATCAGTTTTCTTTAAAGATGCTGGTAACTTCGGTACGTCTGAAAAAATAAAATAAATAAATAAAAATGGAATTTGAATTTAAATTTTGACTTTATTCAGAAATTTGATAACAGAACTGAATCTGCTATTTATGAAAATAGTAAAACATCAAACACTAGAAGCGGACTTTGAAGAAATAAACTAAAAAAAATCCATTTTTTGCTGCTTGTTGTGATTATGAATAACATCAACACCGTACATCATCAATGAATTTCAAACAATAAAAATTTACCTAACAAAATCAGAAACCAACTTTAAATTTCGGTTAAAATGACTACATGGGTTACATTATAATGTGCTGCCATCTAGTGATTGTTTATATTTATTAAAAAATACCCGGGTCTTGTCCTAAACGATTTATATACTTGATATGTTGATATTTTCAGAGAATTTTTTTGAAATCTTCCCAACGTCTTTATATGCACTATGCTCAAAGTAGCTTGATATTGTATAGAATATCTAATGAGTTGTTTTATGAGTTCCAAATAAACGTATTTTCTTGAAAATCACTGGGAACATATAAGCGTCACAATCTATAGGGAAGTGTTTTTCCATATTTTGCACAATTAATTTTAATTGCATATCAAATTAGGCAAAAGAGAGTGTATTTTCTTCCCACCCCCCTTCAATAATCAGCTCGTAGTGACGCTTGTGTCTGGAGAAACAAATCAACGAGACTGCAATGCAAGCAAGATATAAATCGGAAATAAATAAAGGTTAAATGAATAACATTAACAAAAAAAACTCAATTAAGTAAAGAAAATTATTTTTTACAAATTTAAAGATCATATTTTCAACGAATAAAAAGCAAGTTCCTGAAAATCGTAAACAATTTTGTTTTGACGTACATGCACAAAAGCAGAAAGAGAAGTAAAATAATAATTTTTTTTTTTCTATCGCTCGAAAAAAATAATTTGCCTATATGAATGTCCTCTGAAGAAAACTATCAATAGAGTATTTAAAAACCTGCATAACAGAAACAGTTGCTGGAATATAATCGAATTAGGATAGACATTGTAATTATACTTTTCTTACTGTCTAATAGATGGCAGCATTAAAATGCTTGTCATCTATCACCAATTGCTCATCCGCCCATTCACAAAATAGGAAATTGAGCTGCATTGATTAGAAGCTATTCTGTTCATGGGCGCCGGCAGAATATTTCCCAAGGGGAGGGGGGCAAAGACTACTTCAACGTATGGTTACCATGTTGGAAAGAGAAAAAAAGCAAGGGAAAATACTGCATACAAAAATCCAGGGGGCATTGCCCCCCCCCTCCTTGCCCTATGCTGCTGGCGCCCATCGTTCTGTTACCAACCTTTTAAAATTGAGCCCCCACCTAAAAAAGGATAACTTGGAATGACGTTTCCCTCCTCATATTCGTCAGCAAACATATCGTTTTTTATTCTTCTCAATGAGTATTTAGTGGCCTTTCTAGAATAATGTTATCGGTAAAGTTTCAATAACTATTTTAAGCGAAAAAAAATATTTTGTGAAGTAAAAATAAAAATAAATAAGATGATTTTGTAAACATGCATTACCACTTGCTCTTTGGCTGTTTTTCTCACGACTCCCAAAGGCGCCGCGCCCCACCGGCTGGAACCGCTGGTCTAAAGCACGGTTTCCAACCTTTTAACATTGTATCCCCGACAAAATATAACTTACGATGGTGACCCCCTTCACACTTTTCTCAACATAATACATACAGCTTTTTATTCTTCAACAATGACGATTTAGTCACTTTTCTTCAAAATAATATCGGTAAAGTTTGAATAAACATTTTAAGGGAGTGTAGGTATATTTTGGAGTATAAAAAAAAAAAAAAGAAAGAAAACATAGGATGATTTTTTACAGCATGCATTATCACTTTCTTTTTGCCTGTTTCTCTCGGACTCCTCCCTGTATAGGCTCTGCGCCCCACAAGAGGGAGGCACGCCCCACCGGTTGGGAAGCGCTGTTTTAAGGAACATAATACAGGATATTAAAAATTCTGAGGTAATCACACGCGTAATATGACCGAATATTTTAGAGGGGTAAATTCAAATTTAAGTGTATAAAAGGAAAATTCTCTTTTGAAAATCCAAACAAATGCAGATAATCAAAATATTTTGGGACAAAGTTTGATGTGCCGTCACAGCTGCAGCAAGTGCGATATGAAGAAGTTTACTGGGGTTGCGGAGGGGCTCATTAATTAATATTTTTTTTTTTTCCACCTAGATAAAATGTGTTGGCCCATGGACGCCTGGGGTAAGGGAGGGAATTTGCCACCCCCCTACATTTTTAGTAAATTTTGCCTTATGATGTAATTAAAATTGTATCACCAAGCAAAATGGGAATCAAAATTGTTACAAGTTTGAAGTTAAACCCCCTAGAAAAATATCTAAGAGTGCTCATGTGTTACCCTAAAGCATTATTTTTTTTAGGGTGGTAGTGTGTAAAGTAAAGTCCTCTAGTACTTTCCCTGGATCCGTTACGGAAAGGATCGTTGTCCCTTGACATTTTTATGTGAGCTTATAAGTCCCGCCACACAGTTTTATTTTCGGGGTGGGGTGGGAGGAAGACCCTAAAAAATTGAGTTCCCAATCGGGAACATCATATTAAACATTTATTGAAAGTTTAAATTTGATGAATTGACTTAAAAAACTTTTTGACTTTTGCTCAGATGTAACATGAATATTCGCTAGAACCCTTTAAAACGTCCTAAGTCCAAGGCACCTGCCCTAGGCAGATTATACCTCTCGTGTACACTTGCCATAGCACACAAAAACCCAACACCTGAGTTCGGTTTGTAAAAAGTTAACGTATTAAAATTTACATTTTGTGATTCTGCATTGGAAAGGATGCCAAAAGCTAGAGGACGACATCCCTGGACGCAAAATGGACGGTCCGTTAAATTTTTTGTGTGTAAATTGTAAGTTTTTTCTCTATTCATCGACCTTGTAGCTTGAATTTTCTGCTTTGCACCGTTTTTACCCGTTTGTTTATATTTCAAATGAGTTTAAGTAAGGCTGCAATCAACATGATTGCATGCATACATTATAGTACTTGAAACTTCAAACCTATGTAATAGGAAAACAGCTAGACAGAGGAGCTTGAAAAAGCATATCTGTTCGAAAGCAGTCAGTGATTCCATTAGAATCAGGGATGTGCTTAGGGATTTAGCGGTCCTGGACAAAAAATTACAGCAGATCTTCGAAATTTGACTAACTAAATTGTTGATCTTGACACCCGCCCCTCCCAGTAAAAACATATGAAGGAAGAGCGTGCGGCGAGAGCTGGGTTTGAACCCAGGGACTTATGGGTGGTAGAAAGAAGCGCAATCCGGCTCGGCCAAAAGGTACCCTTTTCGACCGGCCTTCTATTGCTGGTTGTTGTGTGAGAGGAAGTCATCGGGCCGCCACACCACTCCCCCTCTAGAGAGTCGGAGGCTGACGAACGATGTTCCAAGTGTTATGGAACGTTGCCACTCGTTGTGGACTTTGTGAGGTCGCTGCCACTCGTTGTGGACTTTTGTGAGGTCGCAACCGGTGGTCGCATTTGTGAGGCGGCAGCAACCTCAAAAGTCCACTCGTTGAGGACTTTTGAGGTTGCTGCCGCTCGTTGCGGACTTTGTGAGGTTGTTGCCGCTTGTTGCGGACTTTGTGAGGTCGCTGCCGCTCGTTGCGGACTTTGAAAGAGCCGAGCGAGCGATGGAAGAAGGCGGTGCTGGCGCCACCTGTCGCTGTAGGCGAGAAAGAGAATGCGTGTTCGTTGTCCGGGTCGCCAATGAAGGAAGAGCGTGCGGCGAGAGCTGGGATTGAACCCAGGGACTTATGGGTGGTAGAAAGAGGTGCAATCCGGCTCGGCCGAAAGGTGCCCTTTTCGACCGGTCTTCAATTGCCAGTTGTTGTGTGAGAGGAGGTGATCGTACCGCCACACTTATTTGCTGCTACTGACTGAAATTAAGTAAAATTTGATTAATTAATTAATTAAGATTTTTAATGCATACATTTCCATAATGTAAAAGCTGCATTCTGGCTACTGATCATGCTGTAAATTTGAAAAAGAAAGCTACACACAAAATTATAATTTCTGTATTTTTTCTCGGCTGTCCTTCCTGATGTGCAGTTTTCAGTTCCAGGCCAGGAAGTTTATTTGACTACTTGATAGCCATGAATTCAACAGTTATTTAGCAGTCCTAAATTTGAGCGGCTCTGTGCAATCGCCCAGTTTACCAATCTTTAAGCACTGTTCAGATTAGGATTGCTTTGTATCAGTGGTATAATTAGATGGAGCCCATGGCATACAACAAAACTGCACTTTTTCTCTTAGTAAAAACAAAATCGATCATTTCGTTTGTACAGCCGTTCCTAAAATTCCGTCGTGAGATTTAATTATGCAGATAAAAAAATAAAAAGTCATTTTGAGGACAGTGATTCAAAATATCTACTTTGAGTCTTACTGAATTTAGCCTGTTCACTCCCACTGCGATGAAGGACGCGAACGTCAAGGAAGGAAAAGGACGCGAAAGTCGAAAGGAACGCGATGTCAGCGATTCCCCCTTCTGTAGCCAGCGCATCCACTGGGCTGTAGCCGGATGTTTACTGGGCTGTAGCAAGATCCATGTCAGGAAGCAATGATGGGTACAGAAGGGAGAATCGCTGCCGTCGCTTCCCGACAACAAACATGTTAACCCTTTGACGCGAGGTGGTTGCGCCGTAAAACCACCTTATTTCGGCGATTTCTCTGCTAGTCGCAAAAAAATAAAAATAAATTGTTAAATGGTCCCAACGCTGAAAAAGTACAGCCGTTTCCATTGATCCATTTGATTACCAACAACTTTGTGGTCGATCGTACGGCCCATCTGACGCCATAGAGCTAAAGAAATTTTCTGACCTAGCTGGCTGCGCAGCCGCACATGGATCGATGGCTATGGCAGCACTTTTTCAGTGACGGGCAATCAATCCAGTTGCTCTTCTATAGTGTGAAAACGGTTGTGCTTCAAAGGGTTAAATACTTCTTTCGTTGCGTCAATATGGCAATGGAAATCTGCTCGCTCTTTCAACTGCCGTGCCATGGCACGTGCCTTACCTGCCATACTCTAGGTACGCCACTGATTAGTATTCTTATCTTATTGGTATACTGGATTACTTTTAGTGTCCCACACATTATATATAATACCAAAATTTTAAGCGTAAAACGTTGTTGATCTATTTAAAGAAAAAATCTATTTAAAAAAAAATGAATTTAGCTCCTGGAATCTATAAAGTTTGACAGGTCTGATCTAACGCAACGGAGAGCAGAAAATGCTTTAAGCGAAGAAAGAAAATGACCCTGACAAGAAAAGTGGGGGGGGGGGGGTCGGAATAAGTAAATAAAAGAAAGCTTTTCAGGTAGGATTTCTTAAAAGTATTGAAACGGGCTTTTACTGGCAATACAGCTTTTTAGTTTGGAAGCATAAAAATTTACTTGAAACGTGCTTTTAAGCAGAAAACATGGACATAAATTGATGATATATATATAAATTCTAGTACAGATATAGAATACTTTCCTTGAGAGGTCCACTACTGTATGTTCGAAATTGTTTCTGCACCGAATTAATGTTTCAAAGAATAAAATAAAATGTTACATCATTTTATTGTACATACATTTGAAATAGTACGGCAATTTGCACTGTCAAAGAATATTTGTACTTTCTTGTACTTTAATTTGTACTTTCATATTCATATATTGGGTTGGCAACAAAGTAATTGCGTTTTTCCGTAGGTCAATATTTCGCCTGGCCAAAACTACTGAAGTTAATTATGCGAAATTTGGCACGTACGTGAGTTCTTCAACATAGGTGTAGATCAGAGAGCATTTTCCAAAATTCGTAATCTTACGGGGGGGTAAGGGGCCAAAAAGTTCTTTTCGAATATCCCGCGTGATCTCAAATAAAAATAGAGATATCCGTGAAATTCTTTCTGTAAAATACAGCAGTCACGAATACCTAAAAATTAATTTCAGGACACTTTTAATATTGTCCTCTAAGGAGGATAGAAGCGAAAAAAGGGGGAGGGTGGCCATCTTTTATGGACGAAAAAAAATACTGCCAGTGAAATTCTTTCTTTAAAATGTAACAAATATGAATCGTATGTTCAGGCACAGCTTACCTGTAATTAAAAACTTGTTGAAAACTTATTTGCTTGAATTTTATACCAGAAAACGCAATTACTTTGTTGCCAACTCAATACAAGTTTAAAAAATGCTCAAGTAGTATTTTCTGTTAAAACTACGGAAGGATATAATGTTCGACAACCTTTTGGATACAGACCCGGACTTGCTCCTTTGGGGTCCTCGACTAGAGATTAAAAAGGGACCCCTTACTGAGGAATTTAGAGGAAAAAGAATATTAGAGTATGTGATATTTGAAAATTAGGCTTACGTGCCCAAAAAGCACATTTAACTATTTTAGAGCTTTTGGGGACCCTTACTCTTCGAGGCCCCCCCGAGCAGCGGAGTTCCTGGGGTCAGATCCGGTTTGAAACCCTTCATAGGATTACTAATCGTTTAGTTAGTTGCGAGGCCCTCTTTGAAAAACGATGAATTCACTGCACATAAAATGCTTATTAACAGAGTTTATTCTGCTTTAAACAATCCATATTATTGAAAAAAATCTACAAATACTACCTATTACTTATATTAATACTATCTATAATAGTTTCTTCACCCGAAATACTTAATTTAAATATTTAAAATCTCCCTGGTTCAGAAAAAAAGTATTTTATTTATTTTAACCTCGTGTAAAATGTCAAACTGTGTAATCTCGAAGAGCCATGTAGAATTGCATAAGTTACGAATATAACGTAGCTTTTGTGGCAGAAGTTATCAATTTCATGCAATTTTCAATTTAAAACATGACTTTTTTGACTACCGTAAAGAAATCCCACCAATTTCAATTAGTTTACTCGATTAGTTTCTTAACGAAGAAATATTGGAAGATAAACAATATTTTTAACAACATTTTATAAAACAATATTTTTCTTTACATTGGACCGTTATGGAAAAACGCAGTCCTATGTAAAAATAAACGGGAAACAAATAAATAAATAAATAAAATAAAAGTAAAAAAGTTTATTGGAAAAAACACTCAACATACTGGTGTTAAACAATAAAGTAAATAAAAAACTTCGTAAAAAACACACATAAGATGTTATAGGTAAGAGGATACGTACGTTTCAGCCAAAAATTGTTTTGGCCTTCTTCAGTCCAAGCCCTTCGTTGCAAGCAACACAGGGAACTGAAAAGAGATAAACAAGCAAGATGTTGCCACAAGCACAAGGGGCAAAGAAAAGTCGAACAAAACCACGGAGAGGGGAGAAAAAAATATAAATAAAATATGGGAAAGGAAAGAAGCACAAAAATACAGAAATAAAAAAGGAATAAATAAATAAATAAATAAATAATAAAAAAGGAACACACGAATACAAACACACACACACAAAAAAGAGAAAACAGAACAAAACAAAATAACAAAAAACAAATAGAACACAACTTTTTTTTTTTTTTTAATTAAAAACCACGAACAGGACAGCACAAAATATATATAATTCTCTCTCTCTATTTTTTTTAAATATATATATATATATATATATATATATATATATATATATATATATATAACGTTCCCTTTCCCCTTCTTTTATTTTGTTTGCCCCCCTTTTTTTAATGTGTGTGTTCGTGTGTTACTGTATTCCTTTACGTTATATATATATATATATATATATATATATTAAAAAAAAAAAAAAAAGAATTATATATATTTTGTGCTGTCCTGTTCGTGGTTTTTAATTAAAAAAAATTGTGTTCTATTTGTTTTTTGTTATTTTGTTTTGTTCTGTTTTCTCTTTTTTTGTGTGTGTGTTTGTATTCGTGTGTTCCTTTTTTATTATTTATTTATTTATTCCTTTTTTATTTCTGTATTTTTGTGCTTCTTTCCTTTCCCATATTTTATTTATATTTTTTTCTCCCCTCTCCGTGGTTTTGTTCGACTTTTCTTTGCCCCTTGTGGCAACATCTTGCTTGTTTATCTCTTTTCAGTTCCCTGTGTTGCTTGCAACGAAGGGGTTGGACTGAAGAAGGCCAAAAAAATTTTTGGCTGAAACGTACGTATCCTCTTACCTATAACATCTTATGTGTGTTTTTTACAAAGTTTTTTATTTACTTTAAAAAAGTTTATTGTTTCAAGATAGCTAAGCAAATTTTAATTAGACTGTTTATTGCCAGAATTTTAATATTAGTTCTATCATTTATTTTCGACTTTAATCTCTTTTATTTTAACATGAGATAAAACTATCATTACATCTTGGTTTCATTAGCAAAATTTCTTGTTATTTGAATTCGTATTGGTGGAAATTTAAATGATTCTTAAGTTAAATCAAGAGTAGAAAATCATACATGCGTATTTTTACCTCATTTAATCCTGACTGCAAATCTAATCCAAAATAAGATGGCTGCTATAATGAATTAAAATATTTCGAAGTTAAGATTTTGTAAATAACATGAAGCAATGACATAGACTTCAGTTTTCCACTGCTTCAGCGAGTCTATGCAGCTATAACCATTCCCAATATTTCAGCTTTTGGAAATGGAAAATGCTTTTGCGAGGTTTAAATTGAAAAATCTAGTGATTGAAAATTCAAGCTTCTAGTACGAGCCGTTAAAATATTTTTTGTCTAAATTTTTATGTAAAATTAATCAAAATATTTTTTTTAAATGTTGAAAACATTTGAATGCATTTTAAACTTTATCTGTGAATTAGAGTGTTTTTTAAACGGCATTTTCCAAGTAATTTTCACTCTGACTATATTTTTGTTGTTGTTTTGATAAAGCAAGTTGTTATGGGTTGTTATGCGTATTCATGTTTGTCTTACCTGAAGATTATGCAAAGTGATTTGCCAATTTAAAATGAATTTGCCCTATTTTTGAACGTATAAATATTAAAGTTCTGATGCAAAATAAATTATTCTAACCAATCTTTCCAATTTTGCATTTTTAAAACTTATTGTTATTACATTTTTATTACTATAAAACTATTGAAAATTTCCATGGTTTAACACGGAAGTTTTATTTTCGTCTAGGAATTTATTAACTTGCAATCAACAATTATCGCAAATTAAAAAAGAACAAGAAAGACAAATCATGCCAAACGCATAGATTATAAAACACTTTCCAACACAAAAATGTTTTTGCGACAAATTTGGCGATTATTTTCCTTAAAACTGGAGAGATTTTGGAGATAAGATAATGTTGTATTATCACTATAAATGCAATTTTATGAGACCCTGTAAAAAATCTTTAATTTTTTTCCCCACGTTTAACTGAAGAATATAAAAATTTTATACTCATTGCCTTGTGCTAGAAATGTATTAGTGTCTTTCAAATGATTTCAGTGCCAGGTGTCACTGAGATTTTAGTGCCAAGGAAGTCAGTGAGAAACGGGGTTCTCTCCGAATAAGATTTATTAAGATGGCGAGCTAACTGGTCGCCGGAGGCGGCTACCCAGCAAACACACTACTGCCCGCAAAATGCCGGCTGGGTACCCGTCGTGCTGGCAAAGTGCCGTCTACCCGGGGCAAGGTAGATTGCCTTCGTCTGGAAGTCACTGGAGTGCCAGTGTCTGAAAAGTGCATATTCTCCAGTACATAACTAGTAACGGCGAACTGCCATGTGTCTATGACATGCACAGAAAAGTTAACGGCGTGGTACTGCTTAAAATGTACCGGACAAGCACTATTTGGCAGTAATCGGCCTGTATATATTTCGTAGTGTTGGCATAAAATTTCGTTATTTTAATTAAATAATATTGTTTCACATTCATACTGTGTCAGGGGATATAAGTTCCGGGCACCCAAAGGCAAGGGTCACTGCTAAAAATTTTTCTTTCTTTCTTTTTTTTTTTTTTTTTTTTTTGAGGGAGGGGTTTAAGGGGAGAAGTTCATATTGTGCCTTCAAATATTTTAGTACTAAAAACTAAAATAATACAAACGAGTTCAGTAAGCTATAAAAATGTTTACTACAGCGACAGTGAAACCCCCACTATGTACAGAATTGGGGTAGAATTCTGTACATAGTGGGGTGAAGTACAAGGTGAATTTTATTCTTAAAATTTTTATAATTTATATTAATTTTTTACAATTTTGCTAAACTTTTCCTGAAAAACATATTTGCAGACTTTTTCTACGTTAAGCTCCTGTAGTTATTTTGTTAATGAGCCAGTATTTTCATGTAATAGTCAAAAATAATATGTACGCAATAGGGCTCATTTAGGAATTATATTTACTTTATTCTATATTTCGATTCCCCTTACGGGCCTCATAAGCAAGAAAGAATCCATCAGCCACGGTTGCCAGATTTGGCTAATATTAGCCAATTTGGCTATTTTTAATCACGCTTGGCTAGAAAATTTTTAAAGAAAATAGCCAACCTGATTTTGGCTAATTTTTGGCTATTTTTATTGTGATTGGTAGAAACTGGTCCAATTTTAACTATTTTTTTTTTAAGAAATTGTCTGACTTTATCAGCCTTAGCTCCACTATTTAGCCAGTAGCGTAGCCAGGATTTTATTTCGTGGGGAGATGAGTAGAAAATTTTAAGCTAAGTAAGAGTATTCAAGAACAATAAGTTAATTTTGTTCACCAAAAAAGAGAGGGGTCAAATTTTGGGGAAAGGCGGCTAGCGGCGTAGCCAGGATTTCTTTTCGGGGGAAGGTGTGCCATTTTCTCATCTATATATCAATTACAGTAAAATAAGTGAAAAAATGCCCTTATCCATGTCTGTCTCCAGGGATCGATTCAGGAATTTTTTCTAGGGTCCCTTTTAGCGAAAATTGCATATTTTTATGAATTTCAATACTTAATTTTGTGAATCTCAACACTTATTTAAGTGAATTTTCATATCAATTTTTAACGAAAGCTAGTTTTTTTGGTAAAATGATTTATAAAACACATTAAAATGTAGGGTAAAATACCAATGAAGGGCCGTTTTAATCGATTATATTTTTGTGAAGGGGCCGTTTTAATCGATTGCAATTTTGTGAAGGGGTTGCAAAACGGACTCTGTTTTCATCTGCATCGACTCCATCCTGCTCTCTCTAGTTTCGGGATGGAGCAGGGCCCGATTATGACAAACCGGGACCTGAGGCAGAAGTCTGAATGGAATGCCCCTTACATGTTGATACTGTGTCAGACAACTACTTTTATGTTTTTTGTGTGCGCATATGAATCTTTGTCTGATTAAATGCATCCAATATGAATCATGCTAATATTAGATAAATAAGAATGCTTACAGGCCCTGAATTATCGCAGGGGTATATGCCCCAGGTCCCCAATTTTGAGGCGCCCCTAAATTATTACAGTATGTGAATTTAGTTTAAGGTTTTTTTCCCAATGTAGTAAATGCTTAATTTTTTCAGTTATGAATTTACAAAATACAAAACTCTTTTTTATTCTTCTTAATTCCATAAAAAAATCACAAATCTTCATCACAGGAGATTAAAGATTTTTATAAAAAGAAGTGGTAACTAGGATGGCTGCTAGATTTTAAGTGATTACGCGGTCAGATGCCGGTCCCACTGAAGTTTTTTAAGTGGCTACCCAGCGAGAATGGGGCACCCATAAATAGAAATTTCCCAATTATGATTATTAATATAATAAAAAAGTCAGGCTTTTAGTTGTATTTTTTAAGTCTTCAATTTTAATAAATATTGATGTTTCATATATTTATAATGTTTATAAGCATTCAGGGCCCGATTATGACAAACCGGGGACTGAGGCAGAAGTCTACATGCCCCCCCCCCTACATGTTGTTACTGTGTCTGACAACTACTTCATGTATTTTTTCTGTGTTCGCATATGAATCTTTGTCTTGATTATTGTACCCAACATGAAGTATACTAATATTAGATAAACGAGAATGCTTATGATCATTATAAATATATGGAATATCAACATTTTATATAAAAAGGTTTTTTGAGAATGTCACCAGCCCCCCTCCCTTATGTAAGAAAACATGTCCATACTCTATTCCAATTTCAAATTCTGCAAAATTTAATTAAAAATCCGAAAGATGGGGCTACAATCGCCGGTTTGGCTATTTTTGGCTAATTTTCAGAAGCCATTTGGCTATTTTCATAAATTTCGATCTGGCAACCCTGCCATCAGCCTCTCTCTCTGCCGAGGAATCCTAAACGAGAAAGAAGGCAGCAAAAATCGAACTGTTATCTTTTTACTTGGCAGTAAATATTTATGAAACGCGGAGTTAAATATTAGTGGTTTGGTGACGAGGGTCTGTCGCCAAGCTATTTTCTACTGATATTTTGAAAATTGGCGAATTACATTCCAACGGAAATGGCAACCCCTCTCGAATTCCATTTTGTGAACTGTGAATGTGAAGAAGTATCTTTTTTGGGGGATCTCAAGGTTTTAAAGTTTTAGCAGATTCATGGATTTACATCTTTCCAAAGTGTTTAATTCGTATTTAAATACTGTTCCAGACTAACAAGATCTCATCGATAGGAATAGTTACTTTAATAACACTATTTCAACCGTGAGATTTTGTTAGTTCACATTTGTATGCCTTGGATTTGAATTTAACTGGGATAATGCCCTGGATTAATTAGAAAATAACTGGTAAATTTTTACTTACACTGTTTTTAATATACAAAATCTCGTTGCATATTATAGTTTATAAAAGTATTTTCCTTCAAAAAAATTGAGTCATGTAGGTACAACAGGTATATAGAAATGTCTTTTCAGAATAGCTAACATCAAAAAAATCATTTGATCAAAACAAAATGTACAATAAAGCAAAATGTTACTCTAAAGTTATGTGTAACCATATATATATATAGTGCAACTTTACTTATTATATCCTATATGATTTTGACTTATATATATATATATATATATATATATAGTATATATATATATATATGTTATATATACATACATATATCAACCGTAAAGTATTATAACTCATTTATAAAATCTCTTTAATTATGAGATATTGAAATTAAACTGTTTATAAATGATTTTATGTAGGTTTTGACATGTGTTATATCCTCTCTCATAAAAAAAAATATTTTTTGAAAATGAAAATTTGTAAGAAAATTGCAGTTTTCACAAACTGCACACAATTCACTAATGTTGGGCGAACATAATTTGCAAATGATGTACTAATGGATTTTGCTGTTGTTTTTAATTTTTCATGTATCTAGTTTTTTATCTTAAAATGTTACCCTTAAGCAATGTCTTTTTTTTTTTTTTTTTTTTTGAATGGCCCGGATCCGCCGCTGTCTCATATTTTAATTATGGCAGCGTTACTGTAAATAGGCACTAATCTGGTACCGTGCCATTATATTGTAGTCACTGTTAAGGTACCAGGCCAGTGCCTTTATTTTTAATAATAGCTGGCACCCGGCCGTTTCATTTTGGGCATGATAAACTTCATGGGCCAGTGCCTTTATTGTGAGTAACGGTCGGCACATGCAGTATGCCAGCAAAGTGCCGCTGCCTACCCGGGCTTCTGGCAAGGTACTTCTCTGGCGACCACTTTTGGTACGATTCAGTTACTTTTTGCAGTGCCGGGCCAGTGCTGGACGTAAAGGCAGAAAGGCACTGGCAAGGTACTCCGCCAGCAGGTATGTGTTTGCTGGGTAGTAGCTTAATATAATCAGATTAGATATTTTTCGAGGTACTTACGTATTATCCCGGCGGTCCGCCAAGACGAGCAATTTTTCGCCAAGATAAATGCCGGACGCATGAAATTACTTATGGTTCGGAATATTATTGGCGACAGTTTGCCAGCAAATTTGGGGAAAAAATAGTTTGGCGTTAATGACCGCCGGGATAATACGTAAGTACCTCTCTCTCGATTTATCGCCGAATAATGAAAATATCGCAAAAAATGCATCTGGAAAGTTCGGTTTCAAAGCATTTTTTTGCATCCTATTTGGCAATTTATCGCAAAAGTCGCCAATCTTTTGGTGCAACATTTGTGGAAGGCACTCGATCATCGTCGGATTTTTAGCTAATCATATTGTAGGATAGTAGGATTTTAAATAGGTGCCTGTCTCTAAACTGCCACTGACCGCATTGTATTGAAATTATTTTGAGTGCTTCTGTAGAAAAAATATTAACTATACAGACATTATTTTCGATGGAAAGCTTCATCTTGTAATCCTTAATAACATATATCAATTTTGTTTCATTTAAAATAGCAGAATATCTCTAAAACTAGAAGTCAAAGCCCGTTGTGAAGGTAATTACAACAGGTGCTAGAAAAAACATTTGACGAAAGTATGTCTACACTCAATATATTTAATCTTCGTCTAGTTAAAATAATTAATTTCATATTCAGTTTTTATTAAATCAAATTTGGAAACGTGCGGAATCGAAAGATTTCGTTTTGTGTACACAGCTATTCTCATAACCATGCAGACGATTTATTTGTGAAAATAAATTTAATAAACTGCATAATCTGGAAAAAACTATTTTAAAAGAATTTGAATCCCAATTGCATAACGTCATATTCACTTGAAATAGGTAATTTTGTCACGCAAATGACTCACTTTTTTGACTTGCGGAAATAAAATGGTTCTGAAAAAAAGCGAAAAATCGATTAAAAGTGAGGGAACAGGTGGATTTTCAAATTTTTAAAGTAGCGCAGATTGTTTTCTATATTTTTATACATAATTATGAGAAATTTCAAGCGGATCGTAGAAACGGTGAAGAAGTTATTAGACTTTTTGTGTTAACTTTGTAATCTTTTTGCAGTAATGGCGGAAAAAGCTTTATCTTGAAGTCAGGGATCAGCGTAACTGTATAGTAGGACGATACGCTTTGAAGAAAATCTTCCTATAGAACGCAATGTATTTGGAGTATTTTGAGTGCTCCTGTAGAAAAACTGTAAATGCTACATAGACCATTTTCAATAGGGTACATGGTACAGCAGACAAGAATAACATATTAAATTTCGTAGAAATCGATGCATATTTACGGAAGTTAGAGCATGGACGGACGGACGGACCGACGGACGGACGGACGGACAGACGGACAGACAGACAAACCGAAATCATAGACACTTTTCAACCTTGTTGGAAAGTGTTAAAAACGTTAAATATCCACCCTAACTAAAATTTTGTTTGCTGTTTTTTTTTTTCAATTTAAAGATAAAGTTATGAAGCAACATAAATAATTCTAGCCACTGCTTTCATTTTTGAATTTTTTAAACTAATTTTCTTTTATATTAAAATCAAATTAAAAAAAGTTTCCTAACTATCGTCAAGGAATTTTTTATTTTATTTTATTTTTTAGCTTAGGACTTAAATAACACTTTAAAGCTAAAATAAATAAATGGCGAGTGAGAAAAAACGAACAAACTCTGGAAGAAGAAACGCATTTTTGAAATGGGCATTCCAGAAAAGTATTGAAAAGCTACTTTTACTTTCCGTAATGAACGCCATTGTGCGGTAAATGTAAACTTTCACTTGAAACGTGCCTAAAGCATTGACACGAACCGAAGACAAATAGATGCCATGCAGCTGGATGAGGGAGAATTTTTCATTTTTCGAAATAGCAAGTTTCAGGAATGTTAAGGAAAAAAAAAGATACTTAAAACGTATATGAAAAGTACGATTAGGATCGTAAAATTTCTGGAAAGCACACAAAAGTATTTACTAATGGATTTCCTAATGAGTACAGAGTGATAATGATTTTTCAAGTATTGTTTTGTTTTAAGTACACTTCTAAGCTGCTTTCGAATCATTTGGAGAAGAAAAATTTTGGCATTCCAGCGGTCGTTTGTCATTTTTTGGAAGATGTGACAGGAGATAGCGCTCATGTGCATTCGTAAGTTAAAAAAAAAAAGAAGAAGAATGTGTTTTTGGGATTAGAGGGTTTTTCCTGAAAGATGCAATCTATGTATATATATATATATATATATATATATATATTTGTTCTATTTTTAGATCTTTAGACGTCAAAATAATAACAAGAACGTTGCATTTTATAAACTAACCTGATAAAGGATGACTTTTTAGAATTATTAATAACTTCATAGTAAAATTTATGAAAGGAAATGAAAATATTATATTTCATAACAGTAAATCATTATTGAGCCCCTCCCCTCCTCCCTAGCTAAATTTTTATAAGACTTTGACGCGATTGGTTTTAAAATGTTAGTAAAATTCTAAATAAAAATGTCTTTGAAAAATAGATTTTTTTTTCAAAGGTACTATATGACACTATATCCATTTAACTGAAGAGATTTTCAATCAATATACATGCTGCTTTCATGTAGAAAGGCGTTACTTCAATTTAAACGCTTTCGTGTTTATTCTAGTTTCCCATTTAAAATTCAATTTGACATTTGAGATAACAGGAAGTTTCAGGGCGTAATTACGAGATGGTGCAAGCGTTGTAAAGTGGATGCAGCAGGAGCTCTGAGATCTTTTAACGAAGCATCAAACGGTTTCAAATTGCAATTTATTAATTAGCCATAAAATTGCCCGACTGCTTTTAGTACACGCTTCGTCTTGTCCGTTATTAAATTGGCAAATTAAATGTGTATATATATATCGATGAGAATACTTAGCATCGTGCCATTATGCATATTGTCATTAAGGAAATTACATTTATTGGAGGATTCATATGGAACGGAGAATCTGTAACAAGGGTATAAGCTGTAGTGTTATTCAAAATGACATATTTTGCAGTGAAATCGAGAGCCGACAATAAATCATCCAATGGGATAATCTCTAAAATTTCTAAGAGCGAAAACTTAATAATGGGGAGTTTAACAGTAAAATGCACTCTAAAATCTGGCGTCTTAGTAAAATGAAATTAAATAACTTTGGGTAAAATGCATTATGAGTAAAGTAAATTTACTCATATGTGTAATTTGTTAAATTACTTTTTAAAGTATTTCAAAAATAAGCTCTCAGAAATTGTAGTAATTAATAAATTCTGAATAAATTGGAGGTTTTTGACTTGTAGCAGTGCCAACGAAATGACATACATAAACAAACACGATGAACTACACTGCTGGCCAAAATTATTGCAAATTTAAGAAATCTAAAATTTTGTTTTCAAGACAAAAAAAAAAAAAAAAAAAAAGCCAAGAAACTTGCCATATCTAAATCCTATTGATAATTTATGTAGTATAATTAGAAGGAAAATATCTCAAAGTTATTTCAGAACAGAGCAAAAGCTTCAGGAAACAATAATAAAATTTGGCAACACGAAAAAAGTTATAAGATTTGCAACAATTTTTGTAAAAGATTGACCGCTGTGATAAAAGTCAGAGGTTTCCCATAACATAGTAAATGCTTTCCGATTCAGTTGCACTTTTTATATAATCTTTTTTTGCTCGTAAGAACTTGAAACTATTTATTTTATTTTATTTCGTTAGAAAATTTTTATTTTATTTCGTGAGAAACAAAATCAATTCCGATTTCTGATAACTTGTACATTTTTTATGCACTAAAAAAAATAAAATCAAATAATTATTTTTGTTTAATAACTTGAAAAAGCTTTTAGTAAACCTTCGTTTTCGCATTGAAATAATTGATGTTAAACATCGTTTTGCCTCCTCTCGCTTAGGAAACTTTTTTTATGGACTTTAATAAAGGTAGAAAACCTTTTTGCTTTTCAAAATGAAAGTAGATTCAAATAAAAAACAAAATAGGTTTCCCTTATTTACATCCTTTCTTCTACGGAATATTTTCAACAGATGATGGGAACACGGGAAAGGTTTCGAACAATGTTACGAAAAAGCAAGCAAAAACTGTGCTTGTAAATAAATTATGAATCACTCACCACTGGGTATGAATATGGACCCCGATGGCGTTCTGGCTAAACAGGTCGTGAAATCTTGTTCGTTTTCTCGTATCTGACTATCTGGGATGTTGTCTCCCGAGTTGAGAGCATTGTTGTTCGCACCCATATTCTGAGGGACTTTGCTTCCGGGTTTGCCCATCGTGAGCTTGTGAGAAGTGACTAGACCAGAAGTGTTGTCCATCAGACCTGGATAAAACAAAGGCAAAATTTCGTATCATGCATGAACAAACACTTATTATTTTGTTCCTGGGAATGGTTGATTGATGCGTTAATTTTTTTTTAAATGACTTATAAATAGATTTAGGTTTAACTGACTGTAGAATCTATTTTCATTTTATAAGAATTTTTATTTTACCTATTTTCACTTTTAATTTGATGATCTTGAACGAGATATTTAATAAGACGGTACTAACAAATAAGTGTTTGTGATTTTTTTTTCTTGGAATCTGTACATTTTAGTAAAACTTTTTATTATTTAATTTATTGCATTAAATGTGAAAAGGCAATAATTAAATGGAAGGAAAATGTATAACAAAGCGAAAGAAAGTACTATTTCACTGTTTTGCAAAGCCATTAGTGGCTTTTATAAGACTTTTTTCTTTCTGGTGTATTAAATTTAAAGTGCATATTTAGAGCTCCATATCATACCCAGTGTTTCTAATGGCATCGGTATGGCATCAATAGATACATTTAGAGAATAATACGTTTACGTAAGATTTGAAATTTTCACTGAATATTACATTTATCTTTCGCAAACGCCGTACACTAAATATTTGCTTAAATGGAAAACTCACACAAACACACATATAAGCACGTAGTACATTTTAAAAGAGAAATATGTATGGCTTTAACTATTTTTAAAAGATATCTAAGTACCGCGTACTAAATAAATAATTAAAATTATGCACAACTGTTAATAGTATTCAAATTATACATCAAATGCAGCAATAAAAATGCAAGAATTAAGGATGAGCGGGAGAAAAAAATCATAAAATGCTACAGGTATCAGAATATATAGTATGATAAATTTTATTTAATTTATTTGAACTAACATTCAAGACTTTATTACGCTGTTTTGACAATAGTCTTGGCTTTACTTATTTATAAAGCATTTAAATAAATGGGAGCGAAAATTCAATGTAAGAGTTTAGCAAAATGTTAAGTTTCTAAAAGAATGAAAACTCAATTTTCAAAGCATATATTATAACAAATTTTAGAGGAAATCTACCTATTTCAAAAGTGTGAACATTTACTTGATTTATGTGCCTTTCTTTCCAACTTTAATTTGAAACTGGAAAGAAAGGCACACTATCTGTCTTCCAGTTTTGTGCTAATTTTAATGCCAAAATGAATTTTTTAAGCATAAAATTATACAGTTTTTATAGAAAACTTTAAGAAGTTCAAAAGACTGGACGATTTATTTCATCATATTCAAGCAGAAGTTAATTACAGGTCAATAAATTGCGCACAATCTTTTTTTACTGAGACATTTTTCTGGTTTTAAAGTGGATATTATTAAAAACATATGTTATTAAATAGTACATTAAAATTAATAAATATTAATTCATGCTAAATAATTAAGTAGCTAGTTACTATAATTTGAAGCAGCATAATGAGGATTTTTTTAACTAGAAGTAAAGTATACGACTAGTAGTAAGTTTTAAAAGTGGTTTTTAAGTTAGGTAAATGAGTGTACTATATGACCTTTTTCCGTCATTAAGTTTTTGACACCTTGCCAAGCCACTGATGATATCCGAGCTATTATTAGGTGGTCAAAAAAGTTATGAAGCATTTTCCTTGTATAAGGTACAATAATAAAGCAAAGATACATTGACCATGTTGATCACTAACCAGGGTTGTCAGATTTGCTGCCCGGATAGCTCCCCATTTTTCCCATCGGGGCGGGTTTTTGGGATAAAATGAGTTTTTCTAAGATAAAACTTTGATTTGAATCATTTTAAAAGAAATATCTGTATAATAATTTAATTTATTGTAGAAGCATTTAATTCCTTTCAATTCAAGGTTATTTTTATCACAAATAAAACTATAAATCCTAATTCCATTCTGTTGCTTTTATGAAAAATAAAAATCTTTGTTTTCTACCAGTCGTAATGCTGTTTAAAAGTTATTTTTAGTAATTTTTAATTGAAATTTTCGTCATAGAATTTTCTATGACCAAACAGATAGTATTCTATATAATAGTAGTTGTTTAAAGATAATATGTAACCGTACAGATATAAAGCTATACAAATGCATCAGTTAAATTTTATTGTTAGGAAAAGATGTTCATGCAAACATAATATCCAATATTTCTTCATTAGAATATTTATAAATAAAACAACCATTCAAATATGTGATAATAATTTCTTGACTGTATAATAAAAGCAGGTCTGGTTTCACTAACTATTGAAATTAGATTATATCACCGGGTTAATAAATCAATACCACAAAATAAAGAAGTACACACATTATGGAATGAAAGGAATTTATAACTTTGTGTTATTCATTAACTATTTAAATATTAAAAAGAAATGTACAGGTAGGTTTTTGACATTCATTTTTTATATTTTTTTTTAAATAAAGAAAGTAAAATAATCTGAGAAATTCTATATAAAGTTTATTGAGTTATTGCTAACATTTTCTATCATATTTAAATCACTGGAATTTCTTTATTACTTTTTTACAATAAATTTATAAATAAAAAATTATATTAATATAATTTATTACTTGCAAAATAAGATGATAAACCTTTGTCTAAGACAATAAAAATTATCCATAAGCTTTGTTTTACTACACCCACTCAAAAAAGTATTCAAGTAAAAGCCAAATTTCTTACTTCAGTTTAGAAAGTAACTAATTAGTTTCTGAAATTTGCACAGCTCGAAATTAAAATTGTTGTTATCTGTGGATATATTTTAATGGTATGTCACTTAAGTTTTTATTACTTATAATTTACTAAGCTAATAATTATTTATTCTACAAAATATACAGTGAAAGTTTTTAGACGCAAATTTATTCATTCATTTATTTTTATTTATTTATTTTTTGGAGGGCAGTTCCAACTTCCCTTTGTAATTAAAACCTAATTTTATGTTTGTCCATGGTTTGAAGTTTGCACGTCTATATGATCAAATTTTCAAGTACCAAAAATTTTAATTTTGCCCATTTTGCCCAATAAAACCCGGGTTTATTCACCCTAAACCCCGGGTTTTTCAATAAACCTCGCCCGGGTTGGGCTTTTTACAACCCCGCCCCTTTTTTTTTACAACCCTGTCACTAAGCGTATGTTATATTTCTGTAAGCTTCATAATCATAAAATAATTCCTTTCCTATATAATGACCAAACGCTTTTGGCAAGAAATGAACAGGTGCACATTTATGACCTCGTCGGCTTCGAATTTGAATTTAAGAGCAGAAAACAAGAAGAGGTTTGATAGTTAAAGTTTAGGTGAGTATAGTGGTTGCACCAATTCACACCATTACATCCAATAATACTTGATAGGTGAATGGAAATGTGTGCGGTTTCGTGCTATCGAGACAAAACAATACAACTCTAAAGGTTTCTTTTATAGGCAGATTCACTTCAAAAGTTAATACTTTACTAGTTTTGTGCTCTCCGAAAGTTCCTATGGGATAAAACTTTCGGTTCCAATAAGGTTTAATTCATCAATTTGTTCATTTTCATCTCGCCGTTAAAGACAGGCCTTTCTATGGACAGAAAAGTATGATGGTTCCAAAGCAGATACAAGATCATCAAAGGACCGGAGTGACCAGGTTAATTAAAACACTGGGCTAGTAAACTGAGGATTTCAAGTTCGAGTTCCGATTAAGCTGCTAAAACCGTTGTTTCGAAAGTCTCCTGTACTTTTGAAGTTGTCGGTATTTCAAAAGTACTTTCCAAAACATGATGATGTAAACTGTGGTGAAATTGGGCAAAAGAAGAATCGAAATGGTACTTTCAGTGACATACGTAGCTTTCTTCCAGTTTTGAAGATAAACTTGTGGTATTCTGCCGGCAAAATGGGCGGAACTTCGCAAAATTGTTAGAAATGTTTACAGAATATCTGTATGCGATAGTCAAAAGAAATGAAAATTCTTACCCTTCGTATTAAGAATAAAACAATTTGGTAGATATTTTAAATTTATTTCGAGTTTCTAAAATATTATTATTTCAAGATGGAAAAAAGTGAAAGGAAAAGGAACAAAATTTCACTTTTTTAAGGAGGGAAAAAAACCCCATGAAATTTCCTTAAAAAGAAACATTTTAAAAGGAACGCTAGAGCCAGTAAAATCTGTTGAACCATTTCCTACACAACCTGGGATCGAACGCGTCAGTTTTTAGCAAGTGGACTGTCGCTTTAATTAATTATACCATAAAGTAACTTTAAAGTGAATTTCTGGAAGTCTTTCACGGTAAGGTTCAAGAATCGCGCATGCTCAGATGTATCGATTTTAATGGTAATTTTTGGCTTTGAGCTTTTGCAGATTTAGATGGATGTCTCTAAAACGTATCCTGTGTTTTCTCCTTTAACTCAATACTATGTGCTTAAAAAATGGAATAACATTGTAGGAAAGGTCCAAATGCACGGATTCAAGAGATATCTGCATAGCGTCATACACACTGCAAATTAATGACAGAATTACTCACGCCTCGATGGCAGTACGAGGGTGCTGTCTCTCGCGAGTGCCACTTCAGATCCCGTGAAGGTGGCGTCGGAGTTGATGGCATCTTCGTCGTCCGAAGAGTTCGAGGACGAGAGTCCAGAGAGCTGCTGGTGGAGTCTCCTGCCGCTGTCCCTGGGAGGGTCGGACCCCAACATTCCAGGATTCCAAGGGGCCTCCTGCTCCCGCTCGCCTCCCCCCGCGCTCTCCCGGCTGCTGTAGTGGTGGTACTGCTGCTGCTGTTGCTGTTGCTGCTGCTGTGCGTCTTGGGACTTCTGCCTCAGGCGGCCTGGAGACAAAGAGAGAATGAGAATTATTTCGCGAATCAGTCAGGGTCGAATATATAGTATGTAGCACAATTACTCCAAACGGCGTTTAAACGTTCCAACGTAATTTGAACGTTTTTTGAACGATTTGCGCTACTAGGGATAGTACGTAGCACTCGGAGAGGAAGTAGATAATTCACAATACATAGTAATCTGTAAAGCTCTGTATACACTATAGGGTGAGCGCCGAAATATCTAATCAATGGCAATACTATAAAAGCTGTAGTCAATTTGTTGGGCTATCCCTCTTTTCCTAGGCACGGGCAAGGATATGTTCCGTGCCTCACTAGCCATTCACCCAGGGGGGCATATTTTTCAGCGAGATCAAAAGAATTCTTATGTAATGCAGGGATATCTCTCTCAGTTTAGACGCAGGGGTCTCTCAGGGTGAGCAAATGTCGAGCAGCGGGTCACTTTATCTCCTATGTTGCTCGCTAGCGTGTACTGAGCTTTACATAAGCTTATTTCGTAATATAGTTAAGCTCATTTCCGACTGACTCTAAAACGGTCTCGGTTGCACCAATCAAAAACAATTTTTTAAAGATAATTGCACTTGCAAAATCGCATTGTTCGACCGATCGATTTGAAATTTTGCAAAGATATGCAAGCTGTACAGAACTTTACGAAGCGTAACGTAAACTTTAAGAAACTTCTACGAAAAAAATATATAAATAAAATAAAATCTTATCCTTTCCACAATAGTTTTTTTTTTTTTTGAGAATTTCCTTTCATTCATTTCGTGACAACTGCACGTTGCACTGATTATATACTAAATAATAAAGAAGACATAAAAAATTACATTTCCCAAAAATGCCCATTAAAACAACTCAAATGAACAGTTACAACTTATTAAAGAAAAAGCTTAATTGGAAATGATAACAATGCTAGTTAATATTTCAAAATAGCTGTCTTAAACAGCACACAAGCAGATTATTACCATTATTTACTATGAATGGTTAATTTCTTGAAGAAAAAAAGTTAATACCCTTTGAGATACTGCTTGGCAACAGCATCGCCTGGGGGAATTAACTGAAAATTTGATTGGAGCTTGCTTGGAGGGTAAAGAGAGTAATTATGGGAAAAGTTAAAAGAAGGCATATTCATCTTACAAAATCAATATATTTAGAGTCGAAAATAAGTTGAAAGTCTTTTTTTAAAACTCCTTTGGTCTTATTATAATAAAGAAAAAAGTTTTTTTTTTTTTTTTTTTTTTTCATGTAATCTTTTTTTTTTTTTTTTTTTTAAGCTGAAGTACGAGAACAATTACTTTTGAAATCAGAGATGTATCTTGGAAAGAAAATGACCAAAAGTTAAAAAAAAAGAAAACCCCCTCTATGATAAGTACATTTTAAATAAAAGAATATTGATGTTTTTAAAAGAAAGCAATTATCTAAAATTGGAAAATTTAATGCATTTAGTAATATAATGCGAATTAAACTGCTGAAGTATTTGAGGGAAGTTTGAGCCATGAATAATTTGAAAAAGAATATGCATATTTGCACATTATTTTACTGTAATTTCTATGACTCGCTTAAAAAAAACATATTCAAAATCCAAATATTAATTATATCAATCTTCTTAAAAATTGATTGTACATCTTAAATTCGCTAAATATGCTGTATTGCGAAGTTGTCTGCATTTTATCGATGGAAAGTATTTTGAACAGTCTTTCTAAATTCTGTGAAAATGTGACAATTTTATGAAGTTTTCATACGTTTTGTTCTGAAGACAGGAGCATTTTCATGTTTTCCAAAGATATTTTATATATATTTTTAGCGGGGCAATTTCATACAAAACTAACCACTTAAAAACTATTTATGACATTGTAGATGTAGATTTTAATGACTTTTTGCACGCTTGTTGCACTTATCTTTAATTTGAAAATAACGAAGTTTCAAATTTTTTCAACAATTCGTATAAAAGTTATAAATTTTCAAAATTCAGGAAAAGTAGGACATGATATAAACCTATGTACAATAACATACATAACAGGTACTTATAATTATTTCATATTTTAAACACCAGTTTCTTTTCTTTTTTTTTGTTGTTATTGTTGTTGTTGTTGTTGTTGTTGTTAAAAGTAGGAATATTGCATGGCATAGTAATCTTTAAAGCAGAAAACTGTCAATGGCCTAAATTGATTTTTCTGTCAATATTTCAGTACCGAAAATTTTCGCGATTTACACTTTTACTTTACAATGAAGTCAAAATATACCTGTATTGCCCGCATTGATATAATAAAGCGCTTAATGCAAGAATTATGAGGGGATTAAACATAATTCTTTTTTCCGTAATTTAAAACCTAAGTTCCCGGGCGTAGAATAATGCTGCGCAAACTATCTTGCGAACTAGTGTCGAAAATGTCTAGTTAGATTTAACATCTCAACAGCAATGCAACACCACATGATTTTTAAATTCAATTTATTGGCGAATTAAAAAAACCCCACATTTTCCAATGATGAAGAAAGAAACGTTTTCAAATCACTTCTCAGTTCAAGAAGATAAATATACCTCCAGACTAACATCGTATTTCCAACTTTTCCAACCAATCTTGAAACTTCAGTTTTCTTCATTTTTCAAATTCATTTCCTATGCCGTTCCACATAAGTTTTATCCTTCATTCGATTATTAAATCAATAAATTTGTGCCTCTACTCTTAGAAAATGGGAAGCGTGATTGGTACAATTTATATCTAGTTTAATCTCTGTGAATATATTTTAGTGGCTTGGGAAGAAATGCAGAATTCGTCATAGAGAGGAATGAGGGACAAAGATTAAATGCG
Source organism: Cheiracanthium punctorium (assembly GCA_038373885.1). Lineage (NCBI taxonomy): Eukaryota > Metazoa > Arthropoda > Arachnida > Araneae > Cheiracanthiidae > Cheiracanthium > Cheiracanthium punctorium. Next base: position 691,254 of record JAWZYV010014373.1, on the reverse strand, counting down.
TTTTTTTCTGAAAAAATACACGGTGTTCCCCAAAACGCGTTAACACGATAAATCATAATATATTAGGTACTTATTATTTAATCCCCTCCCCAATAAATTAATCAAACACTGAACATTGTCAGATGTCTGAAGTGTGAAGGTCCAGGGTTCTGGCCTACGAGTTAGAACCCTTTAAAATGTCCTCCACCCAAGACATTCGCCCTAGGCTATAGGAAAAAGGCTGCTAAGTACTTTGAAAGAAAATGAACAAAAGAATATTAAAAATTACTGAGATTAATTTTATTTGGCCATATAAAATCCGTCCAACTGTTGCCCAAAATTATGTTCTAATAGCCTAACAAACAGAGACATTTTTATTTTCGATTTAAAATGACAACAATTCATTAAAATTAACTAAAAAAAAAACGTCAACTCATTTTTTATGTTGCCATCGTGTGATAACTACATTTAAAAAAACAAAGATAATGTCAAGTCGACCAGATTGTATGGTGGGTAAAGCACCGTACTACGGTTTCGGGTTCAAATCCGGGCGGTCGGGGTTCGATCCCCGAGTGGGCGTTGTTGTCATTTGTCCGTCCCTTCATAGGGGGTGACGTTGGTCCATCTACTAGGCGCCCCCATAATAAAGTGGCCAACAATTCCGGCCGGTTGTAGCCAAAGCCTTTCAAGGCAGCGGCCGGTCATTGGGGAAAAAAAAAGATAATGTCAAAATATAGGTGTAACAGGATTACTTTTATGAAAGCATTCGTCAACTGTATCGTTTTAACTTTTCAATACCTAACTTTTCTTGTCTTTCTTATTTATTTTTTCTTAAAAGTACAAGAAAACTATCACATTTACCATTCGTTTCAAATTTTCAAAAAAATATGTCTGTTTTAAAGGAGAAATGGATGTGCAAAGTACTGGAGTTATAATGCTTTTCCGAATCTAAAATAGAAACTATTTTAGCCCAGAAAAGCTTCGAAATGTATGTCTTTAACAGAAATAGACAGGATGAGCTGTTTCAGCTCGTAACCTCCATTCTTTATCATTCTCAAAAACGTAATCAAGTGAACTTACTATGACGCAAAGATTTTCGAAAATAGAAAACGCACGTGCGTAAAATGTGCTAACGAATATGAGACAACGCCATTCTAGGGGGGAATTTTTTCCGATCAGTTTGATTTCGTAACCCGCCGTTCCCATAACCTAATCAAGTAGGAAAGAGAGAATGCGACACTTTTAGCATTTACAACAGTAGACGCTTTAGTTGTAATAAGATGCAAGCGAGTATGGGAAAATGAGTTCCATACATGAACAATTTTTACGAGCAGTATGTTGCCAATTTGTAATGTTCTAGAAACTTTACGAATAAATCCCTCATAGCATTACATTTCGAGAACAGGCAACATCAGAAAGTAATAGAAGCTCAAAGGCTAGTTTAAATGGAATACGTAACTTTTTGTACGTACTTCAAAGAAAAATATTTCATTTTTTACTAAATTTTCGTTTCAGAATTTTTACATTCCAAGCTGAATAGATCGATATTTTTCCGCCGTAATTTATTTGTGCAGAGCAAATCACCACAAATGTTTTTCGAATAAAAATATAAGTATTTATATATCTATATGTATGTATATGTGTGTGTGTGTGTGTATAAAACTGACAATTTTTGAAGATAATGACGACCGTTGTACAAGGACTTTAGAAATACTGAGCTCTTAGAGAAGTATTTGAAACAATTTTAGAAAACATCTCTAATTCTGAGACTTTTAGAATAAAAAAAATAAACCAATTTAAAATTTTACCCAATAAAATTTAATATTTATTGGGTAAAGGCCAATCGTATATTTATTGGCATTTACCAAATAAATATACGATTACTGATACTATCCACAGGCCACATGAAATAATTATATTTTTAAGTAACACCAATTCAATTTATTCATAAAATTTCAATTTAAAAATTCTTTAGTATTAAAATTAATAAGTAAGTGCTACTAAATATTGCAATAATTGAAAAAAGAATTAAATATGAGCAAATATTAGTATTCAAATTGATTACCATGATAACTTAGAACACATTGGAGACCAGCATCTGAATTAACACCCCTCCCGGAATACATTTTTACACGGAGAATATTGGTACCAAGACAAATTTTACCTGCACCAGCTCCTTTTAGTATGCAGATTTCTGCAGAAATCTAGCAGAGACAGTTTTTCACCCAATTTTTTAAAGCATCGCAGCTTGAATTTCCATTTATTACTTGTAGTTTTCAATTAAACGTAGGTTAAGTTTTGATACATGAACAATCATCATTTACAACAGTCAGACAAGCACGGAAATGCTGCAGTGTTAAAATTGTTTATTCTAAAATCTGATTTTTTGAAATTATATTATGAAGCTTTCATTGACAAAAGGCTTCATGGTAGGAACTTAGCGATGTTTAAAGCGTTAAAACTATTGATTTTTCAGATCACTCAATATTACATCCATAAAAATTTCTTGGAGCTTTCAACGCATTTTTAAATTTTGTACTTGTCCAACCCCCCACTTTACTTCACATTTGAAGGCCATTTCTTTCGGCACCTATAAAATTCTTATTTTTCACTCTATTATTAGAAATCGATAACTTTTCACCTTTTATCTGAGTACCTGGAAAGTGTAGTGGGACCCAAGTCTCCTGAGTTATTTATAACACTTTACTGACTCCGAAATAGAAACCACGTTATATTACGTCTTGCAAAACTTCAAATTTATCATCGAGGCAAAACGGAAAAAAAAACCGAGATAGTCTTAATGGTTTTGCCTCAAAGTAAAAATGCTAGACTTTCAGAGAGATAAGTTTTTTTTTTTTTTTTTTTTTTTTGGAAGTGATCGTTTTTGTTATTGATTCCAGAAGTAGAATATCCCTATGCGGTTCTATTCCTGAGAAATAGTGGATAGCATTATAAATGCATAAAATAATTTATTTATACATATTTTTTAAACCTAATTCTCATCCCTAATGTTCGCGGTGGAACTTTTTAGGAAATTTAATATATTTATGCGCATTTTAAATAGATAAAAATATCAATTTATTTCCATTTTGCAGAGCACGAGAATGGTCGGCAAAGATAAGTTCAGTGCGCTTTGTTTCTAGTATCTTTTAACTTATTACATTTGCTCTAATCCATTAAGAGAAAACGAGTTTCTGCTTTGCTGTAGTTTGCATACGTCTTATTATGAGAGATTATAATAAAGGAAAAATGTTTGCATATTCCATTAGAAAAGATATCAAGTTATTTATAAATGCATATGTTATTTTCTACATAACTGCTTTTTGAGTGCAGACATGTAAATAGCTGTAATTTATGAACTATGTAAGTTAATATGTTGTTTTACAGTTTCTTGGTGATAATTAAGGCATAAACATTTTATGTTAATATTATTTCATAAAGATGTAGTAGAACTTTATATCTTAATGGTTTCATCCGCGGATGCATTTTGAAACTTTTGTCTAATTAAAAACTTTACATAACTGTATACGGAAAAATTGCTTCTGACATAGAGTTTCCTTTTTTAAACATCACATCATAAATAAGATGAAACGCCATTTTTTGATTGTAGCATAAGATATTCTTTTATAGTTTCTTCTTCTTCTTCTTTTTATTAAAAAACCCCTTAAGCCCTTTCTTCTTTTAAACCCTTTTTATAGCTGGATAAAAAAATTGCTTGTATTTTTATAGCGAAATTGAAATTAATAGATATTGCTTTTTTAAATTTCGATTGAAAATAGCATAAAAATTTGTGATTAAAAACAGCGCAAGGCTTTTAGCATATATTTTATTTTTTATGACCCGTAATGTCTTCCAAATATAATAAATTTCTGTCTGTATGAGACTTTTTTAGGTAGTACTTCAGTTCAAAAACTTAAAAGCCAAAATTTATATCGGAATCAACTTTAACCAGTTGACAGCTCGATTCGAAGCAAAATATGAATACTTATTTGAACGGAGTTAAAAGTTTGATAACTGCATTCTTTTCTAAAAGAAGATTTTTGCTACGGCCAACTATCTACACCAATCTAGGCCGAGGGACGGGGTGCCCTCTGTGGGGGTTTTCTAAGGCGCACAAAACCGTATTTACTCGGAGGAAAGTTTTGGAGGAAACCACGGAAAACTCCGAACAGTTAGGTCGGCGGATGCGACCTGATTTAAAGAAGATATTTGAGAGCGCACGAGTTATATAATAACTCCGAAAAAATAATTGTATACTGTTATTTTTCAGATTTTAATCAAAGAAAAACATTTCTTTAAATGTGAATATTTAAAGCAACAAACAACAATTTCAAAATAAATAATTAAAGATGCACTAAGACGAAAGAATTTTTGATTTCAGAAAATGGTTCTTCAAACTATTTCGGAGTTAAAGATTTATTCTTAAATAAATAAAATGGAAAAGAGAAATTCATTGCTCTCATATCGAATATCCGATGGCACTGCCAAGTTGATGATGATGTTACAACGCAAGAGAATCGAACGAGCCGAAACTGGTAAGTTAGCTTTCCTGTCTATTAACTACCTCGACAAAGAAACATATTTGCCGGTAAAGGAGGCCCAGGAGGATGTTCAAGGTTACAATGATTCCAGTCGTACGGTTGTAGTATTTGGCTAGTAATCGCTTTTGCTGTAGAGTTTAATATACTTTACAGTGAAACAAGTATAACAAGATGAAAACGTTTGTTTGCATTTCATGAAAAAATGAAAGTTTGAATTTGAATATTTACAATAAATTGATCAACTTCAAGACATTATACATATTGCAATATTAAAACAGAACATAAATCACAAAGAGATAACGAATGAATTGCGAATTTAAAAATGAATGATATTTTAAACACGAAAGATATTTTGAAACATACATAGAAATAAACGTTTCTTTAAAAAAAAGTATACTTCCAAAGATAAACAGAAGAAGAAAAACATTTTGAGCAATATAAAACCGAAAGTTTGCGATAAATTTTATGGCCATATTTCCTTCAGAAGATAAAAATACGGACAAATTTTAACAACCAATAAATTGCATCTACCGTCATTTACCGGAACTAATTTAATAATCCTAAATATAAACAAAACTTCAGGAGAAGAAAAAAAAAACTTCCTGAACTATGACAGGAAGATGGGCAGGTACTTTAAAACTTAGTTTCCAGATAACACAGGCATGGCCCAAAAAGTGTTAGCCAAGTGTCGATCGGCGACTTGTAAATAACACAGCCGAAGACAGCTAAGGCTTTGCCCTCAGGGCAAGTAAAGACGCTCTTAAATTATTGATTTAGAGCTACCGTCGATGAATAAAGAGGTATTTATGACCTTGTGAACGAGCCTGCTTATGGCTAAGAGCAGATAAGAAGGTATCTAAGACATTGGAAGCCTCTCGAAATTAGGTAGGCTCTGTAACAAGGAGGATGTATGGAGAAATACCTGTTATGGGGGCATATTTTTTTAGTTGTAAGGGAATGAAAGGGTGTTATATATTTTAATGTATAAAAACAGAAGGATTATCTTCTGCATTGGGCATTAAAAAAAGACGTCCAAAATAGAACAGAAATATATGGACGAAAATGGTAAAAACACTTTCAGATTTTAGTCAATTGAGTGTTTTGCAATATTCCACACTGTTATTTTCTTTTTGTTTGTAAACTTGTAACAGTCTACCTGAATTAACTAGGGACTACACCAACAACAACAACAAAAAAATATAAGTATGCTGTAGTATTTGTTACCGAGGCGTATGTTTAATTTTCCACAGGAATCAAGTACTTTAACGAACAAAAATAACTTCATTAGTTTTTGTGCTAAAGTCAAAAATTTAACAGATTTTTTCTTTACATAAAAGTGATAATGACACTAAAATATCATAAAGGATCACAGAAAAAAAATAAAGTTTATTATTTTATAATCTTCAGATTTTATTAAAAATCATTTCATTCTGCACTCAGCAAATATTTTTTCTGTTTATTTTTAGGTTTTTGAATTAAAAACAGTTCCTGTTCGATCTGAATACTTTTTGTAAATTTTACTCCTACTTTAAGCAAGTAAGCTGCACTGAATTTTACTTTCGTTTTCGTAAAACTAGTTTTGTTCTACAATTTTGCTCTATCTGTAAGAATGATGTAGTGTTTTCATAATATCAAACATTAACTTCCATTACTAATTAATCTTTTCTGTTGTAAATATCTAAAATTTTTAATGGTAATAAGATATGAATTTTGCAGTTCTGGAAAGACAGAAGGCGATATACTATTATACCTATAGTATAAGCACTATTCATATTAACTATGCATACATGGCATACAAAAACATATAAAGCTTTTAGAGACTTTACATTAACTCTTCTTCTTTTCAAGTTTTAAATGCTTAGATCAGAAGCTAAGTAAAAATTAAGATTGAGGAACCTTGATATATTTTAAAAACAAACTTTTCGCTAATTATTCACTGAATAATCTACTTTTAGTTGGGTTTCAAAATTCGAAACTTGAACAAAAAATAAAAACGCGAAAACTTGATCAAACAGTATAATTCATATAATATCGATGTGCGAACTGAGTTCTTTAATTATACCCGAACATATAAATTAAGCTGTAAGAATATTTAAAATAGCTCAGTGTTTGTTATTAGTTGTGATAATCAAAATGAAATTATCCAGTAATAGATACAAAATGCACATAATTATTTCAACTTACATAGCTAATAAATAAAAAAGGGCCAGAGATAACTTGCCTATTTCTACAATAAATATTTATCAAATGCAACAGCCGAAACTGAACGAAAGTAAAATAATTTCAGTTTTCCTTTTTGATAGATCCAAGTATGAATTGGAAAATATTACAGCAATTTCGAAATTCCAATGGCAATTTCCAAATACTTTAATATCATTCTTTTGAGGGAAGAAAACAATTGAAGGGTATATCTAACAAATTTACAAAACCCAATCCTTGAAATGAAATATCTGCAAGCATTTTCCACATCAGAGAGTAAAAATATGACATGAAAACAACATTTATTCCCTTTCAACATTTTCCATCTCCCATTTTTCTGCATTTCTCCAATTTTCTCCCATGTGTCTTATGTAGGCATGAACAAACCTGAGCTTCAAATGCTATTTCCACTTTAGAAAATTGGAGGAAATAATATGGTGGAAGCAAATAACGGTAGCGCCTTTGCGAAACATGCTTCTTTAAGGAAGAATAATGTTTCATCTGGTGGTGTTAGATCCTATATCACCTCTATCTTGGCCGACGGCTGTCAATCGCTTTTGAACGAAAAACTGCGTCTCTTCACTGGAGGTTCCGAATAAAAGTTGATCAAATGAAATACCGAACCAGCCATGAAGTCAGCCATTTGTTATTTACAACGCTTTATTGCAGTTTGCGGTACAGATGGTCGAAAAAGCACCGAGGAGAAGGTTCTAAACTTGTTTTATGAAGTAATCAGGGATATTGATTGTTACTATTTTAACCAAAATATGCAATTAAAAATAATAATAATAAATTGAGGTATTCTCTTGAAATCGGGGAATCTACTATTAACTCTTAAATGCTTGAATTAAAAAAAAAAGAGTTTGCTGCTTTCATGCAATAACTTCGAATTAAAGCTAAATTTCCTAATTCAGTTTTGAGAATAACTAATTAATTTTTCGAAAAAAAACGTAGTTTAATAGAAATATGTGAAATTTTTATTATTCATGACATGAATCATTTATTATTAAAAGCTATATTTTATATGTGAAATTGACATAAGAAATTTGACCTGTACTCTAATCCAGCAGTGAACGTCTTTTAAACATTCGATGCAGATCTGTATCGCTTAAGGGTTAATGTGGACTAGCCATTTAGATAGTTGTAGAGCGGTCGTTGAAAAATGATGAATATAACATACATTTTTTACTTTTACATGCATCAAATATTTATCAATACGGTATACTGTGCTTTAATTATCCAACAAATTTTCTGATAAGCCCATTACTGATTCATATCGACCACGGTTTTTGCGAAGAAAAAAAATATTTATTTCAAATCTTGTGACAAAATGCCAAACTGTGTAATCTCTAGGAGCTATTTAGAATTGCGAAAAGTGCGAATATGACGTAAATTGTGTGTCAAAGTTTATTAGTACCATTCATTTTTTAATTTATTACGACACGGTTTTGATTGCCATAAAGAAACTCTAGGTAGTTGAGTCGGTTCACTTGGTTATTTCACACAGTTAGTTTTTAAACTGAGTAATATTGAAACTTATGACGACGTTGAATTTTTTTCTCTTTACATAGGACAGTTATGGATGATCTTAAGTTAATCTTAAGTTAAAATTGAAATTCTATTTTATTGATGCACGTTGTAACGTGCAACGTTTTAAAATAATAGTTTATTGAATTTTTTTAAAAAGAGGCATGTTATTTCTGTAGGTGTTCGTTACGTTTAGGACAGAAATAGTTAGAACTAACTACTTGTTCTTCTTATGCTTTCAGGTTTAAAATGAACCTATGCGGTAAAATATTGGGATAGTTAAAAATAATAACTAAGGAGACTAATCACTTTCTCCAAAGCGCATTTATTCCGTTGAACGTCCAGAGAGTTTATTTTAAAATAATAGTACTGATTTTATCATTCTCCGCAATAATGTTTCCATGGGGCTTCGAATCTCTATCAATCGTTACGGTAGTACGTAAAGTCACGATAGTATGTAGCAAATGAAGTAACTCAGGTATATATAAAAGGCTTAATTGCTTAAATTGATATATATATATATATATATGTGTGTGTGTGTGTATATCAATTTAAGCCGTTATGGGAATAATGAACAAGTTTTTCAAAATATATAATTGAAAAGTTCAAACTAATTAAAGATGTACTTACAAAACTCTGAAATAATTATTTAAAAAGTGCAATTAAACTTACATTTACAGACTAATAGGCTAATTAATGATCATTTTTTAGTTTAGCAGTAATTTACAAACAATTTATATTGGTTTCGAATAAATTACACTATATTTAATTATAATTACAATGAAAATAAATGTAATGTAAAAATACATCTTTTTCTCTATTTTTGATTTATCATTTGTCTGTCAGTCAACCTTTGTTTAAAAAGTCTTTAATTAAAGTTAACATATTTTTTTACACATACAGGCTCACATCATTTACGTATAACTAAGTGCTTTAATTTTGTTATGAAGCTCGAAGGAAAGAACAGGAGGGAAAGTATAAAGGTATGTAATAGAAATAAATGAGGCTAAATAAATGTGAAATGTAAGAAAATAGCTTCTGGAGATTAATAAAATTTTCCACTAACGTTTCTCATGCTTTATAGTTTATTATTATTTTGACTAGTTTTTAAAGATATTGTATATTCGGTTTTTAGAGAAAACAAGACGGATATTTCCCTCGAAACGTAAATGAAGTTTTTTAAACTTTTATGCTTGTTTTATAAAAATTTATTTATTATACTGCAGCATAATATTTACTTATTTATTAACATTTAATTCTATTGATGAAACTAAAAAAACTCACAAAAATAATTTTAACTTTCTTAAAAACAGTAAATTTGTAATTTATTTTATGCTTAAAATTGCACGTGTACACATATATTAATGTAAGTGCACACATATAATAAGTATTTTCAAATATAAAAATATTATTTACAGGTACAAAAGAAATTAAAAAATTATTTTTGAAAGAACGCGTGTTACAAAAAAAGTCATTTATAAGATTAAAATATTTTTTAAAAATATATACAAATAAACCCCCAGTAGAAGAAAGTATTGAAGAAAAGGTAAGTATTGTAGTTCAATTCATTTTTCTGAAAATTGCAGTTAAATTACAGAAAATCACTTTCAGTTTGTCTTGTTTATAAGTATTTTCAACAGTGTAATAAAAACCACCCCTTTGAGTAAAGGAAACTTTGGCCAATATTCTTCTTGTGTTTTACAAAAAAGGGACTGTCATTTTTAGTACATGTTAAAATGGCATGATATTTTTAGCAGCAGAAAATACACCCCCAAAAGAAATTATAAATGAAATAAGTATCACAATTATAAAGAAAATGCCCAATAAAATTGCAACATCTGGTAGCAAAAGTATTAGCGCATTGTTAAAGAAAAAGAAAATGAAGGGGAGGAAAAAGATAATTTCTTGTAACGATTGTCAAGATTGTTTTTCTCATTATTGGTTCACATTAATTATGAGGTAACGCGTGGAAGAAATTAAAATCTAGCAGCGTTTGTATTCCGTTACCATTTTTTAGATCCTAGTGTTTTTAGCTCTAATGGATGTTCATAATAATGAGCGTAGTTTTAGGTTAGAAACTTCTAATGATGAAAAAAAAAAAGAGTACAAAAGCGTGAATATAGAAACGTAATTTAAAAAACAAAACAAAACAAAACAAACCGCATGTAATAATCAAAAATTTACAAATCTATGCCTGTAACATAAAACAAAGATATAAATATGTTTTAAAAGTTATACACTTGTTTTATTAAATTTGTAACTTCAATCTGTAATTATTAGTAAATATTAATTTTTAAATCCCTTAAAATAAAAAAATCGTATTACTAATTAATGTGTAAATTAGGGTCCTAACAAGTTATGGTGCGTAAATGATGCTAATTGCACAAATGAAGTAAATGATTTTACGAAGTATATTATCATTTATTTGATCTAAATAAATCGCTATCGTTTGAACAAGGAATTTTACTCTAGATGTTTTGGACAAAGAAGTTTTAAGTGTGACAAAGAAGTTTTAAGTGTAATAAGTGTAACGCACATTTAAAATTTTAATTTTTTTCCATTTTTTTTTTGTATTTTGTTTGAAAAATAATTTTATAATAATGTATTTCGTTTTATATTATGATGTTGTTACATAGTCATGATAAGATTAACCAGTCTTCTTATTATTTTTTTTTCGATTTCTACTCCCAAGTCAATGCTTGTAACCAGGTCAAACAAAGGGCAAGCCAACAAATGCTTGTAAGAGATTCTACCCGTAATTTTAGTACATTATTCCTTAAACAAAAAGTGTCATTAAACTGTTTGATAAAGACTGATAATACATGCATTGAAGCACTTGCGACCGAAAATATTTCATCCTCAACGCATTTATCTTATCTAACATTTTTGCTATTTTCCTTAACTTAGTTGTATACTCGAAGTATTCAAGTGTTTAAATCAATAAATATTTATTTTTATTAATTAACTTTTTGTAAGCTTAAAATTAAATTTTTAATTGTTTAGAAATTATGTTTAATTTACGATATGAATATAAAGAAGTCCTATATTAATTGGAATAAAATCACAAAATATTTTAACTCTCTTTAGAAATGTTAATAGGAACAATGTCTTTTGAAATCTATGTCAAGCTGTCTCACAATCTGATAGAATGTTTTGAAAGAGTAAAATATAGATTGACTAAAGCATAAAATTAAGTTTTCAGTTCTTATGGACTGAAAATATTATTTAATAAGCCGGTGTATGACATCTGATTTTACTCAAGAGAAATTACTCAAACAAGCACATACACAATTTTCTTAGAGTTGTTTAATATACAAATGACATTTTACTATCAACATTGTATATTGTGTGATAAGCTAGAGATGCAAAATCATTTTGAGAAAGATTCAGTGCTGTCTAATAGTTATTCTAATAAATATTTTCATAGTTTTGACTGTGAAATAAGCAATAATACCTCTCAAATAGTGTATTATTTAAATATGTGATATAAGCGCCATTTGAACATGGCTTTCTCAGTACATATCCAACAAAAATCAATCAGTATGTTTATGAAACTATATTTTTCAGAGAGTAAAGATTCCTTTTTTTCTTTCTTGTCCATAATTCGATAAAAACGTTTTCTTTTCCTCCTTCCACTTTCTTTTCAGTTGAGACTATCTTTTCACCATTTTAAATCTGGTGCAAAAGTTCACCAGAACATGGTACTAGAAAAGTTGTCTCCATAAGATGCCAAAACTGGAAAAAGGTTAAATCATATAAAGTCGAAAACATTAAACAGTACACTAGTGCGAATACTGAAACTTTAAATAAAAAAATATGTTAAAAATATCAGTCCTGTGGAATAAACATACAAATAATAGGACAAAAATTTAGCTTGATTATAAGTTTAGATAGTAATTTATGTCTGGAAACAGCGGGAATAAAACCATAAGCTACTACGTGAACACTCCATTTATTAACTACTTGACCGATAGGTTATAGCCCTGAAACGCATGGAAATACTTTTTTAGCTGCGCTCCAAACTTTGATGTAATTAGCTGCAATGTATTGTTTAGGATCGTGAAAACTGAAACCATGAACGAGTTTTAATGATTTGCTGCAGTTTTGAGAATGATCCAACTTGAGATCCAACTTTTGAGAATGATTGCAAATGATCCAACTGTTGGTGCATTTGCTTTTATGACTCCGACAAAGGGATAAACGAGGAATATTTGGTGTACTGGAACGTAATAACTTTTTTTCGTATGTCAATATTTTGCCAAGACAAAACTACTAAAATTAATATCACGAAATTTGGCACGAATGAGTTTTTCAGCATAGGTGCTAAATTGGAGATCATTTGCTAAAATTCGTAACTTATGGGTGATAGTCGGCCAAAACGTTCTTTTCACAGATCCTGTATGCACTAAAGAAGAAAAGAGACATTCATAAAATTCTTACTGTGAAATACAACTCTCACGAATGCCTAAAAATCCATTTCAGAACATTTCGTATATAATCCTGAAATCTATTTCACACCTATCTTCTAAGGAAGGTAGATGTGAAAAAAAGGGTAAGGTGGATATTTTTCTTTAAAAAATTATCTATAAAATTATCGCTTAAAAATTTAACAAATATGTCCTATGGTTAGGCACAGATTGTTTGCAATTCAGTACTTCTTAAAAATTTATTTGTTTGAATTTTATGTAAAATAAAAGGCCATTACTTTTCTGTGAAATTAATATTTAGAGTATTCACAATAAGTAATAAATGGTTCTTTATCGCCAATGTAGAACAGGAAAACATTGCTTGGTGCAAAGTAATACCTGAGACTGTAAGCAGTTTAAAAATAGTTATACATAAAATAAACGATTAATGGTTTGTTTACAATCTGTACAAGAAAAAAATCTGAGTTAGGAATTCTATCATAATCAACCCGTTCCGTAAAATTTACCTTTCTTGGTTTGCTGGATATAGAGAAATTACAGCCTGAAAACATTATTAACAGGCATGCGTACGGCGAGAGAAAGCATTTTATTAAAAATAGATACTTAAAAGAGTGAGTAAAAGAAAATTAACGTTAACAGAATTAAAGGGTAATATATCTTTGGCAGAAAATAGTGAAATAAAAAGACTGAAAACATACAAAGTATTGGACTCAATTTCGAAAATAAAAAAGCAAAATACAGAGCGAAGAAATTTAATTTAGGAAATTCTAAATGGTACAGGAAAAGTCATAACGCTCAGGAAAAAATACATTATGTATATTTTTATCATCATCATTCAAAAAGCATTAATCATTGTTAATGATATAACTTTAACGAGATAACGTTTTCAGTAAATACATTGGACCTCCCACATAGGAATGAAAAAACAGGAAAATGTGTGCTGTTTTCAGCTTAAAGTTTTTTTTTATGCTATTTAGTGTTCGAGAAGCGCTGATCTAAAATTCGTTTATTTTTACGCCCATATTTCATTAATATAAATTGATTTATGCAGCACAAAATAACTTTTTTTCTTCTAACCTCACAAAGTCTGAAAATTAATTTTAACTTCATTTGTTAGTTCTTTTTGGCTTTTGTAACATTTCCGAAGGAAGTGTTATTGAATTTCTTGTTCGATATAAATTCCCTGAATGGATTAAGTGGTCTCTTTTACGAATTTTAAAAGTAGTTGTGAGAAACTTAATGTTTAATCCATACAAGGTTAATTATCGCACCATTTTAGGCATAGGGGAGAAAGAGGCATATTTGAACAGGAGGCACCTTTTAACACTAATATTTTTCTGGAAATAAAAGTTATTTTTATACAGATGACAGCGTGTTACTAGTGCTTCAATAATGCAAAATATCCAAAATGTTACCATGTTATATGCACTGAACTGTTGCCGTTGTTAAAAGATATTCCATTAACTGATATTTTAGTTGAACACACTTTGAAAGTCTTCTAATAACTAATACGAAAGATCGAGAAGACTCTTGTTTCAGAAGATCTGTATGTCAATGATTTCACTTTAGTTCAGTATTATGGGGAAACAAACTTTTACAGTACTGATTAGACTGGGCTGCAAATGCACGGTAAAACGAATTTAACTCATTTTCTGTTCTTCAAACTCAACAATAACTGCCTCTAACACTATTGGAATAAGGCATTAATAGTATTTCTGATTTTCTCTCATTTTTTTAAATTTATACGCTACTACGTATCAGCTAAAAATTCATGCCTTTTAAAGATATTTCCTAATGATACTTTAAACTTCCATTGAAATGTATTAAAGTTTATGTTGAAATTGGTTTGAAAGAAGACTAATTAATTATGTTGAAAAAAAAAGGGGTCAGGAATAAAAAGACATACACAGTGGTATTAAATCAGAAAAACAATCATTTATTTTTAACAAATTCAAGTACTCTCGGTTAAATATAGGCTTGGATGGCAAAATACAGGATATACCTCCCACAAACAGGATTGTTTATATCCTTTTACAGTGAACATATATTTTGAACCAATCAAGAATCTTGCTGGTTCAGCCATCACCAGAGTCTATCAAAGCACACTTACATAAACTATAAAGTGTTGTGTTCGTTTATAGGAGGCCGAAATTAAACTAACATTAATAAATTAGTTGTAAAGTTAGAATGTCTCCTATCTGTGTAATATTTTTCTGCCGGTTTGTACGAACATTTTGCACATATACGCGCTAATAATGCAAACAAGTTAAAATAATAGAATAAAAATAATTAATTTTTAAATAATCTTGTTTGGAACAAGTATAATTTTGCATATGTAATTATTAAATTCAATTTCAGAATTCATAAAAATGTTTTGCTTTTTACGTAGCGAAATCTCAACATCCGTTACAAATGGGTTAATGTAAAGTTACTACATAAAACAAATAAAATGCCAATTTTCATTTTCCAAAGGTATTAGTTAACAATTTTGTGGAGTTAAAGTATATTGTGATGGAGAAATGTCACAGTAAACAGAACTATACTGTCTCTGCATAATGCCTAAACAACAAGTTTTGATGTCTATTTTGATGGATATCAATGTTGTTAAATAATCTGAACTTAGTAATTCAATCAAAGGAGAATGCTCATTTATATTTCTTAAATATATGCAGTGTTTGACAAAAACTATATTTTTTTTTATTATTTGTATTTCTTCACAGATGTTTATAACTTTTTTCAAAGTTACCCCTGTACTTTGTAACGGAACTTGCTGTGGGGCAAGTTTGAATGCAATACCTTTAAAATTATAAAAATTTACAATTAATATTAAAATGTGATTATTGCTCTATAATGATAATTAGATACATTGGAAAATTTACATTTAAAATGTAAATTATTATTTAGAAAATTAGCATCCACATATTATACATAATTAAAACAGTTGCATTTTGTTTTCTTAAGCTCTAGCAATTTCATTGCGGTATTGCAAAGTTAAAGACTTAAACGCAACAAATCGCAGTCTAGAACAACATATTTTTAAAATTTTTATTAATATTTTATATATGTGTAACACTGAAACTATCATTCTTCATGGTTATCACAATTTTTGAAATATTTTAAAAGTGTTTAGTTTCTTTTTTTGTTTATTTCCCAACGGTGAAAAGATTTAAAAATACTCACAAAAATCCAAGAAGGAAATACTGAATACATTTCTGTGTTTATGAATCTAACGGCTTCTGTGAGATGTACTTTTAATTTCCCGCAATATTTTTCAAATCGTACTGAAAAAAGAAAACAAAAACTACCTTTAAGTTTTGATAGCAAACCAGCAATTCGTACGCCAGACCACAATATTTTACAAGAATCCAAGGAGGTACTAGCATTCTCCATTTTTGTCCATCGCAGAAGTTAAGAATCTCTAGTCGAAAATGTCGCTACTTGCAGGTTCCCATCTAAACCCTATCAGTTTATTCGGCAAAAGTTTATATCTGTTTAGATCGATATCCGATAGGGAAGAATAGTGTCACTCGAAGTAGAATTCTGCTACTTATAGCCAAAGGAGGGTTTCTGCAAACATCTCTTGCCCTGCTATGGAAACGGATCTCTTTTATAGAAATAAATCTATCTCAGAAACCTCAAAGCTAAGTTCCAAAGTATTGACGCCATCACAATTTCTTTCGACAGAGACACTAATCATAGCCGTGCAATCGGAGCCCCATGCTTGTTGAGGATGGATGAATATGTTGTCGGAGGAAGTTTATTTTCAAACTATTCTGGGATATAGCCCGGAGGTGGATGCAATCAGAATTTCAGGAACGTTATAGATATTGACGTTGATGTTGAAGAGAAAAATAAAAGCGTATTTTATCTGTCTGTCAATAGCAAATTAACAAATTCAGTCACACTTGAAATTTACATGTACTGAATGAAAAGCTTTATTGTAAGAATTACGTGAAGTTGTGCACAGTTTCAAAATACTCTTTTTTAAAAGTTATCTTTTATACCTTTGATTCTTTAAAATTTTATGGGTAGATTAAATTTTTCTGCACTACAGCCTACTAGCTTCCTAAAACGGACCCGATCAGTCGCTCCGGTTAGCCAGTAACTGATCTTTAACTCTTTGTGGTCGTTTAAATTAGGACATGGGTGTCGTACTGGTCGGAACTAATTTATGTTGAACGGGCAGTGATCGATATATGTAAGACTATGAAGGATAAACAGGATTTATTAATTCTTTTGAGAACTTTAGATATACGTTTTACATAATAATACGCAGAATGAGTACCTGTTGCGGAGAGGCTTAGTTTGTCGAAATGCTCTATAATATTAGGATGATTCCTTGCTGTGGTGGCTAAAAGCAGACATAATACTCTGGTACCCTCCAAATTTTCCAAAACTCACCTTTTCAACGGGTTTCGTGTGGTAATACCAGAAAATATGCCCAAGCCATCTGATTGTATAGAATTTGATGACTCGAGATATATTAAGTTGTTTATATTTTTTATAGATTTCATAAGCAAAATTTTCCATCTATAATTGTCTCTAACTGGTCCGAATATTTTTCGTGTATTTTTTACGATACATGAGAATTGAGAAACTGCAAAACATTTTTTAAATAAGATATTTCGCAAGGAAATTATGCTTATAACTTAACATGTAACAAGTATGTTCACACCTTGACTGCAGTGAATATGCTTTAGATTGCCTAAGGTGATCAAATTTAGAAGATTGAAAAATAAATAAACATTCGGGAAAATGACAGAATTCAGCAATCCACTTATTGGTATAGTAATTATGTGATAATTCATTTAGTGAGGAAGAAGTTTCTGGCTTTTCAAAATAACCAAGTTATTGTGTACCGAGCGTGACTTAAAATATGGACTTTCCCAATGAAAGGAAACATCTGGCTATCCCCACCGTATTTAGTAATGATATTATTTACAATTGCATACTCTCTACTGAAAATTGTGTGAGTAGTTTTACAGTTCTTAGAAGAGGTAAGTAAAAGAACTCCAATGAATAACGGTCTATAGTTGTTTAAAGTAAACAACTATATGATGGTTCTAGTGGGCTTTTTTGAACTTGAAAGAATAAGAAAAAGGAAAAGGCTACAATGGAAAAAACTTTCGTAAAAATACAAGAAATCGCTGTGATTTATGCTGTTACATCACGAGCAATAACGCGAGTTCAAGCGAAGCTGAGTAAGCAAAATTGAAGCACTTTTACAACTATGCCATGGTGAAAAAAGTCCATCTCATCCGATCACCGAATGGAGCAGAAACGCAAGAGATGAGTAATTTGAGAAAACACCAACTATTGCTGTGCCACTCACACCCCCCTCTCTTCCTGTATATTTGTATTTTGAGCCAATTTGATTGATTTTATGGTCAAAGCTACAAGAAAACTGCTTAAAAGGGAATTGCCTTGGGCAGAGGATTTTATTTATTTCAGGCGGGTGTCATTTGAGGATATCTAAGAGGTCGATTTTAAAAATATAGATCCGTTGAAAGAATCATGCAGCAGTTTCCTTTTTATGTTTCGACCAGGCCCGGATTGGCCAGTTCGGATAGTCGGCGATTGTCGAGGGCCCGGAGAGCCCCCCCCCCCCCCCGAAAAGGGATATACTACTTTAGAATAATTTAATATATAAAAGAGTAAGTTGATTATTTACTTCCCATCTTATGATCTTAAGTCGCAATGGGGTAGCGGAGGACCCCAGAAACCCGTCTCGAGGGAACCATTGAAGTGTCAGGGGCTCCAAAAGCTTTAAAATAGTTAAATGTGGTTTTTAGGTACAGAAGCCGAATTTTCAAATATTACATATTCCAATATTTTATTCCCCCTACACTTCCCAGTTAGGGGACCCTGGTCTACGCGTCAATCTCCAGCCAAGGGACCACAAAAGAGCCAGTCTGGGCCTGGTTTCGACTTAAAACAACCAGACCATTTAAAACTTACCGAAAAAGAAAGACAAAATTTATAATACAAACGAAATAAAACTTAAAGTAAGACATTAATGACATTTCTAAATTTCAAAACGTCCTTTCGAAAGTTCGAAGGTCGTGTGTCTTTAAATGTGCGTGTGCGCTGGTGTGTACTTCCCCATTCACACGTAACCCAAAAGAATCACGTATCTAAAACGTTGAAAAGTTCTAAATTATGTTATGTTATCACGAGAAAAGCCACAAATTTCTCGCCGTGAAAAATATTGAGCCATTTAAATACTGACAGAATCTGTCAGCCACGCCTCAAACAACAATTCAGGGACGTTACGTCTCGACTTGATTCAACGGTTCGTGAAATGCGATCCACCCTATCCAGCCCATGCTGTATTCCTCGGACAGTGACAGTAATGTCAGGTCATACGCAAGACACGTGACAGCTGACTGTCGCAAGCTATCAAAAGCAAAGCAATGAATAAAAAAAATTGAGCCTTTATTTTCCTCTTGACGGTTTGTGCAGACACGCTGTCACGAAGCTGGGATGTATGTGTGTGTGTGTGCCGCGAATGAATCTTCAATTTTAACAATGTCACGCAATTCTCGGAGATGGTTCTAATTTAATACAGCAGCGTACTTGGTGTTGTTTGCCATTGAAAGAAACAAAATGGGAAAAGGAACTCTAGGTCAGACTTTCATTTTTTATCTTCGACTACTATAGCATTGCCATTTCAGTTCCAGCACAATTAAAGCAAATTAATTGAACGTCAAAAAATCTTAGAATAAACATACAATGAAGTCTACCTAATTAAAACATAATGCGGTGAAATAATAATCATGGAGAGTTCTTTTTTCTTTCAAAAAAAGACAAAGCTGTACAGGCGGTTCGAATAATAGAGAATAAATTAGTATTTTGAAGGTAAATTGATTAAAACTTTTTAAGATTTTATTACGTTAGACGGTGCTACTCGAGCATGAAATTATATTTGATTAATACGTAACAATTTTTAAATATTATTAAATCCTTTTAACGGAAACGCGAATCAATTATCGTAATCATATCATTACAGCATTAAAAAAAATCTACCTTTATTCAGAATACTTTGAAGTACATACATTATTTCTTATAAAGTGATAATATATAATTATTTTTAGCAATGTATGGATTATTAAAAATGTACTTGAAAAGAAAAATCTGAATAATGAATAAGTGTTAATTTAGTGCTTAGGATTGTGGGATACGCTGCTTTTGCTCTAATCAGTATGCATATAATAATTATTTAGTCTGTTGCAGACTTAACATCATTTCTGAAAGGAGATATTTTGCCAGACGATTACTAAAAATTTTATATAAATTTACCACAAAGCAATTTGTGTGGAGTTCAACCGTAGTCCTTGCTTGTGGTCTATATTATCTTGTCACCAGTTTTATATCTAGTAAAACATTGAGCTTCAGTGGTGAATAATTTTTGTATTTAGTAGTTAGCTGATTTAGACTGTAGGAATATCTGACCTTTTTATATATTGTGTGCCTCTGGAGTATTTGAAGAAGCCAGCACGCAAAGTATATTAACACTTTCGTTTTAGTTTCCATTCTCTGTCTCTGGATCAAGATCATCAAGTATGTTCATTGTAAATGTTCACATATTTGCAAATACAGCATGTAGCACACTTGCAGCTGCAGCCCAAAAAATTCATATAGTATATTTTAACAAGTGTTGCTTTTTGCATGTCAAAATGTATCTTCGCGAAATGTGTTAAACATGTTTTTTTAGCACAAGTTGCAGCATATTCAGCCTCTATAATACGTAAACAAAACATCGCATATTTCCCTCAATAATCTTAAGCACAGTGGCATACGTTTTCATAATTGGCTGAATTACCTTCAATACAGTAGTCATAAGCTACTTCAAATACATTTACAACCAAAAATCATATAAAAAATTATTTTCGTATTAGTTTTGCTTTACAAAATAGGTATCCACTTTTGCTGTTGGTATCAAAATGTGTCAAACATACGGTTTTTGCTTTACAGATAAACTCTCGATGGCCTGAGTAACGGGTTTCAAAATGGTGTTACGATAGTTTTCCGTACATACTCAACTTTAAAAACTTTTTTCTACAACTATGGCTACTCTGTATTTTAACTGTATTGCGCATTAAAAATTGTTGAGTACCCTATATACAAAATGCCATGTGAACAGCAATGTCATTGGTAAAAAGTACGTTTAAGGTTCAATGTCTTCTAACAAACGTTCAATCCTCCTCTTTACTGAGTTTTTCAAAGATATATAATGCAAAAGAACAACCAAATTTCGAGGCTGCATTTTCTCAAGCAAACACAATAATTCCATGACTAGTCTTGTAAAAAACTACATGCCTTTGTACGTTTCGAAGGAGAGGGGTTGAATCTTAAGCCTATTCCCTTTGGTGTTAGGGCGTTTATGATTGATGATTGCCATATTAAACATGCATAATTTTATGACCTATATCATGTCAATTTTGATTTAATTTGTCTCAAAATGTTGCAACATTTTTAGATTTCAAATTGCAACCCTTCCACACACGCTTAATTCAAAGGAGCGAAAATAACGATCAAATACGGAGTGAAAGGAAAAATTGTCGGTCTCGACCTTTTCACATCGAAACCCACACTATTAACACAAAAATGCTCTTTAAGTACTCTTTTTCCCAGAAATCCACACCCCACTTCCTGTTTATGAAAGTACTGATGACGTTCACCTCGAATATTTCGCTCCGCTCAGTGATCGAAAAACTCTCCTACAGTAGAAGTGCCCTTTCAAGTACGGAAAGGATTGAAAATTCGCTCCAACTGATCGAATTTCGCTCGTTTGAATTAAGCGTGCAGCCTTTATTCTTTTATGTAAACCCTGCGTATACAGCCAATATTTATCATTCAGAACTCTTTTAAAACAAATGTCATCCATTGTTTGGAGGGCCCAGATTTATTTCTAGAACCTAGATGGAAATTTTAATGATGCTATATTCTCTCTGTAGAAATTTAAATAAGAATTATCATAATACCTACATACAATCTCGTAGTATCAATTTATACTTATAACAGAAATTCCAACCACGCACCTTGCGCGCACTTAACAAACAACGTAGGCTTGCATCCCAAAAGCATCTGTCCGATGAGTTATACGGCCTTTTCTCCATGAGAAATACCTAGACGTACATTTCCACAGCTGAAATCCTACAAAATCTGCACTCAGAGACGCACTTATGAATGCATTATAAAAGGGAGAATGCTTCCGCTGCAGCTCCGAATAAAGGTGTGCGACATTTTTATGAAAATGAATTCGAAATATTTTGTAAATAGCAGCGCTTTTGTCGCAGGCCGTGAATAAATTCTGACACGGAGCTCTGACTTAAATTATGTACGTTTGGTTAACACCGAGTGGGACTTAGCGAAAGTGTCGCATTCAGCTAATAACCTCTGAAAAGCAGTTTTCCAAAGCTGGCGAAAGGTGGCGGTGAAAAATTTTGCCATTTAGTTGACAAAGGCGCCCGAGGAATTTAGAGTGTCTTTTAAAAGAGAAGAGGGGGGGGGGATTTGCACCAGTTTTTAAAACAAAGAGGTTTCAACCTTCCGTCGCCTTTTGTGAAGGCACTTAGTAGATATTTCACTATTGAAGAGTGATGGAAAGTTTTCAGCGAACGCACAACAGAAATTCGAAAATGTTAATAGTTAAGAAAGCGATCAAAGTTAGAGCTGACATATTTCACGTATTCTGGCGATGTGCAATTAGTTAGAAAACTGCAATTATTGTCACGCGTGTAAGTTAAGCGCGGAAAATAAATAATGTAAAAGGGGTGCATATCAAACAGCTTGCTATGATTTAGTTTATTAGAATTTCCAAGCTGAAATTTAGAATGAAGAAGGTTTTTCACATCTTAACAGTGATGGATTCGTCAGAGAAATACCATACATCTTGGTGTATAACATGCATCAGTAAATTTAAGCTATGTCAAGCAATGTATTTTACATTTTACATTTTATATTCGGTGTATAACACGAGATATACGGTATATCGAAAAATTCCCTTTTGTGAGAGTTTTTATTTATTTATTTTTCATCGCCATCATCATCATCATCTTCATCATCATTATTGTTGTTATCACTATTATTATTGTTACTTTTGATAGATAAACGAACTCAATTTTTCTTACACACATACACACACATATGTAAATATAAGGAAGCATTAATTTATATTTGACGTCTGGGAACGTTAACATCCACAAATTATGCAAGTTGGAGTTGCCCGAACTGAGTTTCAATGCCATTGTTATGGGATTTTCTTATTTACTCAGAGAGGACAGCTCACGTCACCGAATCTGCCGTTTAGAGTACATGCATCCTTCTTAGAATTTTATACTACATCTGAATCCTCATTAAAAGGCGAAACTTTTGAATATAGTTATCTCTCGGAAACTGTTAGTGACCGCCGAGGGAATTTTCGGAATCTCGAATTGAATGTGCACGTGCATCGCATGTACACGCAAAACAAGAGAGTCATTGCATGTCATTGAACAAAAAAAAAAAAAAAATTAATACACTGTACAATAACTTTAATGAAATCTAGACTCAAACAAATATTCCTTAAAAATTCGCAAACGTTAGCCAAAAGTAAAATTCAAAATAATTTGAAAACTAGTCTTATTTTCCGGATGAATGTCTTAAAATAAGATATCAAACACACACTATTTCTATAAAAATATCAAAGAAATTAATTTATTTTATTTTACGCAAGATATTCCGGATCAGCACCGAAAAATGAAATGCAGTTTAACAGCTCACAGTCCAATTTTATCAACCCAATTAAAATAAAATCTCGTATTCGACACAATGCTGCGAATTCAATAATGTGCACTTACAGGATTTCGAAACACACAGGAAAGGGCTTAAAGCACGCTAATTAAATTATCTAATCCTCTTCCAATCCTCACAGTATGCACAAGGGATGATTATTGCTTTGTCTTCTGGAAGCTCTTGGCGTGTTACTGAATAATCAAAATTTCCTAGATTGTGAAATGATGACATATGCTAGCGTTTCTGATCTTCCCACTCATTCTTAGAAATTCGTTTAAATTGGCGCAGGAGGAGAATTTGAGGAAATTTTAAAGGTTATTCCTTTCATGAAGTGAAATCGTGCAATTTGTGTGTTTGTGATACAAAGCCGCAGCGCACCTGTTCGATTGTTCTTATTTCTGCAAACACTTAAATGCGTAGTTTAAAAATATCTTTTCGTTGCTTCTAACATTTCTACGAAAATGCGCACGTCACTGGAAGGTTTACACGTGTATGTAATTTGTAGTGTCTAACATATAGGAAAAATGAACTGAACTGAATCCCAAAGTGTTGAAAATCAAACACAAGGTGAAATTCTTAAGTTGGTATAATCAATAAGAAAGAAAAACAACAGTTAATTCTGATTAAACGTAGTCTTTATTTATTATATTGGGTGATTGCAGATTAATATTCCCATTTGAAAAGGTGGTATCTTCTGAATAATAAAAGTTAGCGTTCCATTTCACACGTCGTTTTTAGTGATAAGTTATGAATTCTCTTTTTATTTATTTTTTTCTTCTTTCTTTCTTTCTTTTATTTATTTATTTATTTTTTTAATAACGGGAGGGCACTTGCCACTTAGGTATGCGACTCTACAACGGGCAGAAGGTATTGACCTTTCTATTATGGGAGCAAGCTTGTATCCAAGCTTAAGCCGGGAATGAAACCCGGACCCAAGGCGTGATAGAATGCTGATTGTTTAGCCAATACACCAACTGGGCGTCCCCCCCCCCCAAAAAAAAAAAAATGCGACAATGCACTTTATCAGTTTTCTACGATAAGCCCCGACTTAATTCTAATCTTTGCAGTGATGCTTTAACTGAGTTTCATACACTGACTGTACGTACTTATTTAAAAATTAATGTCCTTTTCTGGTAAAAAATATTTTAGAAATAATTTGAAGACAAAAAATAAAATATTTTAATTAAGTGACAATTTTCAATGTTTAAAGCTTTTCCCTTCTCATTCTCCACCTTTAGGGGCTGCTTTAGCCCCCCATAGATCTCCCCGTTGTGTGCGCTTATGATACCAGCCATGCTGATAACTCAGTTCGTTCAATTGTCAGACGAATTCTTCTATAAAATGAATATTGTTTGTGTTTAGGGCCACCTTAAGCATTTATACTTTTATGCTATTTGTAACATTACAATATTATTTTTTACTTCTTTTTCATAAAATGCATGCATCCTCTGTAGTTTTGTGAATACGGCTCTTCAAAGTTCGGGTATTCAATTTTATCAAACTGTAGAAATGAGTGCATTGATATGACCTATGAGTATTACGAGATTCAGGCAGTGCATCATTCAGGCCAGATTTCCAGCTCGTATGGGTACGCAAATGCACAACAGGACTGAAATAATGTATAATATAAATTAAATTATCATACAAATTTGCATAAGAAGTGATGTCAAAAATTGTTCAATTTTGAAAATTTTACCTAATTACCTACATTAGAAAAAGATGTTTTTTTAAAAAAATAGTTAATGTCAGATACTAAAAATTAATTATTTATATATATTTGAAATTTAAAGCAAAATAAAAATGTTTACGTTTATTAATTTCATTTAGATGTAATAAAAATCAAAGTATAAAAGTGTGTATAGTAAAAATTAAAATATAAAAGTGTATTTTCCTATGTGTAAACTGTTTGCGTCGCTAACTTTTCATTCTGGTAAATTCGGTAATAAACAGGCAAAATTCAATAAACAGTTTCCAAAAATATAAAATTGTTCCTTCGGAAAATAATATACTTTGGAAAAATTTATTAATATAAGTGTTGAGGTGGATATATTCCCTTAACTTCATACCTTAATTAGGTATAGAATAACCCTTAGGTAATAACCTAACAAAAACATTCTTACAAATCAAGTTAGGATGCACACTTTCCTAAGTCCTCAGAAAACACACTTTCTTTCATTCTACTTCCTAAGCATAACGTCACAAACACATAACAGAGAAAAATTAATTATTAATCAATCCATCAAGGACATAATTAAGTCAGCAGCTGACGATTTTCTTTAAAAACCTAATAGTTAGGGCAACAACAGATCTGAACAGCCTCTAAGTCAGTTATTTCCCTTTCTTTGTAATTCCCTCGAGACGGCCATAAGCATTTGGCGGTAATTAGATTTAAAGTAAGAGAAGCGACGTACAGCCAGCCGCTGCCTCATAATCGAGGCCAATTGCATTGTGGGAGGGCTTTGCTATCGGTGAGGCGTTATTAGGTGCTAAGGTCGACAACTTCCCAATTTACCCTTTAACTCTGTTCTGTTTTTCGCGGTTATTTTTTCGTTTGCTGTTTGATGCCTGATGTCACTAAGTGAGAGAGATGATATATTGGACGAAAAGGGAACGTGAACGGTTGGAACTTCTGAGAAGTAGCAGCATTTAAATGGAGATATGTTTAGTCTCGGAATTTCGTTGTTAAAGGTACGATACTCGTTAAACAACTAATCAGACAATTTGCAGTTTGAAAAATATCCATTGTATCATTTTTTTTTCTTTTTTTTTACTGTGAAAAGAAAATTAAATATTTTAGAGGCAGGGGCGGTCCTAGGGCACCTGGCGCCCCTGCAAACATAAAAAAGGCACACCTTTTTATGCTTTAGATAATGTTTTTCCTAGTTTTTTTTATTCGAAATGGCGCCCCTTAGAATTTGACACCCCAATGCGAACCTTACCTTGCTTATCATGTCGGGTTCATTACACAACTAACAAAAAATGATAATGATTCTTAAAGAACTATGAAATAACTTTAAGTCTGCTGTATTTCAAAGAAAATTTGTCGTATTTATTTTCAATCCTTTCTCAAGCTTGACTGAAAGAAGTGAATCATCTTTTCGAGTATAGTTTACGAACAGTCAATCCTTTTTCGAAAACACATGGCTAAAATAGATCAATGTAGCCAGTTTAGGAAATCGGACTGTAAAACAGCAGATTTCTCATAGTACTTGAAGCTAAAGCACAAGGTATTACATAATAACAAATCATTCATCGCTTAGATAAATTTAGCGACTTTTGCTAAAGAACATCTGTCAACATTGTCAACATTGCAATGTTGACATTGCAATGGAATACTTAAGAAATTTTATCCGTCGGTAATGAGTCTATTGTTTCTGAAATTTTCTTAAGAAATCAGATAAGCACCTCATACTTCTAAAACGAATTAAGTAAAGACATTTGCGATTCCAAACTGAAAAGTTGTTTCAGGATAACGCAGGGCCCGATTTAGAAAGTTCTTGACTGTAGGCCCAACTCGAATGGGGGCCCCCTAACACTGATGTAGGCAGCGTGAAATTTCCAAAGGTAAATTACTGTCTGACAGTGCCCTGCTGTCGAAAGCCTGCACTCCCCCCCCCAAAAAAAAAAATAAATAAATAAATAAAAATAAAAATTTAAAAAAATGAAATAAATAAATAAAATAAAAATGGCAGTTGTCTATTATCTTTCATGATGAATTTAACAAACAAATTTAAGCTGTACATAAAATACCTAAGAATGTACAACTTTTTTCAAACCCTGGTTACGAATGCCTTCCAGTCATCGAGTTGATTGGCAACTTGTTTAAAATATTGCTTGAAAAAATTTGAAAGGATATATAAAAATCTGTTATTAAAAAAGACACAATTAAGAAAAATTGAATTGGGATGTAGTTTTTAGGAACCACTGCATTCGGGGGCCCAGGCCCGGGACAACTGGGCCCAATGGAAAATCAGGACCTGGGTTAACGTTTCTGTAGTTTACTCGTGCCGCGCGTAGTAAGAATCACTCTGGGTATAGAATTCCTCAAACAACACTAAGGAAACGACTATTGCAAGAAATGATTACACTTAACTGAAATGAATACGAAATGATTAGAAGTGAGACACAGTAAGGTAAATGAGTAAAAATAATTAACCTCTTACGAGGAAACTCCGAAAAGTAGCTCAGGCGTACAAAATCATTTGCACCATACATTATTTTAAAATAACTATTTGAAAATGGCTTAAAATATTTAAAAGCCAAGAAAAGAATTTTTTAATCAACAGAGTACATTTCCATTTTTCTAAATTATAGCCATTTCTTCCACATCCCATCATAATTCTTCTTCTTTACCTTACCGTTTTTCCTTGAGTGGATATTCAGCTTTCCACAAATGAGGAGGAATGAAATGTCTCGGTAAAATAAATAAATAAATAAATGGAACTCCACATTCAAAAACCGCAAAGGCTTTCTTTCCAAGTACAACAATAATAGTAATAATAAACAAGAGATGACTCAACCCCGCCAGTGCTGGAATTTTCTATTTTTTTTAAATAAAAACTAGACAGGTTATGAACGAAATCACGTGGTACGACTTCAGCGGCAGGTATAAAAACGGCGGCAGATCGGTTGAAGGCATCATTTGCTTTTTAGACTTTCAACTGAGACCTATGCTCTTTCATTTTATCTGCTTCATAATGGGGAGTCACCTTACATTACGTGCCTTGTTGCAGAGTCCTCAAGGTGATCTTCTGTGGCCCTTGTGCCACAGTAAGTTTGGAGTCCATGATTCTCCAGTATTTAATCCAGCTCGGATGGACTTCTACTTTCTTACGGAGCCGTGTGGTTTGTGACAATAATTCGCGAATCCGATGGTTCAAGAAGAGCGGCGGCCGTTTCTGATTTTAGGATGCTCGGGACCGAATATAATTTCAGTTGAATTGCCCACAGTCAAATGGTTGTGATAGTATCCATACAGAGACCTCCTGATGGACCATTTGACAGTGAACATTTTTTAACTAGAACTTTCGTGCCTTTTGAGCACGTAAATCAGTTCATCAAGTCCTCTCGAATCGTTTGTTTCATGTACGAACGCTTGGTCGGATTCCTGTAAGAGCTGGGTCGTAGTTTGCGAGCTCATGTCAATTTGAATCAGAAAATGAACAAAATGCCGGGATGATAACTTGGAAAAATCCAAGAGTGGTATCCGATTCTCATCCCGATATTTTGGTCGCTATTTAAAATTAGAACCCCTCACCATCACACTGGTCAAGGTGTCGGGCTGGCAACCGAAGTGTTGCGAGTTCGACTCCTGGCTTGGCACTGAAGGCCCCCCCCGTGTACGTGCTGTGAGCACGTCCGTGGGAGTCTCACGCCAAATCCGTGTGCGCGTACGCCGCACGTGATTCGTGTGCGTTAACGTCACACGTGATCCGTGTGCACGTGCACAGAATGTGCGTGCGTGCGTGCGACTGAAAATTTTCTAGGTAGTCGTTAGCAATGTCCGAGGGGTACGAATATTCAGAAGCCCCACCTTCCTTCACTCCCTGTGGACGAGGGACTGAATTTGTTAGAGAATGTTTTAAAGAGGAAGCGAGAGTTTCCTCTTACCTTATTTAACGATAAGTGGTTGCAGGGGCGTAGCCAGGGGGGGGGGATATCGGGATATATCCCCCCCCGAAATGTTTGGATTAGTGATGAAATTCCATCTATTTATACACATATAAGTTCATCCCCCCCCCCCCCCGCAAAATTTTCCTGGCTACGCGACTGAGTGGTTGCCCGTTTAATTAACAACAAACAGAAAAAATACGCGTTATTTTCATATGTAATTAACAGTTAATTGAAATGTTTTTTGTAGGAAAAGGTAGTATTTTTTATAAGCCTTTTATACCTTGGATGGGGGTTGCCTTGGTCGGAGGACATTTCAAGGGATTCTAACGCATATTCACGTTGGCGAAAACCAACTAATACTCTAGACCGTTAAATCGGCAGCCACGCAATGGGGCTCAAACCTGGGACCTTCACACTTCAGCTGTATCATTTTGAGTGTATTCAGGAGGTGTTCAGACACCAGAAGTGACCCTATGGTCCGTGGCTCCCCCCTGTTTTTTTAAGGTGCCCGCTCTTATGTTATAGATAAAGTTTTTCTAGTTTTTGTGTTCGAAATAGCACCCGTTCGTAGACGGCGCCGCGATGCGATGCTTACCGTGCCGGGCCGCCCCTGTTTAGAGGTGTGGCAGGTAGGAAGAAAGGAAAAAGAGAGGCTTTAAAATGATTGTATTTTGGGAAGAAAGGAAAAAGAGAGACTTTAAAATGATTGGTTTTTGTTTGTTTGTTTGTGTAACATGTATTTCGGATTTGTGTGCTTGGCCCATTTCCGCTTATAAATCCACGTCAGAAGGAAAACTCAAAGGGGGTGCCCTCCTTGGGGGGTCTTTATAAGGGATCCTAACCCGTACTTACGCTAGTTTCGGAGAAAACCACGGAAAACTCCGAACGGTTAGGTAGACAGCCGCGCGATGGGACCCGAACCCGGGACTTTAACACTTCGGCCGTCTACCATTTTCAGTGATATAACCTCTGTCCCATGAAGAGGCAAAAATGATTGGTTAGTCGTTGTATTTGGAACATTCATTTTCAGATTTACGTCCTTGGGTTCAGGAACCAGCTTATAAATCCTCGTCGAGCTAACAGGGCAACACAATAAAAGTTCTTACTAGCACAGAGAAAGGTGGGGTATGAGTGGAAATCGACTCACAGCCGTAAGCTTAGACGATTGGTGAGGAACAGGACAGGTACTTAACCTCCCAGCAGCCGGATCACGAATGGTTAGTTTTAGAGATATATCGTCTCTTATGTAATCTGTTATAGGACTCAAAAAATTGGATGAAGAAAAGTAATAAAATTTAATACAGCAGATTTAATTACGATTACTTTTCTACTCTTTTTGATTACTCAATAAGTATCATATATAATAACATATTTTTATATGATATTATATAAAACTCTGTTCGAGCCTCGTCAGGGGGAGACCTCTCCCCTGAACCCCCCTAATTTTTTTAGTTTCATTATTGCCATATTAAAACGGATATTAATTGACTATGTCATTTTATCTCTCATCTTTCGTGTATTTCGCCTGGTAACCCTATGTTGAAATTTTTATGATTGTAACCTATTTATTGAAAAATACATGGGATGCCTATTCTACAGCTTACGAAATATTGTAACAATAGATTAAAGCTGTTGTGAACTAATAGTATTTAAATATATGTAAAAAATACATGTGATGCATATTCTACAGCTTACGAAATATTGCAACAATATATTAAAGCTGTTGTGAACTAATAGTGTTTAAATGTATTTAAAATTATGTCGCTTTTTTGGGACACATTTTTCGGACAATTTTCAATAAAGGGGGGTGAGAGATAAAATGACATAGTCATTAATATATATATTAACACTGAATAACAGAGAACATAACTGACTGTCCTGCACGACATCATAGGCCACACAAAACTTTAAGCACGATAAAGGACAGTCAACTCAAATCAAATTGTCTGAAAAGTCCTTACAAAAAAGCATTACCGCACATTATCCCATTTCAATTTTACAATAGTAATCCTTTGGCACCTATAAGTCTCTCGTAATGAGATATAGCATTCTTAAAATATCTGTTCCCTTTCAACTTTTAAACAGATTAAAAGTACTGCCAGCTGATCTTAATCAGGCCGCTTTGGTTCCCCCATCCATTCTGAAAACCCCTTCTTTTTGTCGCATTAAAGCAGGAAAAGCATATATCTCGGCGATCTGCACGCGTCAAGCAAAAACGTACATGCAACCCTTTTTGCAGATTACTATCGGCGCCGGAGCTTCAATACTTATCGGTGCAGTTGCAGAAAAATTAACTAGTTGCTAGATAATTCTTCCAGCTTTGTTGTCTGGCGGGGCACCAAAGTGAGTTCGGTAGATTTTTGAAGTTTCCCTGTAAGGCCATAGGGTATACGACAGCTTTTAAATGTTTATCTGATGCAGAGGATCGAGATTTGATAGTTCAGCAAGTCTACTTTCCGAGTTGAAAACTTTCCAAGTGTACCTCTTGAATTTGAGATGAAAGTTGAAATTTGTCTTCTGGGTATATGGTATCTATGAAAAATCTTTCGGAAAGAATTAAAACTGACACATGTGCTCTATGTTATACTTACAGTCAAAATAGTTTCTTTTTTCTTTTAAACTTTAGTTATTGAATTAGTAAGAGTTAAGAAATGAGAGACAGAGAGAAATTCGGAAAGAGTTCACCAAAGATCATAATAGTTTTTCAACCAGGTGACGATTTTAAAATACGGTATTCAAGTTTGATAGCATTTAAAAGAGAAATTAATACGTAAAATTAGAAAAAATATTTTAGCTTCTTTAAATGCATTGTACTTATACATTTTGTATAAGTACAATGACTTAAAGGAATAAAGTGAATATTAAACAACCCAAAGCTATATAAGTAACTTCATATTTTTTCTAGGTATATAAAAATGTCCAATTTTATAAAATATAATACTTTTAAAAAATTACACAATTTTATCAGTACACTACCTCAGTTTCCTTTCAGTATAACAATGGATCTATATCAGAACTAGCTCCGAGGCGTCACAATGTTTATCTTTTAAATGTAATATAGCAGGCTAAGTAACTAACGGCGTTTGACCTCAATTATAGTCGAAGCATATTACACTGACAGTTCACACACTTAATTGTGTGCATGTATCCCATTAAGTCGATGCGCTTGCTAGACCTTGATGGCCAATAAAGATCACGATAAGCGCATACATTTTAAGTGGATATCCTAATCTTAATGTGTGGCATATAGTGACTATTCATAACGCTGCGAGCGAATCTACTTATACGATTACTATAATGAACTTGAAGTACTGATCAATTACGCTTAGAGTAATTGCTTAATGGAATTTCTAATACAGCCATCACGAAGTCAACAGGACTGTAAGAAGTTTTTAGTCTCAACGGGTGTGATATTCGCTTGTAAATAACACTTATGTTGTTTTAAAGTTACCTAACACTCTTTTAACTATGACTGTTATAAGTTTAAGAAATGCGGTATCTCAGACAGAAAAGAATGCACTGGAATTCAATTTTTTAATTTAGATTTAAAAAAAGGTATTTGTGTGTTGAATTTTCTAGTGTATTTTTAAAAAAAATGTGGTTTAAAACGGGAACTCCATATTTTATTTGGTAACTAAAGAAAAGTTTCTTAGACTGACTCTCGTTCTGTCGAGATCATCCAACGTACTGCATGGCAATACAAGATTTTAATTATGCAGCAAAAGAAAAAAAAAAACTGGATTGGGAGTCGATTTCAAATGAATCCTCAAACAAATAGTTCTGGTTGATGTCAGGGTCATTTCCTTTTTGTAATCTCTATAAAATATTACGTAATTATATCTATAAATATGGATTACAACATGAATGCCATTAAAGAAAATTTTACTGAATAAGACCCCCAGTCTTTATACTACGGTGCTCAATGCTCATGGCTCATAGTATAAACTGTAGTTTAGCAGTAATAAAGGAAAAGCATGCGATATGGAAATAAACGACTTGCCACAACCAAGGAAATGAAATTTTCTAGTTATCTAGAATAAGACCTAATAAAGATCTCCGTGGAAAATAGTAAATAAGGATTAATAAAGAACATATATTTAATGCACTGGAATAATGAATGGGAAGTATAGTAATGTATGTTTCCTTTAGAAGAAGATCTTCGTAATAAGATGTTCGTATAATAGTCACATAATATCAAACATAATATCGCTTGAGGGTAATAAATGACAGACTGTGTAATAAAACGGAGAAACCAATTGCGATATCTCCGAATAAAATTCCCCATTTATCTAAAATAAGATCTAACAGAAGCCTTCAGGGAAAATAAATGATTATTCTTCTCACACAATACAATCACCCCGTATCTCTAATCCAGAAACTACCATAATAAACTTTCTCCGGCAAGTACACCCCACCACCCATTACCAACCACCCTCAAACGAACTGATGGCCACAACCTAAAATCCTGACATCCGTAGCAGTTCCAGACAAAAGTAACGAATAGCTGAACTGTCAAGCTCTCCGAGACCTGGCCCAGATAATCATGTGTACGACTGTCAACTCCCCTTCGACCAGTCGTCATTTACTGGAAGGTTTTGCCGGCTCTCTCTCTTCCTCTCTGTCTATCCTTCGGCGAAGTTCCTCGGCCATCTTGGTTCTACTACCCGATCTCGCCACTGATTAATTTCGCCCCCGTACCTGGTGATAAGTTTTCGGGGGGCTCAGGTGGTGATGATAATCCTGCAAACGAATCGGGCGCCAGCTCCTCCAAAGACACGCATGCAGATTGTGAAGATATTCCATTCCGAGGTTTAATCTTCTGGAGTGATAGAAATGACATTCGGAGAAATAGATGAGAGAAGTGAAGTGAGGTGATTAAGATCTCTCCCCCCCCCCCTCAAACTCTCCTTCCTCGTACGCAGTTTTAATCTATTTTCAATTACAGCGGCAAATAATTTGAGAGTGCTTCAGACCTCCAGAAATATGCTTTTTCTTTATTAAAAAGTTAGCGCGTTATTCAGATTTGATATGAAAGACTTTTCAAAAATCCGTTTTTCTGGCTTTTACTGGGGATTAAAGAAGAATTTTTTTTCTTTTCTTTTTGATCTGTTAAAAGTTATGCAATTAACCTAAAGTTCTGACAAAGTGAACGGTTCATTGCATTGTTGAGGTTATTAATAGTTCAGAAAAGAAACCTTTTTCTTTTGGCATTGTTCAAAAAGAAAACATGCAAGTAAGCAAAATTGAAATGGGTTTATGTTTTGATTTTCCTGATTGTCTGTCCATGGTCTATCTGCCGCAAATATACATAAGTTGGTGATACGAAATGTAAGACTACAAAATACTGTTTTCACTAAAATGGACCACCACATGGCCCCGCCATGACCAAGTCGGCAAGCCATTGAACATGGTAGACGAGTGAAGTGTGATGACGGTCCAGCGTTCGGGCCCGGACGCCTGGCTGTCGATATAACGGTATGGCGTTTTGATCGGTTTCCTTTAGATTTAAGGTGAATATGCGTTAGAACCCCTTAAAAAACCCTAGACCAAGGCACCCCCCCGTGGGGAGATGCCTCTCGTGTATAGGCTTGCCATAACAAGCAAACAATTTAAAATGAACCACTCAAAAGAATTGCAATGTATCGCGGCAGGGGCGCAGACAGAATTTATACCTCAAGAAACTTTCGGATTAGTTAGTATAAGTTCTAAGCAATGCCGAAGCTTCTCTTATTTACTCACAATTTATTTCATGTACCCCTCAAACCCAATATACTTTCTAGGCTACGCGACGGACTGTGGTAGTCTATGGCAGTTTAGAGACTTTCATCAAATTCAAGCACAATACAATAAGCGTAAAAGTGTAGCTTACATTCTTCTTTTAAAGGATGGAAATAGCATGCAAGGTTTTTTACGGGGTCTCGCAAAATTATATTTCTAGTGAAACAGCTTTTTTCAGGTACTACCCAAAATATCGTCAAGTTCGGAAACAATGTATTGCGACATATCGGTGCATCGCTAAATTTGGTACAAAAAAGGGCAATTGTATTGAAAGAGTTTTATAAACAATGCGTTTCGCAGGATTTTTCTTCCATTTTCTATTGCTTTATACTGTGCTAGAGTTATTTGTCCTCACCAACAACTCGCTTTGAAATATTTGTTTTCCTTTTAACATAGTACCTAACTGAATCGGTCACATTTTGAAAACCAACTGTCACAAGCTTTTTAGGAATCAGTAAAAGATCTATAAATCCTTGATTTTCAAGGACTTCTTGGGGATTATTATAATTATTAGTTTTCAAGTATGTAATTCAACTTTTATTATTATTATTATTATTTTGGTTCTAGAACTCTGGTTTCAAAACACATTGATACGAGCCATTCGACACCTTTATTAGAATTACTAGTAATGACCTCAACATCTTTCTAAATTTAAGCATTTTTAAACTGCTGAGAGTCATTTAGTTTCCCCTACAAGCTTTAGAGAAAATAAATTATATTGTGACACTTAACTTGTACAAGAAGTATCGGAATTTTATTTGAATATTTTATATCAAGCCGAGACCACACAACACACAGCTATAATATTCTACTACAATCCACAGAAGAATAATAAAAACGTATTGCTGTAGGAGTTCAAAAAAATGCTATCCAAAGCTCATCGTAACAAACAGACATTTCAAAAAGTAAAGTACTTTTCCATATTCTAACTTATTTGTCTCTTCCATAACCGAAAGTCCCGTGGAATAAACAATAAATAACAGTATCTTGGAAAATCGATTTCTCTGAATCCCAAACAATACTCATTCCATATGCCAGTCACCTTGTTTCTCTCCGAGAACCCGCACGAAATATATAAATAGAAATGCCATCTTAAGCAAGGTGGATAGGCCACAATTTGTTTGCTTCGCTGGTTACTGGGCATATTTGAATATCAAACCGACACAACTGCATATTTCTGGGGAAAGGAACGAGAAACCATAAAATGTAATTCATTCGTGGGTTGCAAAGAACAACCAAAATAGTCAAAGAAAGTTTTTTAAAAAATGCATGCTTTATGTAATGGACTGACATGCTACATGCTACAAAATGCATAAAAATATCAAAATAGTTTATATTCGTTCCATTCTGATACTCTCAAGCTTTAGACTTTGAATTTATGCAGCGTCGGCATGTTTTGGGCATAATTTAGCTGAATGCAGAAAGAAGTGGATTTTTCGAAATATCTTACATAAATTATACAGCAATCTCTCGATATAACAAGTTTTACATTTTCATATTAGCAAATAAAATATATTTTTTTCTAAAAAACTTACAAATCCAGTGATTTATTACAAATCTAAACAGAAATCCAGTAATCCCTTAAAATATAAGTTCAGTGCTAATGAAATTTCACTTTAATGAACTTTTCAGAATTACCATTTTTATCCTAGGTCTCTTGAAATCTGTTAGATCAACATTTTGTTGTATCGCTCTATTTGCAAGGTATCAAATCACATGAAATATTTGGAATCAACGCAATATATTTTCGTTCTAACTTTGGTGAATTAAGATCATTGACTTTTCTGTTAAAAACTGTGAATTCCACAATAAATTTCTGAAGAAATATTTCTCACATAAAAATATCAACAGTTTGAAAACAATCCCCAGAAAGGTAGCATTCAGTGGTACAACGTACACAAGACATGCTTCATGCACAAAGAAAAAAGTATCTCCCTTCTTGTGAATCTATATAGTGGTTGAATGACTTGCTCCCTCATAGTCGATGTTTCAAGATAATTGATCAATGCAGACATTTTTGAACCACTGGCTTTGCTTTAGCCCCATTTTTGTAGTTGCAAATTGCTTAAAACGAAGTAAGAAAGTCTGTTTTCAAGATTAGACTTTTTTAAAAATTACATAAGAGGTGACAGTAATCAGATGCTTCATTTTTGCAAAAAAATATGCAACTTATTTATGACTCACTTGGTTGCAATAAAAAAAAAAGAAAAAAAACAGTTCGACTGTAATATAATAAAGATAAATATTAACTATTACTAATGAATCTCATAGTATAGCCTAGCCTATTTTAAAAGGTTTCAAAAGAATTTTTGTAGGCTGGTGCGTTTAGTTAAAAGTAATATGAGGTAATTCATTATAAAACGAATTTGAAACCATTTAAAATATTGTGTATATAATTTATTTTTCTGAATACGTTGGAACGTTTTGTATCTTGATTGGACAAGTAATGGACAGTACTTTCAGATTTTTTGTTGAAGAGCCTACTTTTTAGTTTATGTAACTTTTTAGAAAATTATTTCAGTCATTAGGCAAAACTGTTAAAAATAACTAAAAAAAATCGAACTTATAGTATTATAAAACTGAGGTTTGTTAAGTTAATCCGATGTTCGATATGCTTGAAAATTCAAAATTTCCTTTTGCAGACAACAATATATACGTTTGGCAGCAGTTTGCCAGCACATTGACGAAAAAATAGGTTGGCAGAAATAACCTCCGGGATAACACGTAAGTATCTTTTTTTTTAAGTTTGCGAATTTCAGCAAGAATTTTTTTCCTTCTTAAAATAAATGAAGTTCAAGGCTGCTGATATGTATAATAGCAAATCTATTTTTATATATCATAAATTTGCTTAGCAACGTATTAAAATATCACTGAGCAAATAAAGTTTGTGGATATAGTTTAATGGTTCCTGAAAAGGTTAGTATCTGTAGAGTTGACTTAGTAATTATTATGCAGCAAATTCTGTGAACTGTTCACTTCTCTTTTCTAACTTTAATAGCCACTATTGGAAGTTTAAACTTATTCGATACGCACATTTTAAATTTAGATTTTGCATGCTCTGCGAATATTTAATATTCAATGGACACAAAACCCTGTTTTCCTTTTTAGAACTGCCTTGGCCAACACGACTAATGAACTAACATAAAACATATTTTTCTCTTTTTTTTCTTCTTCGCGTCTTTGAAATTCAGCCATCTACTCGTAAAAGAGATGCTTTTGAATATAGCGAACCTGTAAATACATATATTGCTCTTTCGAA
The DNA here is from genome assembly GCA_038373885.1 of Cheiracanthium punctorium. Lineage (NCBI taxonomy): Eukaryota > Metazoa > Arthropoda > Arachnida > Araneae > Cheiracanthiidae > Cheiracanthium > Cheiracanthium punctorium. Next base: position 653,155 of record JAWZYV010014373.1, on the reverse strand, counting down.
ATCCATCAAAATTCTCATCACATTCCGAGTTTAACAACATGACAAGAGAATGAAAAATTCAACAGATTTCCGTTCGGTTGCTAAAATCTGCAGATGCACAATTTAGAATCTGTTCTTGACGCTCTAAGCCGCTTGTTCTTGGAATAGAAGTTTGCTTGATCGAGAGCAATTGAATTTGAAGTATTACTCTTCACGTAGGGTGGGGTTCTTTTTGATGAAGGAGGAGCGTTGACTTTATATTTTTGATGTAAATATATTGCTTCTCCAGAGAATTTGAATCCATTGTTTCCTAATATTGCTGATAAGATCACAGAGGAAGTGACTGTAATGAGGAAGAAATTTCAACTGCCACATCCGATGTTCAATTTAAATAAAGAGAATAGTGGGAAATTTTGAATCCTAAAATTCTCATCTGAAAGCGTAGCCTGAAATGAATTTTAAAATTTCTGTTTTCGTAGTCATAATCTGATTACATTTTGTATTAGATAGTTTGCTTGAATTTCAATTTGCATGTGGGTTTCATTCGCTTGTAAACTTAAGTTCTTTTGAATTAAAGGCTGTGCTTACAAATTTACTCAGATCCTGTTTTGACGGTGAAAAACCATGCATTTAAAAATATTTCGAGTTATGTTAGAAAATTATTTCAAAACTAACAAAATTACATTTGGAGTAGAGTGTAACAACAACAACAAAAAATAAATATTGCTATAAAATAGAAGTTTTCAATTTTCAATTTTCGCTTGTTCATCTTGCATTGATAAATATTTTTACAATAAAAAAAAATGTTTCAGAAAAAAATTGATTAAACATATTCAATCTTTGAAATAATTTTCATAAAAATGTCATATTTCTTTGCTGCTTTAATGCAAAAGGCAGCACTTCTGGTAAAAATACTATACCGGGTGTTTAAACTGCTTGATCAGAGCGGCACTTTTTAAAACGTTCACTTTGGCCCTATACTTTCAGTTAAGAAAAGTTTTCGTATGGCATGCAGTTACTTTTGATGCCATAAATTTTACAAGTGGACGAAAAAAAATTTTAGGGTGACCCTGTGTGCAAAAAAGCATAGCGAGATAAATAAACTTGGATCTTTGAAAAGGAATAAGAAATTTAATATTTTTTTCAACACAATTATGTAATGAGATATCGAAATAAATTTTTTCTTCCAGCTGCCGAAAGATTAAAAAAATCTTATAATATCAACATTCAAATTATAATATAGTACTGATCTTCATTCATTCTTCCGCTCAGTCTTGAATTGTAAAAATATTTCTTTAATTTTGTAGTTTCCCCTTAATCATTCATCACTCTCGATTGTTTCTAAAATCTTTAAAGTCGAATAACTCAACGAATATTATATTTTACACAGCAGGTTTTATTTGTTTTTGAGAATAAAATTTCAAAGGTGTGATTTCATTTTTATTATTGGACTTTTTTTTTACAAGTATAGTTAAAAAGTATAGTTAACAAGTATAGTTATTTTTTCTACTTGTTAGATATATGGTCCCATAAAAATACATGGCACAGAAAGTGATAATGTGCCATTAGAAAACTTATCTGAACTAGGAATATTGTTCTAAAATCAATATTAAAAAAATGTGGAACTGATCAAATGGTTTGAAACACCGAGTATAAGGCTAACGATACATACCAACACATACACACGCTTATATATATATAAAATGTAGAATATTTAGTAATATAACAATCTTATGAGAAAATTTTACGTTATCATTACGCAAATAAATTTTATATCACAGCAAGTTTTACCCAATATTGAAATAATATTAGCTAAACACTACACTCCTCAACGTAAATCGGTCACTTTCCACCTGTTACGGACAATGTTCCTCAATACTGGTTTGGCGTTGTACCTTCTATAAAGATGGATATTTATTTTATAATTTTTTGTTTGTATTTCTTAAAAGATTCCTTCAATTTATGCAGTCTAAAATCTTATACAATAATATTTTAGACTGCATAAATTGAAGGAAGAAAAAACGTAAGCCTCAGTGGTGAACAATATCTCCCAATATTGGGAAAAAAGTTAAATACTGGGTGGTAAAATATTTAGCCATTTTTGCCAGTACCACGTATAACAAAGGAAATTTTTATTAACCTGAAAGTAATACTTTTTAATAAATTAAATAGTTGCAGTAGAGAAGCGAATTGCTAATGGATTAGCAATTAATAAACTAGAATAAGATAGTTCCAAGAAACTTTTCCGTGTACGTCTGTTAGATTTTGAATTTTTGACTATATGAAGCTTTCTAAAATAAGTTGAGCTATTATGGAAACGAACGGTTCATAAATTTACTTATTAAAAATCTGAAAAATACTTTCCTGTCCTAGCCACGGTAAAGCACCCACGTATGCGCGTAGCTTACTCGTTTACTATTACTGTATAGCTGCAAACTGCTTTGAGAATAAGAAAAATGAAGCGTTCAAAATGGAAGACATCATCTTTACTTCCTATTCACCGAGAGATATTCGACATTAAAACGGAATTTTTGAGCCATCGAGAATTTTATGACTTGGGGCGAAAGTGATCTTGCTAAGATGGAGCTTAATGAAGCAGTTGCAACATTGGGCCTGGGGATGTTTACACAAGAAGAGAAGTGTTGCTAAGTATTACAGGTCGATACTGATATTGCGTTATATGAAAAATATATTTTCAATTATAGATTTAGACGAAGTTCTTATTGCCTAGAGTAGTCTCCTAAAACATTTTGAAAGGAATATGCGAAAATCTCATACAGGAAGATAAAATCAGAGTGCAAATGATATTTAAAATATTAATTTTTATGTAGTGGTACAAAAATAACGTGTATTTCACCCAGGCAGCACGAAAACGTTCTCTGAACGTCTATTAACGTTCAGAAAACGTTCAATAGTGTTATAATGTCTTATAAAATTCAGAGAACCAGTATGTGCTGCCTGAGTAACATGCATAAAAAACGTAAAAGAGTTAGATAAGAGTATTTTTTATCTAATACAGCTGTTTTATTAATCTAAAATAAAACTGAGGGTTAATTAAAACAAACTCTCTGGAATAACAAAACCGTTCACCATATAAAAGTGGTCCCCGTACAAAGGTGGCAACGTAAGATGATTATTGTAAAGTGAAATTGTACAAAAGTGCTCGCTTACGACAGGCACATATGTATATAAATAAAGAATGTCGAATTCATGGGCCAAAGGACAGGTAAAATAAAGAAGCATTTTTTATATAACGGTGAGGAGTCGGAAATGAAGTATACAACGTGGTTTCAGCACGCTGGATCTCCACTCATTTCCGCGATTGTGTGGTAATTATCTCTGCATTCCCCGTTTTCCCGCTCACACTTTTCACTTCCGACCATTCATTGAAAGGTATAGGCAGAAATATGGAAATGTTGAGGTAATTACGCAATTTATTGGGAAAATCGGTTGAGCCCCATCGTGTTGAAACCACACTGTACTTATCATTTCCGAACCTACATTGCTATGCAAAAAATGGTTTATTTTACCAACCTTTAAAGTTTGGCCCATGAGACACCAGTATATATATATATATATACACCTAAGTAATTCTTAGCTACTTCAGCTTGTACTACGTTAAACATAGGTTAGCTATACTAGTGTTATATTTATTTTATTATTTATTCATTTAATTATTTTATTTACTTATTATTATTTTATTTTTATTTTTCCCAGACAGCACATAAATCAAGCTTGACATTTCTTTGAATTTGGCGTATTAATACAAGCTTGACAGTTCAACTCATTTCAAGCTGGCAGCAAGCTTGCAGGAGTCAAGTTGAATTGTCAAGCTTAAATACAGCTTGATTTTTCCTTTCGAAAGAAGCGTTGATGGCGCCATCTGTGAAAGAGAATGGACATTAATTGTCTTAGCGTTTCTCAAATTTGTTCAATAAAGAAAAGTTCGTAAAAGTTGTGTTTTATTTTATTATAACACAAAACCTGCACATAAGAACACGCAAGGGGAAGGGATGAATGGGATAAGCCCCTCTGAAGTGTAACACGAGGGGAGTTTTAGTTTTATTTACACCTACTTAACATTAGTAAATCCATTAACTAATTAATTAGCCCTAAAAATAAATTTTAATATAATTAACACAATTTAGTTAGTTAATATACTTCACTTTATGGGTGGTAGAATGAGCGTAATCCGGGCTCCACAAAATAATTAATCAGTCATAAATGTACTTGACCACAGAATTAAAAAAAAAAAAAGATTCTATATTTCCAAATATAGAAATTCTTCAAAATAAAATACAATTATACTACGATATTGATTTCAAAATCAGTCATTTGTCTCGATTTTGGCCAGCAGTATTGCTCAACGATGAGTGTTGCGATATTGAAAGTTTTAAAACGTGTCCTGCTTTTAAGTTTATATTATGCTTATTTCCCTATTAGTAGAGTCTATAAATCACACATAACATTATTTAAATTTTGATTCATCCCATGGAAAAATAAAAGAAACTTATCAACATCGCCCATACTTATCGATCTGGCGTGAAAACAGTCACTTCAAACTTTAGTCATAACCGCCCGAGGCATTATAGCCGAGCGGTTGGCACGCAGTCCTTCCAGCCTAAGATTCCCGGGTTCGAACCCAGCCGCCGACGTTTGATGGAACAGATTAAAATAACTTAAAATTTCAGCATAGAAGGGGAAAATGCGCGGAAAAATAAAGTATGTGGGGCACATTCGGCAGCGGGTGCCCCGTGTATTTAGAATTTTTTTTTTTTAGAAAAATTTTTTAAGCTTGAAATTAAGCTTGCTATGTCAAGCTTAATGCAAGCTGGGCAAGTGTAAACTAGAACAATTGATTCAAGCTTGCATTAAGCTTACACGCTTAAAATTTTCAAGCTTAATTCAAATTTATTGACTTGATAAATCAAGCTTGCTGCAAGTTTGATGTAAGTTTGCTGTGCTGTCTGGGTACTTCCAGATTAATTTTTTTCCCCACTCCATGGCATTACTTGTCTAATGATGGCATTTAGTTTTCTCTGATGGCAACATGCACTAGTACTGCCTCCATAACTGAGCTTCGATCTTCATGTCTGGTTCACTACCTCGTTGTTTATTTCTAATAGCTATGGTCTCGCCCCCAGGTTACAAAATGACCCTAATTTTGGTCAAGTAACTTGCAAAAACCTAGCTATTATTGCTTTTACGATTACATTGAAATGTGTGTGCGGTTGCGCCTGACGATAGAGCACACCATTTCAATTTTCCATTCCATATCCGAATCTTGTGGATACATGTGGTTAGGCTTAAAGCCCACCTGGTCTCATTTGGCGCATTATATACTATTTTTCAACTCTTTCATTCGCTTTGAAGGCTATATTTATACACTTTTTTTGGTATAAGCTCGTTAATTTGCAACATGTGCTATCTGCTTTTTTATTTTCATTCTTTCCTTTTTTTTATTTTTTTCCCTTTATCAATGAATTATCTTGGGATTCCACATTACGTAAGTAAGCTATTCTATATTATATATACATATATATATTTTTCTCATTATATTAAAGTAAGCGTAATATTTATAAAAAACACTCTGGATATGTATATACATGTTTTCTATACCATCTATTTTATTCAATAATTTTAAATTCATTATTCTATATATTTTTTAATTTAATTTATAAACCTGGTTACTAAGAATGTTAAATAATATTACCCTAATGCTTTTGACAACATCTTTACATTCCTCTTTCCTCTATTACACTTTTATTTTGTGGCAACACTGATTTTTACTAACTACAATTTTTACTTTTGGCAATACTTGATGCTTGCCTTCCATGCGCTTGCTACCAATCCCGAATGGTATGTCGAATTTTCTCTGCTTTTTCTTTTATTTTGATTTCTTATTGCTTTCCTATTTTTCTTTTTTTAATAGTAGGATCGAGCCTAAAACGGGTGGAGTGAATATCTCTTTTGATATGCCACACCAGGGGCGTAGCCAAGGGGATGGATATCGGGATATATTCCCTCCCGAAATGTTCGAATTAGGGATCACAAGATTTATGCCGTGCAGAAATTTCGTCTATTTATACACATATAAGTTCATACCCCCCCTCCCCCCCCCCTAAAAATTTTCCTGGCTACGCGCCTGCGCCACGCGACCGAAATCCTACTATTTTGTTTGTCTTTAATTATAATTTTCTGGGTACGGCTCCTGAGGATAGTCCCAGAGGTTAAAGTTTCCATTCCATTCATTCTTTTATCCTTTTATTTGTCTCTGTTTTTTCCTTTTTTCCCTCCCCCCCTCACTTGGAGTATGTAATTTTTGCAGTAACACTCATAGTGTTTTACCTTTTGATTACACACACACACACATATATATACAGGGTGTCCAGCCTTAATGTGACCCAATAGCTAATTCCCGAACCGTTCGGTTTAGATATGCACTTCCAATTTGAAAAATGTTTTAAAAAAGGTAAAGAATGTTTTTACGTGCTTTTCAAACCAAAAAACCCATTTAGAAAAAAATTACAAAAATTAAATTTTTATACGGTCCCCAGGTCCTATCACTTATATTTAGGAAAAGATGCAGTGCACAAAAACAAAGTAAACACAAAAAGTTTCATTTTATTGCGATAAAAACTCTCCGATTTATGGAACTTTGAAAATCATACATTTCATCCATTTTCTTGGCCAATTTCAAGAAGCTAGTAAGGGACCGTCTCCAATGTGAAATTAATTGGAACTCTGCCAGGAAACTTTCCCTCTTGCACGTCACTCTTATGTAAATCGTTTTTAAATTTAAAAGTACATACATTACGTTAATATTACAATAATTGAGTACTTAAGAAATAAAATTTATTCTGTGTACGTGTAAAACATAGATAAAATAAAATATTTTGGACGAAGAAAACTTTTCAAAAGCAGTTCCAAAAAAATAGACTTATTTGCCTGCGGCTTCAGACTGATTTGCTGCGGTACTGATCATGGCGAACGTTAAAAATCTGTTGTGTAGTCGCTTGCAATTGCATACAGTCGCATTCTAATATTACGAATTCTAGTACGGGAGAACGAGATGTATACAAATGAAGAACACTGCGAAATGGTACTGTTGTATGTTCAGAGTAGTAGAAATAAGAGAGAGGCGGCAAGACTTTATGCCATTAACGAGCCAGAGCGAAAGTTTTCTGGCAGAGTTTCCAATTAATTTCACTTTGGAGACGGTCCCTTACTAGCTTCTTGAAATTGGCCAAGAAAATGGATGAAATGTATGCTTTTCAAAGTTCCATAACTCGTTCAGTTTTTATCGTAATAAAATGAAACTTTTTGTGCTTACTTTGTTTTTGTGTACTGCATCTTTTCCTAAATATAAGTGATAGGACCTAGAGGACCGTATAAAAATTTAATTTTTGTAATTTTTTTCTAAATGGGTTGTTTGGTTCGAAAAGCACGTAAAAACATTCTATACCTCTTTTAAAAACATTTTTCAAATTGGAAGTGCATATCTAAACCGAACGGTTCGGGAATTAGCTATTGGGTCACATTAAGGCTGGACACCCCGTATATACATATTCTGCTTAATACAATGTTGCCTTCAAATTCAATTTTTAATAAAGTATTCATAATATATAATAATAACTAGAACTATAATAATTAAAGCAACAGTAAATAAACTAAAGAAACGTATCCAACAAACTCGAAACGCTAAGCAGACGAAAGAAAAAAGATAAAAACCAATTCCTTTTCGCGTACTCATTTAGTTCTTTAAGAGACATTTATTTGGTTCTAGAAGTTTCCTAAGAAATAAAGCGAAAACATTCTGGAAAACAATATCCTCCTCTCGATGTTAGGAGAAAAGATTTAAACTCACACAATCTGCAATATTCGAATGTATCCTCCAGCTATTGAAAATTTCTCTGCGCCTATTGTACGTGGAGGAAAAAGTTATTGCAACAGCCAACTTAATAAATACTGTATCTGCAATTAATAAGCCTGTGGGTATTTTCGAAAGCACGGCGTTCTCAGCAGAATCTTAATACAGGACTATTATTGAGCGTTTAAATAGGATATTAACGGGGCATAAAATGAAAGCATTCTTCATAAAAGATTTTAAGATAAAACAATGTAGAAGTTTAACTATTAAGACTAGAATTCTTAGTATAAGCCATTGTATGATATGAAGTACAATATTGATAAAAGCGAAAACTAAGAAAGCATAAAATTAATTCAATGCAACTGCCTTTAGCATGTTTTAGAAGTTCATTTAATTGGAAATAAAAACAAAAACTAAATTTTCTGTTGCGATTTTCACGAACATTTTCTATTATATTTATTGTTAATCGCACGAAAATCTAGAAACAGTTTTTTTACAGTTTTAATGAAGATTTTTCTGAGTACGAAATCGTCTTGCCTTATTTGTAATATTTATAAAACAAAATACTTTTCAAAAAATGTGGTTTTTACTGAAATTGCTTTATTTCTTCTGAAAAACATTTTCACTTATGAAATAGTTAAAGATTAGTCCATGCAAGAGTTTTATTTCTAATTCAGTTTTATAAAAATTTGGTGTTTGGAACTTCCTTTCTAAAAGTACTAAAGATAAATCTACTTTTATTTATAATTTAATTCAAATTTTTAATTCTAGCATTCATACAGATTTACTTCCAGCTAAATTAAGAGTAAATTTTTATTCATTATAACGTTTTTCTCGTATATTTGTCAAAGTCTGGCTTCAGACAACATGTCTTATACTTAGATGACTGAATGAAAGTAACGAGATTTTTGATTTACAAAGTGCAGTGTCAGATAGAGCTTCTTCAAAACACAAGCTCAATTATCTGAAGTCCGTGAACTGTGATATCTATAGGTGTTTAAACAATATCCTCCTTTCATAGTGCTAAAAGAAATAGAAAAAAAAAGATGGATTACAAAGCCCCCTTCAGTGAAGAAAATCACCGCCAAGTACACCTTGTACAGTTTCTTTTGATATATTTAACATAGGTGCTACACAAAGAGCTCTCGAAACAATTGTCTGGCAGTATTACAAAAGTGACACCTTGTGATTGAAGCTAAATAATGGCTCTCTCGCTTGGCATTGTAGATTGAGCTTTGAATGACCTTGTGTAAATATTCTGAACTCATCAGTAGCATAGAATATTTGTCACATATTTACACACCTTTTTAATACACGCATAACATTTTTTTCTGAAGCCCCAGTTCAATATTGCACAGCCTCTTAACTCTAGGAGAGACCGAGGGGAATTGAAACAGAGATGAGAGCTATTTTAGCTTCATTTTGTCTTAAATATTAAGTGCACAGGAACTATTTCCTTAATATTTACTATACACTTAAATATAAGTGTGGACTAATAATACGCTTAAATATAAGTGTGGACTAATAATACACTTAAATGTAAGTTGAACTATACACTCAAATATAAGTGTACAGGAACTATTTCCTTAATTTTATGCGTCAACATACTTACGAGAACGCATAAAGTACTATTAAATTAATAAGTAAAATGTTTATCCAATTAAAAAGTTTATTTTCTGAACTTTAATTTAAATATTTTGGTATTATTTTATATAGTCCACCAGACTCTTCTAATTATATAAAATTAACAACCTAAAAAGTTAAGTAACGATGCTAACAAGGTAAAAAAAAAATATTTTAATAGTTATGCATGTTGTTTCAGCGGAGAGATTTTAATAGGTAATATTTATGGTGAAACTAAAAAAAAAGTAAATGCGAAAAGCGCATTGTGGAATTATTACTCAATAAAAAACTATACTGACTTGGCATCGGTGCATCTTTTCTTAATTTGTGTAAATAACAATGTAAGAAGGATCAGATTAGCAATTAGAAACCCAACAGCAAAGAAAATATGAGTTGCAAAAGCAAATCTAAGACAACCATTTTACATAACTATTACTTTGGTTTACTTAATACGCATGCAAAATTAAATAATTACTGAGAATAAGTGTGTTGAGTAGCTTAGGCACACTTCATTTACCTAGTATTAATTAATAAAACAATTTTTCTCAATCTGAAAGAATTGCGAAAATTATATCTCCATTCAAAATTGTGGAAATTATGTGAAAGGTACTTAAAAAAACATTTTTGTTTGAGGAAATTATGATATATTTACATTGCAAAAAATAATTTTCTCTTATTTAATATCCATTTGGAACATAATTGCGAAAAATTCATATACTTACCTTTTTGCAATTAATTAAACAAAGAAATTTTCATCTGACTTACCTAAAAAGAAAAAAAATACATGTATAGTAGATACTTTTTATATTAAAATAAAAATGATGAAATATTTCTTTATGATCTATCGTAACTTAAACTAGAAAGTCAAATCACAGTTTAACGTTGTTTTATAAATGTTACTTGTTAATTAAGATGAATGGAATGGAGAATATATCAGCATAAATTTATGCTTTACGATGAAACTGTGCAGAATTGGGTTTTCTTTTTGCCGTTTTATGTTGTTTAATTTAATACTACTTTCAATTTTACTTTAGGTTCTAGATATTTCTATTCTACTTTAATGTTCTTATTTGTACCAATTAGAGCCTACCAGTGGTAGAGCGAGTGCATAGCACTTTGAGCTGGGCGACAGAAGGTGCCTGGTCAAAACCAGGTCGCGTCCGCCGACCTAACCGTTCGGAGTTTTCCGTGATTTTCTCCGAAACTTAGCGTAAATATGGGTTAGGACTCCTCAGAAAGTCCCACCCCCGGCCAAGATACCTAGCGTAGATAACTGGCCGTAACACACATTCGTACCAATAAGAATAAACATACAAGCTATTTTATTGCAACTTTATTTAATTCAAGAAAACCAACTGCAGATGTAAATAAAGGTACGTTGATCTATAATTTACAGTAATCTCGGCATAATTTTACATAACAAAACACGCTCAAAAGAAAATGGTGTTTAAAAGGTAAAATAAATAAACTTTGTTAAATAACACACATAAAAGGTACTTATCATATATGCCATAATGTAAAATAATTCACATAAATTTTACTTATGAAGGTGCAGAAATGTAACTGTTTGATATTTACCTTTTATGTGTGTTGTATTTTACAAAATTTTGATTAGTTTATCTTTTAAACAACAGTTTCTTTTGAGTGTTTTTTGAGATTTCTTTTCTTTATGATAAGTACCTTTTATCAGTGTTATTTTACAGAACGGCATTTATGGTAAGTATCTTTTACGTGTGTTATTTTACATTATGCTAAGTACCTTTTAAGTGTTATTTTGCAAAGTTTTAAATTATTTTACACTTTTATATGTTTAGCTAAAACACATTCTTCATAGTCCAAAAACTAACTCACACTGACAGTGAAAGCTATACTTAACGCATTATTTATTTTCTTCATATGCGTGCTTGAAAATTGATGAACTGCAATGCATTATAAAGTCGAAAAGCAACAAATATAGCACAAAAATATTACATCCATTTATAATATCGCGAAAGAAATGTTTCAAATTCGAACAACAGTCATTTTCCTCTCACCAGGAGCCAAACAGAAATTCATTGCTACAGAATGCAATCATCTAGGTATTTGGAATGAAAATCATCGCGTGCATCACTTGGCAATACTTGAAAAGATATTGCGAAGAAATCTATTTGTCAGTGTTTTAGTCGTGCCACGAGCAGTTAGCGGAGAAGCGAAACGGGAATAAATTGGTATTCATCGCTCATTTTTCTGGTTCTTCAGATTCCCTAACTCACATGGGTATGCGTTTTCAGATTTTATCTAAAATAAAATGAAGAGAGAAATAACTGAGGACATTCACTACTGTGTAATTCAGATTCAATACTATAAATATTTTATTTTTTCTTATTTTAAGGAAAATATTTAAATCGTACATCAGTTATGTAGTCCTCACCCCCCTTTCCCCAAAAAGTATATTTTAAAAATCTGTTTTTAGATTTTTTCTAAAATAGGCATATAAAAGGGAAGAAAGGAATACTTTTTAACAGAAACATTTAATTCGGGCACACTTATACAAAAAAATTGATTTTTGTTGTTACTTTAAAGGAAAAAAGAAATTCTTTTTGGAATGTCATTTAAATTCTTAATTTTTAAAAGGGAAATTGAGATTAAAGTTTATTGAATGTAAGAGCTTTTATAAGAAACATGATTTTTACAGTTTGATTTAGAGCTTTTATTCCCTGAAAAAAACATATCATTCTATTTATTCATGAAAACGTGTTTTCAGATTAGATCTGAAGGAAAGAAATAAGAATAAAAGAGAGAAATAACTAACGACATTTTGTTGGGATTGACTTCTTAACTGACTGAGTTTTCAGATCGCTGCACCTATGCAGTCTTATCATTCTTAATAATACAGAAATGAAGATGTTTATTGTGTCTGTGAACTGAGATGCATTTAGAAAGTACATCACCGTGTAATTTTTTTAATGAAATTATTATTATTATTTCTAACTTCAGAGTTGCTTTTGTAATATTTGAACCAAAGCTTTTATTTATGTGTAATGCACGGACGCAAAATTTCTCAAGAATAAACCAGAAGCTTTATTTTGAGCTATTATTCTATGTATTTTGAATTTTAAAATAAAACTATTTTGGCCATATTTTTCTTTGTCTTAAAATGTGTGCAAATCACGTAACATAAATTTAAATATTACATGGATTTCAGTACATATTAAAGCTCAGGAAATAGGGGAGAACTACTTCAGGAGAAACTAATTATTTTACTTGTTTTATAATTTCTTTTATGTTAAATAGGCATCGCGAACTACTGTATACTTAACAAAGTACAAAGATACATATTTGCTACCTACTTTTCATGGAAAAAAATATCGTCCGCATTTAAATTATCTACGAAGAACAATAGAAAATATCTAATTTCAAGCTCAGAAGAAAGAACGTTAAAAAAAGTTATACGCCATCTTTGTCATAATCTGATGATCAAGGAAGCAACAGAATTGAAGAGGCATAAAAGATAAGGCAAGCTACCCATAATTCTGGTTAACAGTAATATTTACGCCAGACAGTTTCATCAGCGTCTCCAGTAATTTAGGCGCTGAAACAGCAGCTGATATCATCACCGAGCAAAATATAGAGAATTTCTCGCCAAAAACTTAGCTCTTAAGACATAATAACAGTTGGAGCAAATGCAGTAATGAAATAGGAAGGAGTGCAGGAAAAGCAGCGCCGGGCTGTTTGTCATTAGGGCTTCTGTTGGCCGTGCTACAGGCGAAAAAAAAATAAAATATGCAGAGTATATGAGGAAAAAGGCTCGTGTTAATTTAGTTGGGTAAAATTGAAGGAATAATTTTGGTATGGATATAAATTTCAGAGTGTTCAAATTATTCAAAAATTTTAGATCAACATTGTGTAATGGGAAGAGAAATTAATCATCATGCTCTTTGTATACATGTATTTTTAGTTAAGAACAGGTAATGCACAGTTGAGAAATGAAGCATCATTCTGATGAAAACATGGATTAAGGCTATTAATGGTTTGGTATTAAAATGTAGTTCCTAGTGAAAATTTTTAAATTGCGTTTCATTGTGTGCATACACTCAAATTAATTTAAAAACTGGATAGACTTGAACATACAGAATTCTTGATTTTATCTATAAGTTTTATTTTAAACCTCCTTTAGGCCCGTGCTTGTAAGGTAAACCCTCTCAAAAAGGTATTCGAGTAATAGGCAAATTTCCTATTTTAGTTTTGTAAAATCTATAGGTGTTAAAGAAGCACACAAAAAAGAAAAGAAAAATGGAAAAGTTATTATTATATATGGCATCATTTACTTTAACGGATAACACTATTTTAAATATGAAACTATTTACCTATGGTTTTAATATTTTTTTGAGAGAATGTACCTATCGTAGTCCACTCGTCTGACGGAGGGTTAAGAAACAAGTTTTGCTTTTTAAAAATTATTTTGATCAGTTTAAATATTTAATCTACATGAAAAGAAATAAACCCTTTTTAAAAACATCACTAGTTAAAAGTTAGTTTATCTACAATACTTTTGTCACAATTATTAATGATTGCATATTAGATACTAAGAATGCAATGATATGGAATAAAAAATACATACACGCATACAATGGAAAGTTTTGTTAAAATTTCATCATACGGCACGTTATGCATATTTAAACTGCACATCACTTTTATCTCACAGTTTTGTCTTGAACCTTTGCGAAAGCACAGTGTGATAATACGGTACTCGAAACATGATTTCCTTTACTATATAAAAGTTCACACCAAAACAACCAATTAAAACCCTTGTATATTCTTTCGCATTCATTTTACATGGTCGCCAGCTTTTTAAGGCAACATGGTGTGATTGCAGTTTTGAAACATTTATTTTGGCACAAAAAACGCAATAACATCGCATAGTTAGCAGCTTCAGTAAGTTCTATTTTTGAAAAAAAAAATTTCATGGACTTTTCCGCTCGAAGTTAAGTCGTCTGATAATGGCTTTAGAACAACAATTAAACATTAAACGATTCTTCAAATTCCTTCTTATTTACCTATGTTAATGAGGTGGAATAATTTTAATCAAAACGTCAGCACTAGCTTCTTTTGTATTTGTAAGCACCAGTTTTTAAAAAGTTCATTTGCGACAATTTAAATGTCACCTTATATTTCGTGAATTTAAATTTAAAAGATATACATATATATATATATATATATATATATATATATATATATATATATATATATATAAAGATATACATATATATATAAGGATATACACTATATCGTATATATACATAGTAAACGTCAATGGAGTTCGTTCACATAAGAAATATCATGAAATGTGTAGACTGTTTAATGTGTCTGTAAAAATTTTTCCCCGTTCCTGCAGTAGATAATATTTTAACTGTTGTATATTGCCGAGACGACGCTGGGGCATCTTCCTTTAAAGTAATTTTCGATTGGAGAAAGACCTGGACTTGATGCTGGCCACTCTGAAACAATGACAGGTTTCGAACGTAGCTATGCTTTTGTTATCATCTCTATATGCGGCCTTGGGTTATATGTTGGAAAATATATCGTTTTCTGCCAAACAATCTCTGCGCTGATGGAAGTAGATTCATTTCAAGAGTGCGTAAATAGTCTTGGGCCTTTATTGTGCCCCTACAAGAACGCAAATTACCAACTCCATTCGCTTACAAGAAGCCCCACACCATTACTGAGCTTACTTTAAGAACCATTCGCTTGTAACAAAATGGATCGTTTGCTTCACCTTTCTTCCTAATAAACTTTCGGCCATTATTTACAAATGAATCCTGAAAAATAAATTCATCTGTCCACAGTAACTTCTTTCACTGAATTGGAGTCCAGCAAAGGCTTGATTTTGCTCACGCGATACGGCAACGTTAATTCGATGAAAAGAGAAAGGCTTTACGTCTTACTGTGTGTAATGTGTTTCCACACCTTTTAATATATGAGGGACAGTTGCTTAGGAAACGTTCTTTTCAAAACTTTGTTTTTCGCAAATGATAAGATCTGCAACTACCAAATGCCTATTTTTAAGAACAAAAATAGTGACAAGAGTGTCGATATGTTGACGAAATAGGCTTACTTCCCGATCAGCCAACACTGGTTTCCTACCAGGAGCCTATCCTTAACGGCTATTTCCGCTTGTAATGAGTCGTTTTGTAATACTACTCACTGCAGGTTAAGTCAAGTGGAACATTCTGCTAATTTCGTGGGGCGAAACATTATTTTGGTGTGCCGACCGGATTGTATGGTGGGTAAAGCACCGTACTACGGTTTCGGGTTCAACTATCGGGGCGTGGTTGTCATTTGTCCGTCTCTTCATAGGGAGCGACGTTGGTCCACCTACTAGGTGCCCCCATAACAAAGTGGCCAACAATTCCGGCCCGTTGTGGCCAAAGCCTTCCAAGACAACGGCCGACCATTGGAAAAAAAAAAAAAACCATTATTTTGGTGCTGAGATAGGGAATTGCTCGCTCTCATATGCTATTTCTTTCCTCTGACGTCACTGACTCAGAATTTTGCACGAAACGGCTAGATTATTCCCGTTCTTTCTAATTAACGAACTTTATTGAAAAGCGTTGGGATTAAAAATGCAAATTTTATATGAACTTTCAACTCTTTCATTTTTGTTAAAGTTGTGACATTCGTACGTAGTGTACAATTGCATATATTTATGCATTCTACAACATTTTGACAAGATTACATACTTAAAATTACAAAACCTTAGCTAACGAATTTGATTGACGGTGACCATGCAAATATACAGTGTATTCGCGTGCAAGTTGACCAAACTTTATATTCCCAGCCGTTAGTCCTAGATGCATATTTCCAATATTACAAAAATGGTAAAAATTTGATACACAGTGGAGATAATAAAAGTCTGCAGCAATAAATAAATAAATAAATAAATAAAATAATTTTGTAAAAAAAAAAACACACAATCTAAATTTGTATACAGCTCCCAGGTTTTTACATTCATATTTAGATATTTCAGTTGTTAAAAACCACGTAAAAACTCTAAATAGAACATTTTTTTTTTTCAAATTATGGATTTATTTGCATCATTTCCTGACATAGAAATTCTGTTGCTGCTCTTATTTCGCTAGAATTAAAAAAAAAAAAAACACTTATTATATCTAAGCCTAAATTTATTTTTCAGTATATTTTATATGTATATGTATGCTTTCAAAATTTAAAAAAAAAAACTTCTTTCTAAAGCCCATTTTTGAATATTAGATGTATTTATTTATATTTATATTTTTCAAAATTACTTTAAAAGTTTATCATTCTCAAGCCTATAGTTTACTTTTAGATATTTATTTACTTTTTTTTAACTTTCAAAATTGTAAAAAAAGAAAAAAAAAAGGAACGTGCTAAATATATGTATCTAAGGTCAAATGTTACTAAGAACAATATTGTGAGCAATTGTAAACCATTGTAAACTAACTGCTTTTATATTGTATAACACTGATGTATTTTACTATTTGCAATCCAAAAATTGTGCTGTAAAAAAATTAAATAAAAATAAAATAAATAAAAATGAGGGAAAACGCTGCTTGCTGGACCTGAGCCTGGGGCTAGGGTTCAGCAAGACAGTAGGACACTTCAGGAACTAAAACAGGCTTTAAACCAAATAGGTAGGCCGTTCCTGCAGGTAGTATCCTATAGTATCCTATCATATTTAAATAGATTTTATGCACTCAAAAAAAAAAAAAATTGCAAACTTGAAACGTTCTATATTGGTATAAACAATATTCATAGAGAAATTCAAATTCAAAGTTTTAAGCATAGTGTAGAAACCATACACAAATGGAGATGGAAACATACCTCTGTATCAGAAGAATGAGTTTTCGTTAGTCGTACGATCATGATAAAAGTATTTGTTATTCAAGTTAAAAAGAAATACATTATTTGTCGAATCACTACTATTGAAGTGGAAAAATGTCTCTTTTATATAACAAACAAAATTAATAATTTATTAATATAATTTAACTATTCAATTTGTTTACCACACATTAAAATTAACAAAAAGTACCAAAACAGAAGACTTGTACTGATCATTCTGAGATGCTCTTTACATAGCAAAATGCTGTAGTAAATAACAATTCATATTTTAGCTCTTTTTAGATAAATATCAAATGGCCTGTAAATAGAAGTCCGAAAGATGCGACGTTTTCGCGTTGTATTACTCCTAAACAAAACTTTATAGCCATTATTTCAAAAAGATTGAAAAGTTATGTTCAATAAATGTAATAAAAACCACATCATTGGTGCGATTGGCTTGATCTTTTCCATAATTATCTAAAAAATTTAGAAAACGATCTCTGAACTTAAAAAGTCTAAAACCCCACTCTTTCTTAATTTTTAGCAATGTTTGCCATTTTTAACTTCTGGAAATTACTTTACGTGGGTAAAAATTTTAAAACCTGCACATCTACGGTATAGTTTCATACTCAAAAGAGCTGATTTGCAATTTTTTGGGACTCATGAAAAACATTTACTAAAAAGCAAAATGATAAAATTCACGCCATTGGACCGATCGGCTTTAAACTAATGCTTTAACTGCACTAATGCTTTAGAAAATGTACAGAAAATAACCAGCTGCTATAAAAAAATTTGAAAACCAAACCTTTCCCAATTTTTCATGCCTAAAAGTTGCTTAAAACAGTTCGTTTGAAAAATTCGTTAAACTTATCCAGATTTTTGTTGGCAGGAGGCCAGGATTGAATTGGCAGGATTGAATTTAGAATTAATTTTAAAAGCTTAAGTTATTAGCAGTGTTACTTCGGTAATTATAATAATAACATAATAGAATATGAAGTGTTGTATTTTAAGTGTACTGAGATTAAATATTTTAAGTGCAGACATTTTTTTTTTTTCGTAAAATCTTTATTGTAAAGCCCGTTGTAATTGCCTACATAACGTGCTTCACCGTCTAGGAAATAAATAAAATTGGGTGATGTACATAAATAGTATCAGCAAAGCTTTAGGAAACATTTAACATCTTTAACCAAACAGTAGAATATTAGCCAAGTTGATAACTCTTACATTTTCATAATTTGTTATTGGAAAAACGAAGATTAGCGTTGCTCACATAGCGGATATCAACTGTAGCCCATGGGACCTCCAGAAAGCTTAGTTCGTTATGAGAGTAGAATTGGAAAAGCATAAAAGATAACGGCCTAGCAATAACTTCTCTCAGCAGATAATGCTAAGCGTAGAGTGCTTTCATTATAATCTTAACCTCCATGATGCGAACCTAAGTACAACTGAGGCGATCCAGATAAACGGAGAAGAGCGAACGATCGAGCGAAAGAGAGAGACAGAAAGTGTAGTAGTGGAAAACGCTCACTAACAGCTGTAGTGACAAGGAGAATGGAATCAAAGAATTTATTTTGACAGGGAAAAACATCTCTGGAGTCTGATAAAAAAGGAGGTTTGTTTATGGTCAACAGAAGGTGTAGAAGGTAGAGTGTGTGGGAGCAACAAAATGTGGATGGATAGGTGGAAAGCTTATCTTTTCATCGTTTTACTCATAATGCTAAGAACTTTATACATATTGTTTTCTTTTTGGTTGATATTTAAAAAATGAATCTTCCCTGCATTTTAAGAGAAATCGAATACAGAATTTTTCGTTTGCAGATTCCTCCAGGTAACGCATGAAAGAAAAGATAAAAATAACTTGTGGATCATAGTTAATGTTTTTCATTTTTATTGATCTCCATTAAAGTAACATAATGAAGAAACAAGTTTCTTGAGTTTTTATTCCAATCTTTAAATCAAAACTGAAATATTTAGAGACAATGAAGTTCGATGGAAGTCCTATGAATATAACTAACACCGTTTTTGATTACTTCACATGAAATTCAAAATTGTTTAACTAATTTAAAATATAAGTATGCTAGTATCACAGCATTTGCGTAAAAATATAAACTTGCTTTCGAAAGAAGCAAGAGAGAGGTCTGCAGAGTATTTTAACTTGTATAAGTAGTCCTTACTGGAATAAAATCTTAACAAACTCTGATAGTGATTGTTGGAAAAAGGTAACATAAAAAATTCTCAGGTATAACTCAAGTACATAGCTCAAAAGCTGAATTAAAACTTGCCTTTTAAAAATAAAAGATGAGGAACCTTTATAAAAATATGAAGTTTATTTAGGATCAACAATGAGTGATGAATTGAGAAAATACAGTAGCAACAAAATGTTTTTAGATGGCAAAGTTATCGTTCCATCATCTTGCTGATAAGGCAATGAAAGATTTTTTATCCTTGTTAAGTCTTCTTGGGAAAGATAGCGCTTCTTCCTCTCTGTCTTTATTCATGTTAACAGAGAGAAGTATGTGAAAAGGTGCAAAACTTGGCGTTCTGCCTGAATCATACGAGCGGGAAAAAAAAGATAAATGTTTATTGCTAAATATATTCTCTATAATTCAAGGAAAAGATTTTATACCTCGCTTCAAGGTAGTAACAAAAAAAATCATCCCACAAAATAGAAAGGGATTATTTCTCGATATGACAACAGTGCTTAGGTGAAAATTGGGATGATAAACATTTTTATAAATCAAACAATATGAATTTAAAGTTTAAGATTCTGCTTTTGTATTTAAGGAATTACAAGGAATTGTATTAAATAGATGTTTGAATGTAACAGATATAAAATAAAATAATTTTGTTTCAAGCATAAAAGCATTATTAAGTAAAGCATTTTGTTTACAACTGCGACTAAAAGATCCAAACACGATGCAGTATAAAATATGGTAAATACCTCTTGAAATCCCTCTGTATCTGACTATACTAAATTGGTAGTCTTACTATTTTTTCTGGAGTTGGCTATACAGTTTGTTAAACTAATCAAAATTATGTAGAGTCTTATTTTCCAATGGTAATATGTACGTATATAAGCTTATTAAAAAGCCCACTGAAAAGCTAAATAGTTGGAGACATTTATCATATTTAGTACGTTTGCAGCTTGTAATATCGACAAAATTAAACGTACTCTAAATATTCGACTGAAAAATCATCACAATTTATCAAAAATTGTAAAATTTCTTCTATCGCAACATTATAAAATTTCTTAAGTTTACTGCATGCATTTTTCCCCATTCGTGTTATCACAAATTACTTCTTTTTTATTGATTTAGATCTCTTAGATGCTTTCCATACCTTCGATATTTTTTTCTAATTTAATTAATGAAATCATTTCCGTTGCATCTTCCCCTTTGTCTAGCGGTTACATGACTTTTCAGTCCTCCTTCTGCTGCCACCAGTTGGCATTACTAGCTAAGTATTTTTGACTTGGTATAAATACTGCTGTCTCCTTTCCGCACGTTGCTGTGAAGATCAGTTTTCAGGTTACATTAGAAACAGCTGACGGCTTTTTAAAAAATTGTTTGTGCAGCTTTATGAGTGTTTTTTAAAATTTAATTTTTGCAGTATTTCGATAAAGTAAATTTTTGTATTTTATAAAAATACTTGAGGGTGAAATAGTTACACGAGAATCCTTCATATTTTAACACATAATTTCCCGTAAATATTGTCGATTTTTTGTAAAGTTGTCAGGATTTCTTTTAACAGCACTGGCATCTGCTGAAAACTGGAAGAATACGATGGAAATACATTGATGCAGAAGAAGAACAGGATAGACTGCCCAATGCTGAAAAAAAGGGCAGCCGTTGCCATTGCGCGATTTAACAACCAGCAACATGGCGGTCGGTCAAATCGTTCATCGCGTGCTATAGATCTAGAGACCATTTTTGATCTATAGCATGCGATGAACGATTCGATCGACCGCCATTTTGCTGGTAGTTAAATCGAGCGATGGCAATGTTGCGCTTCAGAGAGTTAATCGCTCACTACAAAATAATCTCCGCTTTAGGCTCATGAAATATGAGCCAAATCTTATTTTTAGTCTACAAATTGATCTTTATGTGCTCATAATTTACACTTAGTACATCATCTTCATTTTTTCTAAAAATAGTAAAAATGCATTTAAAAATCTTCATAAATAAACAAAAATTTTCCAACTGCTAATAAAAGAAACAAATGAAGCAGTTACCACACAGCGAAATGTCATGAACATAAATTACTCCCTGAAATTCGTTTTCAAAAGCGCAAGCCTTACAGAAGATGACACAAAATAGTTCATTGCTCCTCACAAAAAAGATAAAGTGAATCGTACAGCAATGTGTAGCAGTAAAAATTGAATGCAATTGGCACCCGGCCCAACAATAAGCAATTCATCACTGTCTTCGGATTGGAACATATTCTCCCAACTTTAGTATTTTCTTCTGTGAAAAGCGAGACTTACCAGATGTCGAATGAGTAATGAATCGTAAGAAAATGAAGTTATTTTCACTACTGTAAAAAAATAAACAGCTTACAGAAAAATAAATAAAAAGGTTCTTATGTGTAAATCTTGCGTTTTTCATATATATATATATATATATATATATATATATATATATATATATACTATCTATAAAAGGGGGGAGGGTATGCTGTATTTTTTACTATAATAAAGCATCTTCGAATCTAAAACAGTTCAGGCATTCAAAATAGAAACACACTGGATAGAAAGTTAAATAGAAATCAAACAGAAATAACTGCAAAGTGTGTTAAAAAATCTATATTGTAATTTTAAAATATTTATGATAATTTTAATTTTAATAGTTCGTTTAATTGCTTTTTTTTTACGTCGGTAGTCTCAATGAGATACGTATGTTTACAAATGCTTAACTTCTATTGTAAAAATAGCTTTGAAATTATTGGATTAATTAAAAAAACACATTTTGTGCAATATTTATTTTTTACAAACTTCAGATGAGTAAATGAATAACAGCATTTTTTTCAATTCATAATATTTAAATATGTAAATTAGCATCGACTATTCGTAGTTAAGTAAAAATAACGTTTGTTGTTACGTTTTTAATGGTCAGTTACAGAAACACAAAGTCTGGTGGATATATGTATATTCTAATAAGTACATAAATACACATTCATGAAGAAATTTAATCAAATTTAAAAAAGAAAATTTTTGATAATATTTTATCGATAACCAAAACCGCTAACAAAGGAAATGAATTTTGTGCATAATTTATTTATTCAAGTAAACATATTTATACAGTGCAGAATAGTAAATTTCTGAAAAGATGACATTTCTAAGAATTTTGCCAACAACATGTTTAAAAATTTTTTAGAATGAATGAATGCTTTTTGATAAGGAACAAAATATTATTGTTATTTTACATTAGAATTAACTTTCATAAATGAAAGACGATATCAGGATTTATTTTCTTTTAGTACACTCCTTCACTCATATCTATGTACTAAGGAAACAATAAAACTTGATTTTTAATGTTGGATAAAGATTTTTACCGCGAGTTAATGACATGTAATGATACGAAATTTATCATTAAAAAGAAGAATAATAAAAATAAAAACCTGAAATGATAAGAAGTTATTCTTAACCTGCGAAAAATTAGGAAGTTATATCGACCGTCTATCAATCAAGTTCTAGCATCACTGGAAAGAACATCAATTTCGATATATTTGCTGGTTAAGTGTCAATACTACATCGATCATCTTCACAGCTTCTGGCTGCTAAAAATTTGGGAGTTTATAGGCTTTTCGTGGTCATATTTTATTCTGATCAGCAAACTTTGTTATCTGTAGTGCTCCGTTTTTAACAAATACTCGAATAATAAACTTTAGGGATGGATGCGAAACGAGAAGAGATAAATTTATAGTTGTTATGTGAGACTAGGCAGGCCCTTTTCTCATTACTATATGAATAAATGAATGAGAGCCAATATCTTTTTAAGGAGTTTCATACAATCGTTATATTTTGAAAAAAATAAACCATAATTTTTTTAAGCAATGTAACTATCTCCGAATCCTTTAAAATTAATTAAAATGAATTCCGTTTTAACAGTATAAACACTTCAAAAAATAGGAGCTAAAATTTAATAGGTAAGATTTTCTTAAACTTTCATAAACACAATAATTATGAAGTATTGAAAATAATTATTGACACCCCCTCCTCAAGTGCTCACATATTTAAAAAAAAGAAGGAAAAAAAAACAGGTTTGAAAAGCTTCAGAATTCAACATCGTACTTAAAAAAGCCGGAACTTTTAAAAGTTAAAGGAATTAAAACCCTTTAAATGATTTTCTGCATTCTTAAATGAAATTTAATTAGCTGAGAAATTTTATATAATTTTTTATAAGTATAGGTAGCGTAAATAAAAAAGATATATATTAAACCCATTTTTTCAAATTCGTGTAAAAAAGAGTAACTTATTTTTCCCTGGATGTATGCTTTTCAGTGTAAAGACTCGAAGTTAAAAGAGAAAAAATTAAAAATAGTTCATGGTAAAAGAAAAAATTTTCAATTGTATTCTTAGTATTAATTCTTGTTATACATCGAAACATGATAGACAGATTTTTCTCTCGTGCGTTAATGAAATGCGGGTATAAATAATGCTCTTTGTTCCATAAAATGTTGAGCATCGTTTTAGAGTATTATAACTCCAGTTGCATTCATATGTTTAATTTATCAGCCGGACATTGAATTTTTTAAACAATTTTTTTCTAAAGTTATGTAAGTTGTACATTCAGACTTTTCTTTACAAAAAAAGATCAGTATTTGAATTGCATATTATTATGACAATCCATCACATTAGAAGCAAAGTGATAAGCAATTCGTCTTAAACTCAGTAAGGAAAAACACTTTAAGTCCTCATATCGATTAATCAATCAATCAAAAAAATACTGTGTGATGTTACTAGAAGACTATCACACTCGATTTATTCGCTGTTTAAGTGTCACTACAAAATCCATCACTGTCATGAAATGCAGCTATCTAGAAAAAGAAAGAAAAACTCTACATAAAAAGTAATGCATTGATATTTTATCTTAGATGATGAGCGAAACGTATTCTTCTGGTGTTATTTCAATCAAACGATTTAACGACCTATAAAAGCTGATCAAATTTGAGAAATTTTTTAAGCGCTGAAGATATTTATGTCTCATCTATAAATTCGAAATAATGATGATAAAGGATTTTAGATGCATATAGTTAAAAGTAACCTAAGTAATGGCTTTGTACGAATGCTCCACTCATTTATAGAAATATAATTTGAAACTTTATTATTTTATTTTTGTAGATTCTTTTATATAAATTATTATCGAATTACAATGATAAACATTGCATGTAATAATACATTATTAATTCACGACAAATTACCTGTTTCAAACGAATCTTGCTTGGCAATAATGAGCAAACAAAGTAGTAATAATACATATTTGAAATTAAAACTCACTGCATACGAAAACAACAAAAAAGCAACCTTTAATAAGAAAAGTAAAATTATATCATTACGAAATGCGCTATTTAATTTAAAGAAATATTTATCATCTAAGAATAAACGCGTGTCTATAATATTTGCTGCGTTATGTTTATTTTAAAATATGCATCACTATACTTCAAACATAAACAGCGTATGGACTGTGAAATGTAAACCAATTCAAGGTGACATGATATGATTAATAACTTCGAAGCAAACGCGAATTAGGCTATTTATACATAAGAATTGTTAATGACATTGCTGGATGTGTATCAAAATCAATTTATCCGTTGCATCAACACTAGATTTATCACGTTTAGAAAAAAAAAAAAAGCTCAAAATATACTACGCTTCTAAAATCATCCTGTTCATATTTTATTCGGAGCAAAAGTCCTTGGAGTACACGTTTCCTATGTATTATTTCAAACAAACCATTTAATACCAAACGAAAAGCGTGTTAACAGCTCCCCTCCCAAACAAGCTTAGCCAAACACCGACAAAAGAAACGAGAACTAAATATAAGCTTGCTAAGAACATCCCCAGAGGGGCGAAATGAGAACAAGAACACCTTTATCTCGTTCCTCCGGAAAAACTAGAGAAAGAACAAGTAGGTGGCCATAAAAATAAGAAATTAAAGAAAATACATTGTCGGGACTTTTGCCAGCTAACTTATTTTCAAAATGGTGTAGTTTGGCAGTTCCATTCATACAAAATAGTAGTGACGTCAAGTAAGAAGTTGCGAAAAAGAAAGTTCTACAACCGACCCCAACGACCCCAACGTAGCATCCAACTTCCAGGAAGCCTCGTCTGGGAGGGAGGGAATGGGCAGGATTTACTTAATTAACTCATTCAGAAGCTGATGTGTTTTTTATTTATTCTTATTTTTTTATGTACTTCTAGGCTGTGGCGAAATGTATTTTTTTCTAGTGTTTTTCTTGGAGTTGAATGCTTGATGTGCAAGATTCGACTCCCTGAGATGACACCAAAATGGAATCTGACGTTAATGCAGATCAAGAAGTTTAAAAATCGAGACGCATGCTGATTGTTCATGAAAATAATTTAAAATGGAAGCGAAAATATTCTTTATTTTACTGGCTTACCATTTCAGTTCAATTTGTTTTAGATCTTGGTGCGTCATATCTAATTAGATAAGTTACAGAATAACTAATATGGAATTAATAGTTTTGCTATTTTATACTAATCGAGGGTCGAAAATCAGCATCACATATGTATGTTAATGAAAAGCTAGTGATAGCAACTGCTTTCACTAATTATAAATATATAATATGTTTACTGTCAATTTACGTAGTCCTCATAAGCATACCTTGAATGATTCAACTGTCAAATAACATGTACTATCTACTTTATTTAAACTTCTGCTTATTTGGGCATCCGCTTAATTGAGCGAATTCGCTTTTGTCCTGATGTGTCCCAAATAACCGAAATGCAATGCATCCCATTTTGAAGTTCATTGAGACACTCATGTGCCTTCTCTTTCCCTGTACATATCAGGTCAGTTTTGCCTTTGTAAAATATCGTAAAAAAATTAAGGGAATCGATAAATTAACTTATATTTAACCTAAGACTAAGCTAATAATAATTAATGTGCATTGGATAATATTGATTTTCAAGTCATGCCTTATTTTTTTTTTTTTTAATTTTGAGGTCATAAGAGGTATTTTCATTAAAAAAATCTGCAAATACTCAACAAAGATCGAGGAGAAATTCTGCTATCTGGCAAGAGTTAATTCCAACTATTTAGTATTCTTTCCGTGCAGTCTCTTTTCTTCCTTCATGAAAGTATGTTCCCCAGAAAGAAAGAAGAAAGTAAGACTGCTTTCCGATGTAAATATAGCGCAACAAATTTTGACGTAGATACTTTGTCACCCTGTTATTGTTTTTCTATAGAGCTTTGCACAAAGAAATTGTTTTTTGTGAAAGTCTTTTGTTCCCTTAGAACCAATTTCTTATGGACTTACAGCTTTAAAAGTTTTATGTTTCTTCGTAAGGGGGGTTTTAACAATATGGTGGGCGCTTGAGTATAAAAATAACTCTAGAGAAAATTCAGCGAAATTTGCAGTGAAAGAAAATAATATTCTTTTACGTATATGATAGAGGAAAAAGTCTCTTGTTTCTGGAAAGAAGTATTTGAGGAAGAAGAAAATAGTATATAGCAGTTTACATTTAGAAGAAAAGAAATACGTGTGGATACGTCTAGCGATCAAAACTATGTACTTAAATTTAAGAAGAAACAGTTTGCACTACTTTAAAACACGATTATTTTCAAATGTCACATAAAAAAGTCAAGAGATAAAAAATCTCTTGTTTATAATAAAAGAAAAAAATACATTTGAACATTTCTTTTGCTTGAGTTTTTTTTTCTTTTTTAGTGCTTTCAAATATGGTTTGAATATGTTTTAAGAGAGCTTTATTAATAAGCACGTGCAATTACATCATTCAAATCTAATGAGTGCAAATCCACAGATTATTTGAATATTTATGACTAATTTAAAAGCGACAAACATGTCAGAACAGTCTACCAAAAATACTACGTAATACAATTAATTGGGATGTATTATGCAGCGCAAAACACCCTTTTCCCGATGAAACATATTTATTAAATATTAAAAATTATTAATATTAAAATTATACTTCACCCATTTCTTCAGCAGCAAAATCACCAAACCTTTCATAGGCATCTTCTATAGTTTCTACTAATTAGAGGCCTCTTTGTGAAGAAGACTGAGTTGGATTGATTGAATTTCAAATAAATATCTATATTTATATCTTAAGATGGATTGTAGTAAGAAGAAAGACTCTTTTATAATATTATGTCATTTTTAATTTAAAATATAGATTGCAAGTCTTGTTCATCTTTTAACGAAAGACAGCGCTCTATTAACATTATTGAAAATTAAGTTTCTGTCCTAGAACCAAGAAATCAGCATAAACAGCAACCCAAATGTGTGTAGTTTGGTGATTTTGCTGCTAAGAAGAGTGAATCTTTTGTCTAATCCGTAGCGTATGATCAATCTGTTTGCTGTCTATGTGTGTTTCAACAAAGTTATTTATTTTTAATCGGGACATATTAGTATCTTTGTCTAAAATGGTTATGGAAAACCTGAATCTATCTTGCATAACTAAAGAGATTAAATATATGGGTAGGAGAAAAAGGAATTGAATATTCATAAATTTGAATATTACTATTAATGTGTAAAGGTGTTCCGGCAAATTAAAGATGAAGTGGTTGTCTTGAAAAATATCTAAATGTATTAAAGGCAGAAACATATTAACTGTATAGTTATGCAATATTCGCAATAGGACATCGTTGTACAGAATTCTTAAGATGAACAAGACCTATACAAGGCTGTCATTAAATAAAAACTATTAAGAATTTTTAACTTCATTTCCGAATCAGACAGGAACTGTTACCAATAACAATGTTTCAGGTAGAATTTTGTTTCAATAGAACAACGTGAGAAATATGCGTTTAATATGGAAAGAAGAAGGGCAGAAGACTCTGGCATCACTATCAGAAATTTGAGGTGCTAACTTTTGGGATTATCCAACTGAACAAACTGTAGTCATTTGCTCGCCTTCAAATGCCGATGTGTAACATCACCAATGCTGATGAGTGATAAACGATGTGCTGCGCACTGGGGACTTCGGAATAGAATGTCCGTCTACTGCACAGTTGTTGCTGTAGTATGCGGATATAGGAACAGCGAGAAGAATGCGAGAGAATGCTACTGGCGCCATCTGTCGTTGAAAGTTTGAAGTTTATTTTACAGCAGCGGTAGATTTAGAGAAGGTACAAGGGGGCTCCAGAATCCCCCACAAAAGACATTGCTTAAGGGTAACACTTTGCTTGATTATACACAAATTTTTTGATTCAAATGAGCTTCATTTATAATTTTATTTTACCTTTACCAAGATGATTTACATTGCCTTCGCTTAACATTTTCCCTCATTTTTGCTTATGTAATACAAGTTTTTCATAAAAATTATCTCCTCACAAAAAAATTTCTGTACCGGCCACTGTTTCATAGGGCAATAAAAAAAAGAATGCAGCGGAAGCTAGTATATCCAATTCAGGACCTGTTACTCTAATAATGTTACCCCCCACAACAGAACTGCAGTAGAGTAATTCCCAGACCAATCACAAATTTGATCGTGTTTCTCCTCGATCTGATCGGTCCTCTTCCACCTTCCAAAGGAAATTATTAAGGTTTGATAACTGATCGATAAGTGATGTAGCGCAAGGCTGTATCCACTCCCAGATATTGAGCGCATCAATTTTTCCATCAAAAGTTGGAAAAGAGTATACACTAAAATAATTTTCCAAAATTGTACTACATGTTAATTATTTCTGAAATACAGTGATATAATGAGAAGGATTTCTTTAGAAATGCGATCCAAAAATTACAAGTTTCTAAAAATTCCACCTTCTTGAATACAATATCGCGCTTCTAGTGTCTATTTAGTCTTAACAGTTACATTAATTTCTTACATAACTTGGAAGTTACAACACTTCATCTAACGAATAATTTTATCAAGAATAAAAGAAAACTTTTCGAAACACTGCAATTTTAAATCATAAACTTTTACAAGACAACACTTAGCACAGAAGATTAAAAGCATCTTTAAGAAAATAAACGAACAGTCTTTTACTAAATGAAGACGTAAAAAATCAGAAGCAACGGTGAAAGCTGCTTTGATGCCTCATTTTAAAAGCAAGAAAATAAAAAAAAGAAGACCATGAAATTCATTACAACGAAGCAGCAACAGCCACGGCTTTAATCTTTACAAAAGCCGCAAGAAAAACAACACAAATTTACCCCTTCACCTTCAAAGACGGATGTTAGCAGAGAATATACGTAGTTTCTCTCAACTTTCCCAAAAGAATAAGGCTTATCTTGTTTGAGAGTCTTTTTTTTTTTTTTTTTTTTCCTTGCTTCTTTCGTCTCTTTGCTACTTATTTGTTGATATACCTGCAAGACCACACAGGGCCTCCCAGGTATTTTTTGCTTTCTGTCTGAACGACACAACAATGGGATGCTTTTAAGTGGTGTCTTGGAACAGTATCTAGAGCTCTTTGTAACTGGACTCTATTTTTAGAAATTTTCATTCAGGTAGCGACAAAATGAAGATGCAGAGCGGCAGAAGTAAATATTATAGACAAGGGCAGAGAGACCTGTTGGGTTTCTCCTACGCATTTGTCTGAGACGGAGAAATGGTTCCAAAAGGTTATTCAGGATTTTCATTTTAACGGGAAAAAATAATCTTAAAATAATCTAAAAAATTAGTTACAGAATTTAAAATATGTCTTGCACTTGTACTGATTGTTTCTAGATTATTTTATATTAAGACATTGTCCTTAAAAAACAATATGGCAAAGCAATCACTATACGGCTATGTTACCAGCATTTTTTTAGAGGAAGGGCGTGCTGATTTGCATAAATTTGCACACGTATTTGATCTATGATATGAACGATGCATATTTTACGTGATAATATCAATGATTTTATCAAATAATTTGTGATGCCACGGAAATTGTGGTGCGCAATGTACTACGGTTATTATTTGTACATAGATAAGTTGGCAAATAATTTAATAAATAAATAAATGTGAACAGTAGCCAATACATATATTATTTGAAAGGAGAAATAAAAGTGCATTGCTCTTTTAAAATTATCTATTGTGTGAATAGAAATTTACATTGGATAAGTCACTAAAACTTAAGTCACATTTTATCCGAGAGAAATATGAATTTTTCTGTTTTATTTATTTATACATGATACCCCACTGCTTAATTTAAAATATACTATGACCAGAATATGACATTGACAGTGACATTGTGGGCAACTTCGTAAACTATTCTTAATTTCTGGAAAATATTACTTGATTATTATAGACTGCTGAGTCTGAGATTTATTGATCAGCGTCTTCTATGCATAAACCCTGATTGTACAGTGGTCAAGATGTTACTAAGTGACGACAAAAGGGCACTTTCGAAAGGCAATTCAAAACTAACGTCGGTGGTTCATCTAAGGTGGTCAATCGAAATATTCAAATGAATGACTCGAAGAGAGGTAGTCTTGACTAAATCTATTTAATTAAATGTACATAATATTTACATTGAAGTTTTACAAAACGAATGCGCATGTGTGCGCTTATCGAAGTACAATCGAAACTCGTCTGTCGTTCTCTCACATCGACAACTAGTTAGAGAGTGCTTGCTCACGCCCTCTGCTGGAGAGCGAGATTTCGCTACACTCCCCACCTGAACTCTTCAAGAGAGTTCACCTACACAAATCTAATTCGAAAGAAAATACAATACAAATGTCTAGTAAGGAATAAACAAACATAACTACTAAATTGTATGTCAAACAATCGAACTTAAATTTTGAATTCTCCACGTAAATAATAATCTAAACATAAACTTTAAAGGATGCAAATTATTAACACTGAATACTAGATTATGAGAAAAGTTAATGATTATTGTCATAAAAAAGGATATAGTCTTGTCTTTAAAGTTCATCAGTCACTTCAAGTGGGTACAAGAGTTGCACGGGCTTCCTAAATAGTCCCTTTGAAGTTTTCACTAAACAAGCTCGAACATGTCCGTCTCTTCCAGTGAATGATTCCTGAATAATACCCAAGTCCCACAGTAGTTTCGACTTTGATGTTCCGTCTATCAGTACGACTTGTCCAATTTTCATGTCTTTGGAGGATTCAGGAGTTTTAAGATGGTACGCAGTTTTTAAGTTTAGTAAGTATTGATTCCTCCACTTCTTCCAGACTTGCTTAAGAAGTTGGGTTTGGTACATCTTTCTTCGAGTTAAAGATTCTCTAGACGTATCTTCAAGTTCTACCAAACTTATTGGAAATTCTGTTTCATTTCTTCCAAAGTTTAAGAAATGAGAAGGCGTCAAAGGCGAGGGTTCGTCCAGGGAATTGTTAACGTACGTCAGCGGTCTCATGTTCACAATCATTTCTATTTCAGTCAGTAAGGTGGATAACTCTTCAAAATTCAACAGTGCACGACCTAATATTTTTCGCAACGGATCCTTCACTGACTTTACTAAACGTTCATAGAATCCTCCCCACCATGGGGATCTTTCCGCAATGAATTTCCAAGTGATGCCTTGGGAAGAAATGTAATCTTTCAACTGATGACTCAACAATATTTCGGAGATGTGTTCTAGTTCTCTACTGGCCTTTTTAAAGGCCTTTGCATTATCCGAATATATAATAGTACAATTTCCTCGTCTGGCCACAAATCTCCTAAAGGCTAACAAAAAGCATTTCGTCGACATTGTTGTAACTAACTCTAAATGTATCGCTCTTGTGACCGCACAAGTGAAAAGTGCTATATAAGATTTCATAGTTCCCGTACCATTCTTAACATAAATTGGTCCAGCAAAATCAACGCCGCAAACATTAAAAGGAGGCGTTTGGGATATTCTATCTTTGGGTAAGGGAGCTGTTATCTGGCCAGTAGGTTTTGCTGAATACTTCGTGCAAATCAAACATTTACTGATAATCTTCTTTATTAATTGTCGTCCCTTAGGAATCCAGAATTTCTTTCTCACTTTCGTCAACGTTAGGGATACTCCGCTATGCATTACCTTTTCGTGTTCCTTTCTTACCAACAACTCCGTGAATCTCGACATTTTAGGAAGGAGGATCGGTTGTTTTTCGTCTAGAGAGAAATCTGACTCAGCGAATCGACCTTTGATCCTGAGTATCTGAGAGTCCAAAAATGGTGCTAAAGAGTAAATCGACGAATCAGATCTTATTCCCTGATTATTTTTCAAGTTCGCAATTTCCGAACCAAAAAATTCTCTTTGCGAATCTCGAATCCAAAAGTCTTCGGCTAATTGTATTTCTTCTGCAGAAAGGGTTCCATTTCTCTTGGTCGTATGTCTAACGTTGAATACGAATCTTAGAACATATGAAGTAACTCTAAGTAGTTTGGTCAGGTTACTGAACTTCTTCAGGTCTAATAATTTTTCATTTGGTTCTACGGAACATTTGTTCTGAATAGTGTGCTTAAATCTGCTCCTCAATTCTAACTCCTCGTTGTTCATCGGACACTTTTCGTCTCGAGGCCAGCAGTTAGTTGGCTGCCTTAAGAATACTGGCCCAAGCCACCACATATCATTTCCTCTCAGTTTTTCGATAGAAGATCCTCTTGTGATCAAATCAGCAGGGTTCAGTTTTCCTGGACAATGGAACCAGTTCGAGGGTTCGGACAATTTATGAATCTCTTATACTCTATGCTGCACAAACGGCTTAAATTTTAATGGATTGTTTCTAATCCAATGGTATACGATAGAAGAGTCTGTCCAAAAATAGCAAGACTTTACGAACTTTAGTGTTTTCAGAATCTTGCGACATAATCTAGCCGACAAAAGTGCTCCCATGAGCTCTAGTCGAGGCAAGGAAAGAATCTTCAAAGGAGCGACTCGACTTCTGGATGCCACAAAGCTAGTGTGAAAGGTCTTGTCTGAATTTTTAATTCTCAAGTAAGCAACTGTCCCATAGGCTATTTTCGAGGCGTCTGAGAAACAATGTAACTGGACTTCATCGAAATTATTTTGTTTAAGATAACACCGAGGAACGAGAATGGCTTCAAGGCTAGACAGTTCTTCGCACCATTTATTAAACTTTTCTCGAAATTCAAGGGGCAATAGTTCATCCCATTGAAGACCTAATTGCCAAACTTGCTGAATTAGAAATTTGATTCTTATTACAAATGGGGTAATGAATCCTACAGGATCGAATATACGCCCAGCTACTTGTAGCAGAAAACGTTTCGAATTTATTTGCTTTCGGAGGAACTTCTGTAAGTTATGCGTATCAAAATAAAAGCCATCCTTTTCAGTATCCCACGCGATACCCAAAACTTTAGAAGTTATACCAGTCTGTCCTAAAACGTCTCTAGTTGTTTCTACAGATATGCCATCGTCTTGCCAAAGTTTCCTTAAAATTTACGAATTGGTTTTCCATTTATGTAATTGCATATTTGCCTCTTCAAAAATCCTGATACATTCTTTGCTAGTAGCAAATGCACTGTCGGCGTCACTAGATCCCGTAATAATGTCATCGACATAACAAGATTCATTTAGTAATTCACAAGTGTCGGGAAATTTGTCGGCAAACTTTCTCAAATGATGTTTAATCGTGGCACCGAGTAAAAACGGGGAACAATTTAGTCCAAATAACACTCGAGTGAACCGATATACGTGTGGGGATTGAGATTCGAAACTAGGTGAATCCGACCAAAAAAATTTTGTGACATCTCTATCCCTTTCGTCGATTTCGATTCTGAGAAAGGCTTGTTTGATATCGGTCGTAAAGGCTACTGGGTATTCTCTAAACTTGAGTAAAAGTTCAAACAGGTCGGGGTAGAGGTTAGGCCCTATTTCCAAGCAGTCATTCAATGATAAGTTTCCTTTACTATGACTCGACGCATCGAAAACTACTCTGAGTCTGCCTGTTTCTCGATCTTCGCGTATTACAGCTCTGTGGGGCAAATAAAACTCTGGATGTTTAACTTCAGGTTCGGCATTTTCATAAACCGGCTCGATGAGGTTTTGGGTGAGGTAATCATCAATGACCTTTTTATATTCTGAAAACAAAGTTCGGTCATTTCGAAACTTCGAACAGAGTCTAGAAAATCTTTCAAGAGCGATTTCACGATTGTTTTGTAACAGATGTCCCTTTTCAGATTTCCAAGGTAATCGTACTTTATATGTTTTATTTTGGTGTACGACACTAGATTCATATTTTTTCAAGCTTCTGTCACTAAGTGGATCAGAAGTTTCAATTTCAGATTCAATTCCGAGGCTTTCCAACTGCCAGAATTTTTTAATATCTTCAGAGATATTGCTTTCTTCAACTACAACTTTCATCGCCAAGGAATCCATGGACTTAGTTTCACCCTTCCCCAACAAACACCATCCGAACAAAGTTTCGGTTGCGACTAGCTGTTTATTAATCCGTTTTATTCTTCCCGAAATTAGAGAATAATAATAGTCTGCCCCAATTAGAATTGAGATTTTATCATTTCCGTTTTCTGTGTAGGTGTCCGACAATTTCAGACTCCTCAAATCTTTGATTTTATTTATTAGATCAACATCCGGAGGAGAAATTTGTGCTGATGAAATTTCTTCGATTTCTAACACCTCGACATATACGTTTAGATTCGGGTCATTTCTATTTTCTAATTTGACCCGGACAACGTCAAAGGACTTTTCCATAGGTGTTTCACCACCAAAGGAATGGACCGAAAGCAACTCTTTGCGAATGAAAGGAAGTTTTAACTTTCTAGAAACATCTTTCGTTATGAAACTGCGCATGGAGCCACTGTCGTATAACAATCTTACATTTTCGAAAAGATTATTTTTATTACGTGCGGAGACAGCCGCCGTTTGGAGAAAAATTCTCTTAGTGTTGCTATTTTTCTCAATTTGACAGGACGAGACGGCCGTATCATGCGGAGCGGACGCCTCTGGAAGCGAATTGGCGTCTATGGGATTTTCCCTTTTTGTTTTATTATGAAACCGATAACAAATGGCTTTCGAATGTTTATATTTATTACCGCAGAAGGAGCAACCGTCTCTCTGGCGACATTCATTAGCCCGGTGTGATGGAATCAAGCAATTTAGGCATCTGGCTTCTCTTTTCAAAAGCTCTCTCCTAGCTTCAACGGTACCCTCCCCACAGTTCTCCGAGTCATGCTGGTTTTTGCAGAAGATGCATTTCGAACTAATATTGGTTAGCAGTTCGTGAGCGGAAGTCGGAGTCTTCGAAACGCTGTTTCTATATTTCGGTGAATCAGCGCTTCGGACTCGGAACTCACGACCTTGACCCAGTCTATCTGCGCGCAGGGGATTTCTACCGGAATAAACAGCAAGTGCTCTTTCGCGGCTAAGGATTTCGTCTTCCAAAAATTTCAAAAGAGTTTCAAGATTCCAACTTTCTGACTTATTTGATCTGCTATACTCTAATGTCAGATCGCGTGGCAATATTTTTAAAAGGATTGGTACTAGGAGGTTTCCATATGATTTTGAATCAATTCCCAATGACTCAAGATTCCTAACTTGGATTTCGGCACGGTCAAACAGTTTTCTCAAACCCGTAGTATCGCTCGAATCTCTGATAGGGGGGATATCTAACAGTTTTCCCAAATGAGAGTTGATTAACAGATTATTTTGTCCAAACCTCGAGCGTAAAATTTTCAAGGC
The DNA here is from genome assembly GCA_038373885.1 of Cheiracanthium punctorium. Classification (NCBI taxonomy): domain Eukaryota; kingdom Metazoa; phylum Arthropoda; class Arachnida; order Araneae; family Cheiracanthiidae; genus Cheiracanthium; species Cheiracanthium punctorium. The sequence continues at coordinate 617,073 of JAWZYV010014373.1, read as the reverse complement.
AGCGTCATAATTTTCATCTTTCAATGCTAAGCCCGAAACAGCTTTGGCAGCAGATCCTCCAAGACAATTTTTCAAATAGATCAATTTTTCAATTTTATTCAGATTTGGGTTTTTATCAATTGTGTTTTCAAATTGGCCTATAAATTCTAGCCAGAGTGATGTATCACCGAAAAATTTATTTACTGTCAGCTTTGGCAGTTTTATCGAGTTAGTAACTTCAAAGGTTTGATTTGAAGCGATCGACGAAGTTGTTACTTTAACGTTGGTACTTGAATTTGGAACATGAACTATATCACGATCTAATTCTTCAATCCTATCGCACAGTTTACATTTATAAGCTATCAAATTATCCAAATACTCTTCGGAAGCTTCCACTTCGGTTTCTACTTCCTTGACATCAATTTCGTTCAAAATTTCAGAATCGACCAATTTAATATGATCAGTTTTTTCTATCAATTGATTTAACAAAAGTTTTAGTTTTTTCGAATCTACTTCCGATTTCAAACTTTCATCAATTTTTCCAAACAACTTCGTTATAAGACCCTTTTGGGTCGATCTCTTTTTTTTCAACTTGTCAAGACTCATATCGAAATCAAAATGCGGACTTACCTCCCTTACTAGAATCTCGAACAATGTAGTTGATCACAAATAAAGAGCATTCGGCCCTTACCGGCCGCTATGCACCATGACGACAAAAGGGCACTTTCGAAAGGCAATTCAAAACTAACGTCGGTGGTTCATCTAAGGTGGTCAATCGAAATATTCAAATGAATGACTCGAAGAGAGGTAGTCTTGACTAAATCTATTTAATTAAATGTACATAATATTTACATTGAAGTTTTACAAAACGAATGCGCATGTGTGCGCTTATCGAAGTACAATCGAAACTCGTCTGTCGTTCTCTCACATCGACAACTAGTTAGAGAGTGCTTGCTCACGCCCTCTGCTGGAGAGCGAGATTTCGCTACACTAAGTTACGGCCGTTACAACATCATAGGTGACGTGACGTGAAGGCTGCTACTATCCTCCGGATATTTCCTTGAGTGGCAATCCTTCTTTATAAATTTGCTAAAAGATATTAAGATCTACATCTGACATCACATAGACACAAATGCAATGTTAGTAAGTAATTATTGTCACACTGTGATTTTTGTGCAAGGCAGTCTTGCTTTTAGAAAGTTACACTGAGTTGTCACTGTGACATTTTTTGAGCTATTAATGGAATAATTAACATTATAACTCTATCACTATAAAATGACAACAAAACACCTTGCGATGTGAATTTATCCCATATCTTCAAAATCTTTTAATGAAGGATTCAATGGAATTTAATTAAAAATTAAGGCCCATGCAAAATAAAATTGTTTTCTATATAATTGCCACGAAAGAGCTTATTAAATATATAAACAGTGATTCTGCTTGTAGAATGTTTTCAGACCTCATCAAGTGGGGCAACTAGGATCAATTTGCCCTTGGGAGCGGGTAAGTGATCCTTTTGACACATTTTAAAAATTCTATTTTTTTCATAACTGAGTGCAGGTTTACAATATTATTAAAATATGTTTATAATGCAAAATATAGTGTAAAATATTGTGGCAAAGGGCCAAAGATTTATTCATCATTTATGGTATTTTATACAAGTTTATTTTGGGTCACCTTCCCTTATATGGAATCAGTAGTAGATCTAGGATAAAGCAAACAGTTCGAGGGCTAATTTTTCCTCCAGAATAAATATTTTGATTTGCTAGAGTGAGTTAAGTTTTTCATTTACCGACGTTAAGGTATTAGGAATAGACAGATTTAGACCTAGATAGCCTATCTTTGAATGCGACTACACGTGGAAACTGGGTAGTTGTACGCAGGGGCGTAGCCAGGGGGGGGGGATATCGGGATATATCCCCCCCCCGAAATTTTTGGAATAGTGATGAAATTCCGTCTATTTTTACACATATAAGTTCATATCCCCCCCGAAATATTTTCCAGGCGCATATCCCCCCCCCCCGAAAAATTTTCCTGGCTACGCCCCTGGTTGTACGCGTAGAAATTTTTGAAAAACTGAAACACTTCAATATTAAGTGAACTATATATTATCTTTTAAACAGAGTGGCCAAATAGCTTGTTACCTAATACTTTTTTATGATTCTTTTTCCCCTTAAATTATAATTATAAAACATTTTCACTAATATCTCTCAAAAAGTAAATGTCAAAGTAAACGACTCTAATATTCAAATTTAAGATTGTTTGAACTTTGTAAAACTGGATGTTTTTGTTTTCAGAAGTCATCAACGAAAGCTAGGGTAGAAGCTTAAAAAGAGGGTACATTGTGACTATGTGACAAAACGGCGTAAGAGTATTTGACATTTCAAATCAATTTAAAATATCAAATAGATGCGTATAAGGATATATACAAAGCATTATTTAGCTGAAGGTAGAACAAAATCTTTAAGGGTGCATAGATCCATGAAAAGGGCCAAACGTGATGAAAGAAAGTTGAAGCGCATTGTAAAGAAAATTAGGGAAGGCGGACGATTGACAACTCTGCAAATTACGAAGAAATTCAGTTTGAACTCAGAAACAAAAACGAATAAATGAGGTATACAAAGCAAAAAGTGGAAGATTCAAATATTAAATGAAGTGACAAATCCCCTATGTTTAATAACGCTTTAACTAAGTATTTATGTTTTATTAATACCTACTTGTTAAACAAAAGGCATCATAAAATCTTTTCAGTAGTTTGATAGAATAAGCTATATAATTAGGTAAAGTAACAGCTATTTTATTTATCGCAGGCATTTGTAAAATACAGTAAGTGGAAGAAAATAAATAAGAATGACCTCACATTTCAAACTGCTGTGAACTCTTAAAAGAGTATTATAACACGTGTTTTAAGTCAAACTCATTACTTTGCTATAAAACTAATTTTGAAAAAGGTTTTTTATATGTACTGTCATTTTTTTATGAAGTTAAAAATAATTTTCAGTGTCTGTAAGTAATGTTTATGTAAGTAATATATGTAAGTAATTGTTTATACGAAATAATTTATTTTTCGAATCCCAGTTAGATATTTTTCCCCCCAGAACTGAATTGTTTACTATGAGACCTTTTTTCAAGAGACGCTGCTGTTGATTACTGTAGATCGAGCATACTGTTAAGAATGAAATACTCAATACTTACAATGAAAAACATTCGATTATTAATGAAGAACCTTGATTACGACTTCAATTCGCACTTACTATACGTATACATACCAATCATCTATACATAAATCAAACAGACTACGAATAAATAAATTTTATTCTGGAATTCAAAACTGAAAATAAATAGCCATCCACACCGCGAACTGGAAAATTTAAATTCATAGATGCAATTCAAACTTTTTAAAATCTATTACAATTCAATTTCTTTTGTGATACAAAAAAGTAGCCTTCATTTTGACATTAAAAATTGTTTCCAGTAAGATTGAATCTTTTGTAAGTATATTTTCTTAGAAATAATTTCAAATAATGGGATAACAACAAAAATTTCAATAGCTTGATTACATGCAGTAAATGCAAATCTTTATATAAAGAAAAAAGTTTAAAAAATATTACATAACATAAATTCGACTGATTAAATAATAACCTGAACAAAAATATAGCACTATAATAAAATTACAATTCTCCAAAATAGTTTAATAAGTAATTTTTCTAAAATCGGTTCTTATTATTGTTGTTATTGCCCTCTGGCTATAGCTTCAGATCTGCCATACAAGACAGTGATGTGCGAAAGGGAGCAGTTTCTATGTTATTGAATCTTAGTGACAGAAAAACCGACAGGGGGTCTCTGAATTTAAAAGAAACTCCAGAGTGACAAGCACTTCGATTGTCACCCAAGGAGCTATCTTTTCAACGTGGGAGAATTCTGGAGCGACGGCCAATTTGATGTGCATCAGCTGCTTTTAGCGTGCACGATCCCACCAAGTCCAAGCGATGAGAGACGTTGTCACCTTCCCAAGCAATGAACAATGTCGACGTGCTTCATGTTCGGCGTCCTTATGGGAACCGAGATTAAACCGACTAAGCCATTGCAGGGCTTTCTAAAATCTAAATTAAAAACTAAATTATACAATTTATTCAGAACAACAATTTATTTTATGTGAGACTTTTGAAGAGTACTTTAATTATTAATGACGATAAGTAAGATTTTAAATAAAGCTATATGTGTATGTAAGTAATAGACTTCGTGTATATTGAAATGCATCGCAACATTTTCACGATATTTTTTATCAGTGCGTCATCAATTTTTTTTCTCAGATTTCGCTACACTTCGTCTTAGTAAGAATATTAATGCATTGATTTGTTCATTTATCTATTAATTGCATGAGTTCCGGTTGTTGAAGAGAAAGTCATTAAATAACATTTTTATTTTTTTCCCCTTTTTCTCGATTTCAAATAGTTTTACTTACCCCATTTCCTTAACTGGTTTATCTGTTAATGAAACCTTAGCACAGGCCTATTACTGAACATTCCTTCGTCAATTAAAGTGTTCCGCATAGCAAAAAGAAGATTGCGCTCAAATATATTTAGCCTTAACGTTTTTCAAATCATTTCCGATAGCTGTTCTATACGCTTGAAAACTAATATTATTTTTTCTCGCTGTTACTTGACTTTTAGCCTGTAACATGACATCACCATTTTCTGAAATCATTTTTTAAAATCTTTTATGTCGGAAAGTAGATTTGAAGTCGTAAAAGTAATTGATGATTGCTGTGAGAAAATTGAGCTTTGGGGTTGGAAAGAAAAAAAATGTGCATTGAAAAATTTTGCTAGTTCCAAAAAGAGGAAATATCAATTCTCCTTTAATCGTCTAGGCTAACAACCCATTCTGTTACCTAATGTATTTTGTTTTCTTTTCTTAGTTTAAAATTGTAATAAACACATGTTTTAAGACATGAAAAGAAAAGTTTGGAAGTTTAGGCAATCTAATTGCCTTCGCATTAAAAATTTCATACTTCAAATCACCATTTCTTTAGCGTACCCTCTAGAAAATCTTATACTAAAAATCTTAAATTGTTTTGTAAATCATGTAAAACGTTCACTACTTTTAACAAAATTTCAAGCCTAGGCATTTAAAATTTTTTTGGGGGAAAAATCTCTTCCAAGTACTTTTAAAACATTTTTTTTCACATTGTGTAACCTGATAATTATAAGCTCGTAATTTGCCATGAAGCAAGTAAAGTATTCGCCATTTTATGAATGCTGCTGAAACACATAACTGGTTGTGCAAGACGGGGAGTAAAAATATTTTTTGTTGTAAGTAATTTCAGAAAACAAAATAATCTGTAGTTTCTTTAAGACAGCTGATCGTTTACTCTTCAGCTACCTTTTAGCCCACAAATTATAGAAAGCCCATTTTTTTCATTAGACGATAAATTTCGTATCGATTTTATGAACTTTTCTATAATTTTTTCTGTATTTTGAAGCGAGTTTTAAGCTGGCATTTTCATGTTTCATTAGTTTTTGATAAGGTGCATTTGAGTATATATATATATATTATATATATATATATATATATATATATATATATATATATATATATATATATATATAATTTGATTTTCTCCCTCACTATTCTTAATTGGTTATAGATAAAAATACTAAAACAATCAGTGTTGGATGCAGAAAAATATCAACTGATTACCAGAAAACTTAGTAGTAACAAAATTTTCATTATTTCATTATTTTGTTTAGTTGCTTATGCCAGAAAACCCTTTTCAGCTGTCGTGAGATACCTTTTTTATTTATTTAAAGTGATGTAATAAAAATAGTGCATAGTGGGTTTTTTTTCAATAATTTTTAAGCAATAAACTTGTTATTTTCTTTATATATGTTTATGAGAAAGAAACGTTACCTTAGTTAAGTCTATAAATAATTGAATAAAACTATGATAGACTGTGTTTGTTGTGAATTATTCTGTTTACTATCAGAATCCATGTTAGCCATTAAGTGTTTATTTATTTCATATACGGTCAACTATTAAACACAATTTGAAAGTTTCTTTTTAAATTTTATTTTTAATTTTCCTTATGCTCTTGAAAAAAATCATAAAGATCTATATACGCAGGTGGTTTAAAAAGAAAAGTAATAATAGCTCCTGTGGGTGCATATATTCCCAGAGCAAATGAAATTACATGTCTAGTCTATAGACAATCATAACAAAAATCCACTAGATGGGAGTGCGTGTCGCTGTAAGGCTCTGAAATTTCAAATAGAAAAGATGGCGGCGTTGATGGATAGATGGTCAGCTATTGAAATAAAGTGCAATCCGATATTTGTGGTTAACCCTTTGAGGCGCAACCCTTTCCCAATGCTGAAAAAAGGGCAGCCGTTGCCATCGCTCGACTTAACTACCAGCAAGATGGCGGACGATCGAAACGTTCATCGTGTGCCACAGATCTAGAGACCCCTTTTTGACGACAGCCGGCTGTGCTCGCGCACAGCCAGCTGCGTCAAAAAATGGTCTCTAGATCTGTGGCACGCGATGAACGTTTCGATCGTCCGCCATCTTGCTGGTAGTTAAGTCGAGCGATGGCAACGGCTGCCCTTTTTTCAGCATTGGGCAATCGATCCAGCTGTTTTCGCATTCTTCCATTTTCCAGCAGATGCCAGTGCGGTTAAAAATAATCGTGACCATTTTTTTACGGGAAATGACGTGCTAGAAAGTAAAGGATTCTCGGGGAGCTATGTCACCCGCAACTATTTTTATAGAAATCCAATCTACTCTTCGTGACTGGCAACAGTCAAAACATCAGTGTTTGGTGATCCCAGAGCGGGACCACTGCGCGTTAAAGGGTTAAAGGAATAGCCTCCCTCTGTAGAAATTCATTTCAACTACAGTAAAACTCGCTTAAGACGCTCCCGCTTAAGACGCTTTCCCGCTTAAAACGCTTTTTTTCCTCAGTGCCTAGACATTTCCTATACTCATCAATGTAAAATCCGCCTGATAAGACGCTTTTGTTCTACTTTGTGTCGTCGGTTAAGACGCTGTTCTCGTATTTCTGATGAAGCTTTTTTTTCTCTTTTTGAAAGGTATTGCAATCCCTCAGAGGTTAGTCACGGTAATCTAACGTTCTAATACCCCTTGATAAGTATCCATTCATCCAGCACCCCTCTCTTTAACTCTTACCAATCTCTCCCACGCTGCTGTCAAGTTGTTATGCCCATCTTTACTCAGGAATACAGAAAGATTGCAATATCGACATAGTCCGGGTTTTCTCTCCCTTGACCGTGAATGTTTCCCGGAGCTAAAAATCCAATTCATCAAAATTCGCTCCACTTCTGAAGGGGTGTAAAAAGTAAAATCAGTTCCATAAATTATATCAGTGCAGCTTGGGATGAAATTAAACCAGATGTAATAAATAGCTGTTTTCGGAAAGCTGCGTTTGGTGTGTGGGACAATTCAATTCAGGCTGACACTTCACTTCCAGAAGATGAGGACCAGACTTCGTGCCGATTACACAGACGTGTAATCGATTACGATTACGATTAATTTTCACTTTTAGACCAGGATTACGATTACCGGAGAAAGTGCAATTCCCGATTATGGTTAGATTACGATTATCATATAAAACCCAATTTCCGATTACGATTAGATTACGATTATGTAATCTATTAAGACATTCGATTATGATTACATTTGAGTCCGATTACGATTACATTACGATTACAAAACTTTTCTTTTCACCCTTCTGGCATTGATATTATAATGTCTAAATTTTACAATTTTAACTCAAGAACAGAATAATGGGTCCATTTGTTCAGGGAGCTAAATTACAAGAATGCCATACAGCAAGAACTTCCATACTATTAGACGAACCTGGTTGATTTCCTAGGCCCACTTGTGAAAAGTTTTTTAATGCATAGGAACCTCTATTTGAACATGGCATTTTTCGATTTTAACTTAAACATATGTCATTTGCAGTGTGCGTGTGGGGTGGAAAGGGGGGGACAGGCTTGGTGGTTTAACACATCTTTGAAATGAACCCAGGTTTATCCTAATCAAGAAAAAATTAGTATACAAAAATTGATATTTGATCCTTTCTATGATCGGCGTTGCTTCCCTGCCTATGTCCTGGTTTTCTGGTTTCGAAAGAGGTACTGGCAGACGCATGAAAAGTTAGCCGTGGTTCCTATTCAGCCGTGAAGGAGGAACCTCTGTCATTACGATCTTGCAACGATGTGCGCGAACATATTAAACCAAAGTTTAAGATTTTTTAATGCATTGAGTAAAATGCTAAAAACAGGGGCTCTCGACAAATGCATTGTTTTCTCCACAATAACCATTAGCCTGAATCTGAATAGATGAGGCTGGACGTATATTGCAGTTATTATTTCACAGAAAACTTCCCGCACAGTTTAACTTCTTTTTTTATACTTTCATAACACGTATATGGGCATTAAATATCTAAAACCGGGCCTGCCAAACAAACAAACTTTTAATTTCTAGAATACACACGCCGTTTTAAAAATTCAAAACTAACTACTAACTCAAAACTACAAGCATACTATCTATTGAAGAAAGACTTAAGAATACTACTAATAAGAATTACTTAAGAATAGCAGAATGGAGATGTCTAAAGATATCTCTAAACATACATCTTAAAAGTGTGGTGGGTCATATATAGTGTATTGGTGCTGGTACGACGTAATAAACAAAACTGAACAGTGATATTGGCGGTGTGAACGGTAAAACCCAACGTAATGCCAATTACAATAAAAAAGGCCCGAATTTACTGTAAAGCTATTTTATAAATAATTAATCGTTCAAAGATGCTCACTTTCTAAGCAATTTGCTGTTATATATGATAAAGAACTGACACACATTTTTGTCTCCGGTCAAGAATTCCTTTTACATATTGAATATTTAATATACACATACATACATGCATTTGAAATTTAATGAAAATAGTATAGTGCCAAAAGTTGTTTAAACTTTTGAATGTGGTATAAAGGAGCTAACATTTTTATGAGAGATAGAAAATAGGTTAATATAGACGTAGAGATGTCAAAGATTTGCGGATGGGGGGGAGGGATGTGTGTATATAATATATTCAAGAGTGGAAATAGTGAAATTTTTATAGGTTTTGAATGAGGAAAAGACTTTTGAATCGATGGTATTTTAAACAAAGTAGACGGCAAGCGGAACATGTTGTCCCCTGTCCTACGCCTATGTTGTTTAATGCGAATTCTCGGAGAAATTATAAAAGCTTATAATACACACAATAGAAAAGTTATATATAATTAGTCTCCAGTTTAATTCCAAACTGATAATAAATAGATACCAACAATTCAAGTTCGAAAGACGTACTATGTTTTAATATAATATGTGTACAGTACAAATTAGATAAAAACAAAATATTTTAAATAATTTTCACACTCATCAATGAAAAAAACGAAGTATGAATACTTTGTGAATCATATTTTTTAAAAAATGAACTGTTTTCTGGGTCTAATCACTAACACTGGCATAAATGAAAATAAATTATTTATCCGTTAAACTTTCAGATAAGTCAAGGCAGCCAATCAAGTCGAAAATAAGACAAAATTGATTTTTAATACTTCATTATGTATTTTTACGCATTTTTACTCACCATTAAATTCTATTGAAGGAAAAAAATGTTAATTCTATTTAAGGGAGAAAGGGATTTTGTAGATCATTGTCTATGTTCCCTACTCTTTACCCATTTATCCAGAAATTTATCGATCATTAAAAAATATTGATATTTCTAAAGGTCTTTATACATTATAAAATTATTACATTCTTATGCAATTACTTCTTATTAATAGCACAAAGATATACTAAGTTTTAACGGAAATATATGCGCTCCTACCTGCTTATCCAAACAACACAAGGAACCAAAGTTTATCTGTTGTCCACTAATCCAAACAACACATTCATAGTTTTTAAATGCACATCGTTTTCCATTTTTATTTTTATACTTTTCTAAAACTGAAAAAACATGCTGCACTTTTTCCTGTGTAGGTGCCATTTATGTTCTTTTTCACGATCGCAAATCAAAATGAAGAAATGAAGGAAAGATCTGACACCACAAGAAATAGTTTTAGCTATTCCCTCCCGTGCAACCCTCACTTTCTTCTGGGAAGTCCATTCTTGTCTCTCACCAGTCCAGACTTGGATGAACAGAAGACGACAGACAACAACAACAAAAGAATGGTCATGTAAATATTTTCCCGGGGAAAAAAAAATAATACAAGTGAGCTCCTGTCTTCCTCCAAACGTCGGAGCTCCAGGGTAACTTCCTGCCTTCAGGGCATGCCTGTGCCTCCCCGTGAAAATTTTCCCAGCAAGCTGAACAAAAACTAAAACTGGGCAACTGTAATCGTTTTGTAATCGTCCCGTAATCAAAACGACTACGATTACAGGCTCTTCGATTACGACTATCTGGCAAATGAAATTTCTAGATTACGATTAGACTACGATTACGCGAAAAAATAAACTTCTAGATTATGACTAGATTACGATTACGTGAAAAATTTAACTGCCAGATTACGATTATATTACGATTACACAAGAAAATGTAATCGATTACAGTCGATTACGATTACACGATTATGATTACACGAAGTCTGATGAGGACTTTCAATCATTGGAGAATTTCCCTGATTATATAACGGTGGACGATCACCTCGTGACCTGCAGCACTCGGACTTTGAAAAAAATAATCGCAGATGCCATGTTTGAAGGGATTGTGAAAGACGATGCCGTCGAACAAGAGGAGGACAAAGAAACGCAACCGACAGCTATACCTACCGTTACTATTGGCTTGTATTACTATGTAAGTGAGCTGCGGAAAGTACTGTCCTCTTTGGAACATACAGAGGAAAAGTGACCTACGTCAACAAAATTAATAATTTTGTAGCTGCAAAACATACGCAGAATCTTAAACAAACAAAAATAGATGCTTTTTTTCCCCAGCACATCAGAAATGTGAAGTTCGGTGTGTATTATATTTTTCATTTGTACAATATTATCTATGCAGTATAATAAGTATCTTACGTAATTTCTAAATGAAGAGCAATATATACGTATTTTTTATAGGCACTTACATTTTGTTCTTTCCCAATTCACCCTAAGACGCTTTCCCGCTTAAGACGCTTTCCCGTTTAAAACGCTCTTTCAAGCTGGTCCATTGAAGAGGGTCTTAAGCGAGTTTTACCGTAGTAGAAGCGTACATAGTGCAATGTCGAGAAAGAACGTATGGTTTTGGTGGAATGAATCATAGAAAAGAAGAACAAACGTCCTCCTTGCACGCCGGATCTCGAACCCAGTGATTTCCATCTTTTCAGGCTGTTGGAGAAGGACCTGACAGGATGGTATTTCCATACCAGTACTAGTACCACATCTAGAGATGCCGTTGTTAAGAGGCTAAGTGACCAGGGCTCTGATTTTTTTTCAACGCCGGTTTCGAGACGATAGGTTGATGTAGAAATAGAATAAGTGCTTTAGTGCCCCTGTAGGCTAGGTTGAAAAATAATCTGCACTAAATGCTTTCATATATATTTGCATCTAGTGGATTTCGTAAATAAACTTTATCGTGAAATGACTTGCTGCCTTTCTTTTTGACAGTGGTGGCGCTAGACTTTCCCCGACGGGGGGTCACCACTCCCCGACGAGGGGGCACAAATATACATGTACATATGCTAAGTGGCGTATCCAAGAGGGGGCTTTGGCCTCCCTCTTGGATGACATTTTTGTCACCAGGTATGGAAATTTGCAACTATTTGCACCACTTGAAAATATTTTACTTTAGAAAGTGATTTGTTCACAATAAATCATTTTCTAAACTAAAATATCCAGGATACAGATAAGTTTAGAGGAGATGGAGGACAATATAATGTTTTGTATTGTGAAATATTTCCAGGAATCGGATCGACATACATAATCGGACACCCAGGCCCCGGATATTTTCAAAAACCACTCCACAATCTTTCCTAGTAGATTATTATTTAAACTGACCCTAATTAACGTATCTCAAAATCCTTTTACATTACACAAATATTTCCCCAAGGCCTCAGCAAGCAAAAAATTTCGGTGGATGGAGGGGATTTGTAGTGCTAAAATTAAATTAACTGACCTCTAGAATCAACGCAAATAAACTGATAATGCATTTACTGAAATTTTGGACTGGGGGGGGGGTCAAACCCACATGATTCTCTCCCCTGTTAACGACCTTGCACGTTTCTGTAAAATCTCGAAAGCTACTTTTAAGAGTTCTTCAGGTTAACGCTTAAAATATTTCACATGAATGAAATTCTTTGAAAAAAGTTCAGCGAAGAAAGTTCTACGTATTTTTTTCCCCCCGCAGAAAATATATCAGAAAAAAAAGTTTTTTGCGCAAGAATATTGCTGTAAATTCCCTGAAATTTTTTTTTATAAATTAAGCATGACTAAATTTGCACGCTTTTACACAAATTGCAGTTATTTTTAAAAATTAAGAGATATATGTAAATTTAATTACAGCTTAACTTCGATATCTCGAAATCGAAATTCTTGATATCTCAATAAATGTGTTTTCCCTTACAAATTGAATCCCGCCCCACCAGTAGCATCTGGGAGACGGAAAGTGCGTGGTTCGAAACTAGGTCCGTCCGCCAACCTAACCGTTCGGAGTTTTCCGAAACTTTGCATAAATACGGGTTAGGACCTCTTAGAAAGTCCCCCACGAGGGCAAACCCACCCCGGCCTAGATGCCTAGCGTAGATAATTGGCCGTAATTTACATTTTCATTTACAAACTGATTCTCTTTAATTTCAACTCGTTATCTTAAAAAGTCTAGTGTTTCTGGCGAACACGTTTTGCTGTAAAAATATTAATCGAATTGTTATTTTATGCAATATTAATATTTTAAATCACAATAAAGTGAGAAAAATGCAATTGAAATGTTCATAGGTAGAACCACTTTACAACAAAAATTTTCTTTTGAGAAAAACGATTTTGAAGGCGCGCAGTAAAGTGGCATACCGAAACTTTATTGCTTGTTTCTACGGCTTTAAAAAGATTCTACTTTCATAATAATTCATGTGGTGATAGTACTTACTGAAAGCTAAAAGATGCCACCGCATCTCAATTTCGAAAAAAATTGTTGTGAAGTGTACCCATGGAAGCTTCAGTTCATAATAATAATAATAATAAATTATAAAAATCTCCTAAAGAGAACGTAAATATATGCGCTATTAAATTTTTTTATAAAGTCAAGCACTCATGAAGAAAATTAACCACTTTCTTTTAAAATCTAAAATAAAAAATATCGTCAGAAAAATATAATCGGTCAGCTTATAATTTGCCAAGACACACAAAAAAATAATTATTTTTAGCGAAACTAACCTTGATAAAAATTCACTTTTTTGTAATACTCCAAGATAGTTTTGAACGAGGTTTCCACAAACGTGGTGAATAATTTTATAAAGCAAGCTCATTTACTAATAATTCATAGTGAAAGTGTCACTTTTAAAATTTCAACATTAACAAAAGAGTTTAATATTATGTTTATTATTCGCCTTATTAATTAATCTGTTTAAAAGTTAAAGAGTTGAATTCTGATCCTTATAATTCTGTAACTCAAAAATCAGTTTAGAACACATACTATTAGTTTATTTTAATAGTTTATATTAATGCTGGTTCCATCCATGGATTCAATAGCGATTTGTATAAAGATTCAAAATAAGAGAAGTTGCGGTGGCTTACGATACGCCACTGTATATAACATACAAATCTACACGCAAATATAAAATTTTTATTGTATTTATTTTATTTACTTATTTTACAGGATAAAAGTGAAATTTTCGGAAAGACGATATAGACACTGTATACCATAATTTTTATTTACTTTGCAGTAAAATAACTGAATTAAAATTTGACAAAAGTTAGTTATTTTTTCCACAATGATATAAAAATTAAATTGTCGGTCAAGATTAATCAGTTTCCTTTGAATGTAGGAAAAAACGCCGCCGGAAAAAACGCCACCGGTAAAAACGCCGCCGGAAAAAACGCCACCTGGAAAAAACGCCACCGGATAAAACGCCACCTGGAAAAAACGCCGCCGGATAAAACGCCGCCGGAAAAAACGCCACCTGAAAAGATATTTGTGTAATAATTTAATTAAATACATAAAATAAATTTCTTTTGTTTTGCAGAAAATGGGGGTGGGGTGGGGTGGAATGAGGTATTCAGTTGAATTATGAGGTTTAATGTACTTTGTTTTACAGAAGTGGGGGAAAGCACATGTCTAATTCAATAATTCAATTTGGGCATAATTCGGTAGGCGCTAAGGAGGGGTGGGGGAAGACTTTCCTAGAAAGCTTTTGGTTTCCGTTAAAAAAAAAAAAAAGATTGCCAATTACTTAATAGTAAATGAAACTTTAAGGGGCTATGACTCCAAAACTGCATGCAGGTACTCTGATGACATGGAAGTGTTAAGATATCAAAGAAATAAAATCCATAACTGAGATTTTAATTAACACATAGGTGTGTGTGTGTGTGGGGGGGGGGATAAGGATTTATTTTTTTCATGTTTTAATGTTTTTTTTTTTTTTTTTTTTTGGCATATAAAAGACAGGCAAGAGAAAGAGCTTTATAAGATATAAATTTATCTTATAAAGCTTAAAAAAATTATTTTTAACCTTTTGCATTATAATATAAATACTTTCTACTAATTTCGTGACAATTTGGTAAAGGGCTGAGGTTGTAGGTCTAGGGTTCTGGCCTACGGCGCGACTGTTTTCTCCAGTTGTAACCTGAATAAGCGTTAGAGCCCCTCAAAAAGTTCTCCGCCCAAGGCATGCCTTAATTAAGCAGACAGCCCTCGTGTATATCTTCCTTAATTTAAGGACCTTAAACACAAAATCAAAATAACTTATTTCATCATAACTTACACTGAAGGTAAAAAGTTTTATATTTTTAATATTAAACAGAAGTCATAATTCCTTCCAATTCCTATTAGAGAGGTTATCTTAAAAGCACTGATCTACGGTTTTCTTCTTTAAATATTGATCTTAGACATATATAATTAATTACAAAGTTACTTTATGGTGTCGAATAAAATTTTCAGGAAATTAAATGTAAATAAATACAAACTTTTACTTTTTATACAGCCCTCCGGCAGAAATTCCCAATAAGTAAAATATACTCCCTTGCATTAATGAGGTGATTTAGAAAGTTTAAGATTTCTCATAAGAAGGCTTACAGTTCAAAGTCTGTGAAGGGCAATAAGCTTTTCAGTATCAAAAATAGTAAACATATAATTATTAAAACTATTCAAACAAAACTAATTAATTATTCTAACAAAACTAATTAACTATTAATTTTAATCACAGTTATACATAGCCAATATTTACATTTTAAGAAATGAGTTTTAAATCATTTTAAACCAGTTTCCTTTAAAAAGTTATTGTTTTTTTCAGTATTTAAAAATTTGTTTAAAAACATTAGAATTAGACTAACATTTAATTTAAAGAAGTGAGTGGGATATCGGGATGTATTTCCCTATTTATTAAGAGCTTTCAAATTTTTGTCGTCAATAAGAAATTAAGTTTATCAATACAAAATTATTTCTCATACAACCCCCCCCCCTCCCCGAAAAAAAATTCTGGCTACGCTCCTTTCCTCATCGATTAGCATATGACGATTATGTTACATCATAAAGCTATTAAAAGTGGCGTTTTTTCCGGGTGGCGTTTTTTCCGGCGGCGTTTTTTCCGGGTGGCGTTTTTTCCATGTGGCGTTTTTTCCGGCGGCGTTTTTTCGGGTGGCGTTATTTCCGGCGGCGTTTTTTCCGGCGGCGTTTTTTCCGCTCACCGTTTCCTTTAACTTATATTCCATTTTTACATCTATCCACAGCCATCTTCATACTAGACTGGAGAGGGCTTTGGTCTATCAGAGGGGCTGGTTATTATTATTATTTAATTTTAAAAAAAATTTCTTTTTTTGCCCTAAGCAAAATGTAATAAATTCTAATTCCCTTGCAGCTGTTAATCTTCTTGGTGTGCATAGCTATGAACTCTTAGCTAAAAGAGGGCCGGTTAATCCAGTTGGATTTCTCTATGTAGTGTGAATTCTCACTCGTTGTATAAGTATGTTACCAAATAAACAAACTATGTAGTTGACTAATTCTTAAATTACAAAAAAATAAAAATAAAAACAAATCTTACTGCTAAATTTTTATAAAGATTAAATCGTGCATATTGTGTTCAATTGAATCTATTTATAATTTAAAAGTATATTTAGAATTTATTCAAATTTGCCCTCTAAGAAACAGAAAAGTATTAATTTTATTTTATTTTATTCGGAAGAAGTTAAAAGTTAAATTATCTAATTAACCACTTAGTTATAAAAATATTTTTTTACTTTCTCAACAGTTATAAGAGTTCAAGTAAGGATTACTGTGATAAAATAATTTTAAAGACATAGAATACTTATTTTATAAATTGCATAACACACTAACTTATAAATAAATAAAATACGACCAGTTTAAAATATTTCTAATTAAAATGAAAATTTTTAGTTAAAGCGTTTAAATATTCATAGGTTTATACATATTTTGAATGCCAGAGATGATGAACTGTAAAATAATTTTATAAATATTTTGTCATGTCAAATTATTACACAAGTAAATATACATTTTAAAAAGTTTCCGTAGTAAACAAAATCGGAAATTTCTTTTCGCCCGAGTCGTAAATCTCTTTAAAAAATATCAATTAAGACTTATAAATTTTGTAGCTCTATGAATAAAAGTAATACAATTTGAAATTTTATTTTACATTTATGACACAAAAGCTTTTTCGTGAATTAAAAGACTGTTAATTTACATGCAATTACATTAAATCTGTGTTTAATTTAAATTTGCATTAATGCAATTTGAAAGTTTATAAAAACATACCTTTCGTCCTCACTCCAATTACTAAATCGTATTTGATAAATATACAAAAAAAATCGAAACTGCAACGAAACAATATATTTTAAAAATGTATATCCTGTCCTGTTATTTAGCGGGAATGACATATAATGGGGTGAACAACA